>CM077156.1:185287806-185629467 GCA_039583875.1 Platanthera guangdongensis | reverse complement strand
ACCCTTGCCACCTAGGATCGTCCAAGCATTCCTCTTCAGTCGACAGTCCAATCCTTGTACAAATGGACCTACTATTCTAGTGCATCAATCAAAAGCCTTTCTAAGCCTGATTCGACCCTCCAGTCCAATCCTTAGCAGCCCATTTCAGCTCCGCACGACTACCTTCCAGCACCCCTTCCCTTCGGATGGCCGCTACCGCATCTATGACTACCAGATCTCTACACCTTTTCATGGCTCTTGTATTTGTGAGTGGTCCTTTTTGGTTCATTGTTTTCTCTATTGCTGCACAACTTTTGGATATTTATATGATTATGGATGGAAGTTTGTTCTTGAGACTAGTCTTGACAGGCATGATTTATTCGCCGCATATTTAGCTATCGACCCTCTAAGCGGAGGAAAGCCAAACTTATTCACTTGTTTTGAATTATTTGTTTTTTAATTGCGATAACTACATGAGATTTTTGCTCTTTTTATACTTACAATTTATTATTTGATCATTTTATGCATACATACATCATCCTAGGCTAGACAAGATTCATTTTTCCTTACACTGCACCTATGATTTTGATTTACGTCATTAGGATCCTTTTACAGACCCAAATCCATTTACAACATTAGGGTCTGGAGGATAGTTTCAGTTCCTTTTACGACCGGTCCCACGACTCTAGTGCAGCAAAACAAAAGCCTTTCCTAAGCTTCGTCCGACCCCTCCAACCCTCCATCTCACATCGCCGAGCCCCAAAACCCATCCACCCATTCAAGTTTTTCCTCAATAACTCATTCTTGCCCCGTGCTGTCACCTTCCAGCACCCTCTTCCCTTCGGATAGCCTCCATCGCATGTACGACCATCAGATCTTTGCACCTTTACCCACGGCTCCTGTATTTGTGAGTGTTCCCACTTGGTTTCATTATTTTTTATTGTAGTATAAATTTTGGATATTATATGATTGTGGATGTTTTGTTCTATGAGTTTGTTTTTGAGGCTAGTTGTGACTTGCAGGATTTACTCTCTTTCCATTTAGTTATCGATCCTCCAATGGAGGAAAACCACACTTGTTCGCTTCTATAAATTATTTGCTTTTCTTTATTGTGATTACTGTGTGTGATTTACGCTCTTATTATTACTTGCAATTTATTATTTGGTTGTTATTTGCATGCGTACTACTGGGTTTTCTATAGGAGTTTGCACATCATATGTGCGAACGGAATAGAGTTCAAGAATACCCTAACTAGAACTGGATCTTGCAAAAAACCATAATCAAGAAGTTAAACACATCATATTTCAAAGTTACTTGTGTGGAATCAAAAACAACGGCGAAGTCCTTTTGAGTTTGCGCAAAACTAGATCTGCGACTCTATAGCAGCCCACACGAACGATGGAGAACTCCACAGTCTTATCTAACAAGATCTGGGTCTGAGAGGGAATGCCTTAGCGTCTCCACAAATTAGTAGATTCTTCCAAGGAGAGGCGGCGATGGGACAACAACCGAACAGGGTCTCGCGGAAGAGGAGATGGATTTCTCAGTCTTAAGAATGGTTCTGTCTTGATCTCCAAATAGGCATATAGAAAACCTAATCGTATGTCTATTTATACCCAGGGATATAAGACAGACATGTGCCTCCGTTATCCGCAGACCCGAGACTTTAATTGGAGTAAACAATGAATGTCGTCGTGATGAGCTGAAATATCGTCGAGACAATCTCGACGATACACACAACATCACGACGATATATATCCAATGTTGACAATTGGTCATGTTGTCTTGACATCACGACAATTTATAGTATTGTCTTGATGTCTCGATGATATTCACAATATCATCTTGCAAATTCAGTCCAGTAAGACCTATCGGCGTGTCAACTTGTCTCCTCGACGATATTCAAAATATCTTCTTGACTACACGACGATATTCACAATATCGTCTTGTATATTAGACAAGAAGGATCTATCGGGCGTCGCCTTGACTAATAAATGATATTCATAATATCGTCTTGTAGTCTCGACGACATACAAACCGATAAGCACATTAAGTGCAAGCCTTCTCGACGACATTCACAATGTCGTCATGAAGTCATGCCGACATACAATATTCACAATATCTAAGGAGCATTTAGCCGATCCGATCCAACTCCAATGAGCATAGGATTGATCATTCACCCATATCCAATATGAGTAAGGCCAACACAATCCTTCCTCCAATTTCTCCAAACGCTCTTATGTATGACCTTATAAGTTCATATCACGTTGACAGTGAGATTGCTTGACTACTTCCAGATCACCGTAGAAACACCAACACGTACATAATCGTAGGCTAAACAAGATTCATTTTCCCTGTCACCGCACCTAGGTTTTAGATCATTAGGATCCACCTTCTCGGCCTAGCTTGCGCCAAATTTGTATAAGAGCCCGAGTTTTGTGCCATGTTTATGTTATGTAGCGGTAGGTCAATAGAAAATTCATGTTTAGTTTGGTCTTCATTTTGATATGCAATAGATGAGTCTATGAGTTCATTTATAGCTAGTTATCACCGCTAGCCCTCTTCTCTATCTGAGGAACGAGTTTGTCTACACTTGACCCCATATTGTTTGTTCTGGGAAGTCTTCATACTATTATGATGATTATCCTTGTCCTTGACGCTTTGTTCATAAAGATCGTGTTGATCCTTCGACATGACTCCGTTACGGCAGGAGCGACTATTACGATGATTATACATTTCATAGAGTTGACCCGCCATTTGATGGTCGAATCCTTTACCTATTGACTTGTGGATATAGAATACTATCTATATCGCTTTGAGTTATTCAACGTGTAACACGTCATATTTGCGAAACTTCAACTATTAGGTCAAGTGAGACTTGAGAGGGTATTAAGATAACATTGAGAGGATCCTTGTGTGAGATCGTCTTCGCCCCATTATCCAGCTGAGTAGAAATGAATCAAAAATTGTGTCACAGATATTTGTCGAGGTCATATAAGAGTCGTTTCATCGAGCAAATATTTACATATCGGCAAGGACTTGCGTTGGTTGCTGAGTATAGGGAGTGCTTTGCCGAGTTAGTGGCGAGGAACACCATTCAAGAGGAGCTTGCCACAACTGCTTCCAGTTCCTTATCAGACTTCGGTTTGTGATCCATATAGCAAACAATTATTAGGTAGATTTTATTGAGTAGACATTTCAGCTTGCCGTTCGTTATGACTTACGAGTAATTCTTAGGATCCGCTAGATTTAGTAAAGTTAACTCACATCCTGACCATCTTGACCATTCGCCATAAGTCCTCCCCAGCCCAAGGCGACCATCATGCCTACTCATGCTCCCTTAGGAACAAAAAATGAGACTGTTGATACAAACTTATCCCACTCTATCGAGGTTCATTGTCTGATGAGTGATCTGCCACCTGATAATTTAGTGTCCTTACCATCAGACATGTACCAATTATGAACGACCTCGCAAGCTCGTAGTAGTGGGATTCCCTTTCCTTACTCCTTTCTTAGGACTAGTGAGTGGTCTTACTAGAAACTCTTTTCTCGACACTCTACATATAAACCCATTCTTGAGTATATGTTCTTTCCACTCTTCCTGCATTGTCCCGAGTCTCATTACAACTGGAAGCTAGTGTTGGACTCGTAGTGACTGTTTCACCTGTTTTTGCGGACGCTACTCTATCGATGATACTCATCCGGAGAACCATCTCGCTCTTCATGGATTCTTTGGCGAACCCACCGATGAGTTTCCTGATGAGCCACTGCTTCTATGTGAGGATGAGATTATGGCGAGCTACTCATTTACAAGTAGTGGATCATTGGTATTTCTTAAAATCATATTCCCGATCTTGCCGCTAAGCACGTCGCTCGAGATTTAGCATTGAGTATGTAAATTTTGCTTCGCATACTCTAGAGGATGCTCCCGATGTTTCGAGAGCCTATAGTATGACCTCTCACACACTTGATGAGTTTTTGGACACACCCCCTACTGACCCACCAGATGAGTTTTTCCTAATTGGAGACTCTCGCCACACTCTAGAATCACATCTATAGTCGATGTATCGGGTATTCATTCGGGTGATCATCACAACCATGTTGCATTTTCATACATATCATTTGGTGAGCCTCCTGGTGAGTCACATCATTAGAGACATTTGACACGTCATGGATTCACACATGAGTGCCAAATAAACAGAGCAACTATTGGTTGTTCGCCCTACCAAAGAGACTCTTGATAAACAACCCCATTTTAGAGACATTCAATTAGTTATCAGACCTCCACCTAGGAAGTGTCGTGTTAGTTGCGCTTCATACACATCATTTACATGAGTCTGTCGATTTTTTTGTTCTTCATTTGCATGAATCTATTGAGTCTTGTTTGTTACTGCATGAGTCTGTTGAGCACGTTGTTCATCATATGTAATTCTGTATGAGTTACTCGATTAGATTTGATGCAAATTGCATCTAATATGAAATGTATAAAATTTATGTAGGCAGCCACAAGCAGCAACATATTTTTTGCAAAGGAGAGCAGGTGATGGTTTGAAATTTGTGCATATGAGTCCCGACGTAGTCGTGAAAAGGATCTAAGTGAATGCCTACAAGCTCGACATCTCTAAGAGCATGAATATCCATCTCATATTCAATGTTGAAAACTTGATACCTTACTTGAAATCTGCAAGTATGCGGGCCCATATCGTGAGCCCACCCTTAAGCCTCACCTCCACTCTTAGTCTAATATTCACCTTACTCCTGATTCTAATCTTCACCCCAGTTGAAGGCATTTATGATTTCAATGGCACAATGAGCAGTGTCTTCGAGACCACCTGCACACCATTTGACTACTGAAAGTATTATTGACATTGTGGCTCACAAGTGCATATCCATGCCCGACAAACAAACATAGTGATGCGGGAAAGGAGTCCACCTGCCCGCCACCCTGGAGTCCCACCAAGGGGCCCACCTGGAGTCAGCACCAGGCGGCTTTATCAGGCCCGCGGGCGGTACACCCCAACCCATCCCCGGCTCCACCACATGGCCGATAGGTTGTTGAGGCCGGGGCTCGATCCCCCGACCTCCTTGATAAAGAGCTCTCAGGCGAGCTCTCATCACCAACTGAACCGCGACTCAGTTGGTGATGAGAGCTCGCCTGAGTGCTCTTTATCAAGGAGTTAGGGGGATCGAGCCCCGACCTCAACAACCTATCGACACTGTGGTGGAGCCGGGGATGGGTTGGGCTGTACGGCCCCCAGGCCTGATAAAGCTGTCTGGTGCTGACTCCAGGTGGGCCCTCTGGTGGGACTCCAGGGTGGCGGGCAGGTGGACTCATGTCCCGCATCAAAAAAGTGCATCATTTGGTGATGAGAGCTCGCCTGAGAGCTCTTTATCAAGGAGGTCGGGGTATCGAGCCCCGGCCTCAACAACCATCGGCCCTGTGGTGGAGCCGGGGATGGGTTGGGGTGTACGGCCCGCGGGCTTGATAAAGCCGCCGGGTGCTGACTCCAGGTGGGCCCCCTGGTGGGACTCCAGGGTGGCGGGCAGGTGGATTCCTGTCCCGCATCACATAGAGGCACCATGTTCATTGTAGAGGACACACTTTCATTGACGATTCTTGGATGGCATCTGAAGATCCACATTTATTCTTACTCGACATACACCGAGAGAATGCACATCTTTATTCATCAGGAGATGAATTTTTTCAAACTGGGGAGAATGATAGGGATTGATAAGGCCGTGTCACACATGTTTAAGCATGTTCTACGTTGTTTTCTCACTTGCCATATTAGGCATCACCTGATGGATGATCTGAGTCTATAATTGCATCCAAATGGCCGTTTGGTCATATCTGTGGTTTCTTTTATTTTTTCAATGTATTATTTAGTTAGATCAGATACTTATTGTGTATGCCCAATCATAGACGTCCATAGGTTTTATTATAAGTAAGAGGATATGGGGGAGCCATCATAGGTATTGCAGATTTTGGAGACAATTTCTTCTTGGAAGCCGGTGATCTCTCTTGGTGCCGATTCCATGAAATCCAAAGGTGCTAACTCCTTGGTTTGCATTCTTCCACAACCTTGTATTTTCTCAATTTTCCGCCCCTTTTCCCTCCCATAACCTAGCCGAACATCCCCTCCTCAGCCGCTCTTGCAAAACAACCCCAAGCCCACAGCTATCTGCATCCAGACATCACCCCCCTCAAAACCACTCCTCCCTAACATTTCCTTCTCAAACTTCACCCAGCCCTGCCTTCCCCACCTGCAGTTTACCCTCCCAGCTTCCTAAACTACAGTTGGCTCCTTTCCCCATGCCAAAATTTGAAGCTGACCCTCCTCCCACCTCAACCTGTTACCTACTTACAATCCTGTGCTTCCCATTTGAAAATCACATACTCCAAAGCTATCTCACACCCATTCGACCACTTCCAATCTATTTCTGCTTTGTTGAGCTCGCCTGCTCTTCCAAACCTATCTGACTACCACCAACCCATCTCCAACCCTAGCCATCCTTTCCAATCACTCCTCCATTCCATTTCAGCCCCCTATACACCCCCTTCAACCGTATTGCCACCACGGACAATCACCGCACTCCTCCATGATCACTAGATCTCGGCGCCTTCACTTATGTCTCCCTCAGTTGTGAGTGTTATTTGTGTTTCATTATTCTTCGCTATTGTTGTATGAATTTGGTTATTTATAGTATTATGGATGTCGTGCTATGCTAGCATTTTATATGATGATTAATTGTGATTTGCATGATTTATTCACTTGTGTATTTATCTAACTGTCCTCCATTCGAAGAAAATCCTAGCTTGCTTTCTTAAAGTAATTTGCAAAATGTTTGTGATAATTGTGTGAGTTTTATGTTTATATTATTATTATTATTATTGATTTACTCTCAGATCGATCATTTCTTGAACGCATCATCCTAGGCTTTGATTTTCCCCAGCACCGCACCTAGAGTTGCATTATTAGATTACACCCTTCACAACCTACCATGCGTCAATATGCTTAAGTACCTTGGATGGATTATTTAGAGAAAAAAGTTATAGACAATAATATAACATCTAGTATGATTGATTAATGTGAAGTGCCCAAAACTAACTATTAGGGTTGTTACCCATTGGTTGTCGAGCTGATTTAACTATAACTTAAATTAGATAAAAAAGCTTTATTATGATCAAAATCAATCTGATTTTTAATTATGACAAAATCAAGCCAACAAAACTCATTTAGGTGAGCTAAGTGTAACACCCCTTCCCAGTTTTACAATAATCAGCTATCCGGCTGGGTCAGCGATATAAAGAGAACTAGAAAACAGTATTAAAACTAGTATGCAGCAGGTATAAAGTAGAAGCTACTAAGATTTGAAAACTTACAACAAAAGCTAAGAAAGTAAACTAAGGGTAACCACGTATCTGATATCTGGATTCACAGAGCCACTAAACATGAATAGAAGTGAAATGACTGAAATTCTAAAATAATATAATAAGTCTGATACATGTCATATAAAACATTAACAAGGTACATTGTCCACAATTACAAATATATGCTGAAATAGAGGAAACTGAAAGTGGAAGTTACTACAAACTAACTCCACAAAACGCTCATCCTAGGCGTAGTTTCCCACCTGGGTCACCTGTAAAAACATTGCCCACGGAGGGGTCTGAGTAAGGAAAAATAACTCCTCCTAGTGACACTAAAAACTTTTTCTTAAATGATGAATGCATGCCTTTTGAAAACTGGTTTTGTTCATTAAAATCTTTATGCTATGATATGCATGCGTTTACTATGCTCCCTGGTCAACAGACCTACTCGCTCTACGTTCATGAGCTCTCATTATATTTTCCCAAGTCCCGGCGTTCACTAACTAGTGTACTGTCTCACGTCAGGTCTATACTTGAGTTCTAGGCGGTTTCTAGCCTGCACATCTACTTGGAAGGCTCTAGGCATAGTAGCTCCTAACGCGCATCTGAAACTGACGACCCGAGACCATCTGACGAACTCAATTGTTCTAGTGTCGCGCGGACACGGTCTCGAATCTGCTAACTGTCTCAAAGGGAAGTCAACTCCCAAGACTGTACTGCTCATAGGGTACTATATGCCTTATGAGAAAGGTAGTGCGCCTCTACCTAGCACGAAAAGACTTATGTGTGCTTACCGACCTTTTTGGTCTGATGCTACTCTGCATGAGACATTTCTTTTGGTGTACTACTAAGCGACCCTTGACTTTCTCGTGGTCGACTAGAAGGGACATTCAAGCCCTTGGTTGGACAAATTCCAAGCTTATGTACGCGGGTAAAGGTTTCGTACCTAATATTACTGTTCATGATCTGACTACTTTGGTCTTGGAGAAGGGTGTCATCCTATACATTTTCCGCGACCGTTTTCCTACCACCACACCTTTCTATGCATGGTCATGATATTTGTATAAAGCCTACACATGCGTATACAAAATACATTACTTGCTATGTCTAACTAACAGGAATTAAGCTTCATTACAGTAGTGGTGCGGCGCTCGTACACTCGGAGCGGTGACTTTTGATTTTCCAAAGGAAATCCGACTGCTGGGGGCTTCCGAAGCCTTGTTTCGAGGCCACCACAAATCTGCAAACCAAGCAACACTTAAATATCAGATTTTCCCCTTAGGGTTAACGTTGGAAAAATTCCAAAATGCTAGGGTAGTCCAAAAATAACGGCTAACATAGCGTATTACCTTTACGTGGGAGGGATTGATGCTCCAATACGCCCAACTCCAATTTCGCGGAGGATTCCGTACTCCAAAACCTAATTAGGGCAAGAGGAAGAAATCCTAGTTTAGATTAACTTCCAAATCGAAGGATTTCCATGAAGAAATGGAGAAAAGAGAGAAAACGAACTCACCGAACCAAAACGTTCAACTTCCACCGGTTAAGGTTGAAATCGGTTCTTCCACGACCAAGGAAGGAAAAGGAATACCCACCAGCGCCCGAAGAGGAAGGTGGAGAAGTCGTAGATAAGTTCCGGAGGGGGATCGGCCGCCGGCTAGGGCCTGCGGGAGGCGTCAGCTCGGGCGACGCGGCGTGCGGAATGGAAGAAAGTCGTGCTCGACTGCGTTTTCTCCCGTGAAAAGAGATTTACGGGATTTAAATTCACGGCTTTGCGGTTTTGATAACCACATGAGGAGAGGGGGGAAGGGGTTTGAGACCGCTATTGGCAGCCCAAACTGTGATATTTCACATTACCTCCTATTCAACATAAAAATTCGTCGCGCTTCGTCACTAAATAAAAATGCGTCTCACTCTCAATATGACTAACATAATTCACAAATTAATGAATGCGATATTTTGAACTGCACTAATATCGTACCTCGACGACGCGCTGCCTCAATCAAAATTCGTCGCGACTTGACCCTACAATTAAAATAATTTCGCGTCAGATAACGGATGTTACAAATCTCTCCCAAAGCAACCTATAATCGCTTTTGTATCCTTGAATACACGATTCTGACTGGTCTAACCCAATACTAAGATCTGTCTCGATTGGTGCTTCCTCGGTACTGATGATCTGACTGGAATCTCTGACTGCTCTCCTCAGATAGGAGACGTGGAATACATCATGTACACTACTCATTTCCTCAGGTAAGGCCAACCTATAAGCAACCTCACCAACTCTTTCCAGTATCTCAAAAGAACCAACAAATCTGTGGCTCTGTTTCTTCATCCGCTTTATTCTAGAGACTCCTCTGACTGGTCGGACCTTCAGATAAACATAGTCTCCAACTTTGAATTCTACTGACCTGTGCTTCTGATCATGATACTTGGCCTGGCGATCCTTAGCTGTCTTCATACGCTCCTGAATGAGCTTGACTCTGTCAGTGGTCTTATCAATCCATGACTCCCTGATGGTAGATCTTTCTTCACTTTCAGCCCAACACAACGGTGTCCGACAACGTCTACCATAGAGGGCCTCGAACGGCGCCATTCCAATACTCGTCTGAAAACTGTTATTGTAGGAGAACTCCACAAGAGTAACATATTTCTCTCACTTTTCTCCAAAATCCAAAATGCACATCCGTAGCAGATCCTCCAGAGTCCTATTTGTGCGCTCAGTCTGTCCATCGGTCTGGGGATGGAATGCGGTGCTGAAATGTAATCTGGTACCCAAACGCTCCTGAACGTATCTCCACTCCCTGGAGGTGAATCTGCCATCTCGGTCTGAAACTATAGTCTTGGGAACACCGTGAAGTCGAACTATCTCGTCTATATAACTGTGCTAATCTGGGACCCTGATCTGTCTTTTTAAGAGGAATGAAATGGACAACCTTAAAAGCCGATCTACTATAACCCACAAAGAATCATTCCCACTCTGAGATCTCGGCAGACCATGGATGAAGTCTATGGATATATCCTCAAAAGTCCACTCGGGAATGAGAAGTGACTGCAACTTGCCTCTAGGCCTTTGGCACTCGACCTTAACTAACTTGCACGTCTCACACTTCCCTACATGATCTGCAACATCACTTTTCAAGCCTGGCCACCAGACTACCTTCTTGAGATCTGCATACATCTTCGTGCTACCCGGATGTATAAAATATCTGGAGTTGTGTGCCTCAAATTGAATGTCCTCGCGAAGGTGGCTAACATCGGGGATACACACCCTGCCATCAAACAATAATAAATCATCCTGAATAGTGAATCTCTCATTCTGACCCGTCTGCACTGAGATCAAATTCTCTGCCATCTTCGGATCCAACGGTAGAGCTGTCCTGATTATATCCTTAATGTCGCAGATGATCTCCATCCAACTCAATCTTGCAGAACCAAAACTATAGCGTGGCACAACGGTGACGTCCAGTCTCTCCAGTTCCCGCACTAACTCCTCTTGCTGAGTGAGAAGGAAGAAACACGAACCTCTACGACTAAGGGCATCAGCTACAACGTTCGCCTTTCCTGGATGGTACTGAATGTCTACGTCGTAGTCTGATAGAAACTCTAACCATCTGCGCTGTCTCAAATTGAGCTCCCGCTGATCAAAGATATACTTGAGGCTCTTATGATCAGTGAAGATCTCGCAACGAATACCATAGAGATAATGCCTCCATATCTTCAAAGCATGTATGACTGCTGCAAGCTCCAAGTCATGCACGGGATAGTTCCTCTCATGAACCTTTAACTGTCTCGAGGCATAGGCTACGACCTTTCATGCTGCATGAGAACACAACCCAAACCCTGACCTGACGCATCGCTATAGATCTGAAACCCGTCAGGCCCTGAAGGTAAACTCAAGATCGGTACGGTCATCAACCTGCTCTTCAAGTCCTCAAAAGCCAATTCACACTCAACTGTACAATCCAAGCCCGTACCCTTCCTGGTGAGGGAAGTCAGTGGTAAGGCTATCTTTGAAAAATCCCTGATGAATCTCCTGTAGTAACCAGCTAGACCCAAAAAGCTGCGAACCTCTGAAACTGTCGTTGGCCTTGGCCAATTCTTAATGACCTATATCTTCTTCGGATCGACACTAATCCCTTTCTGACTGATGACGTGCCCTAAGAATGCTATCTCTGAAGGCCAGAACTCACATTTAGAAAACTTAGCATACAACTGATTCTTCCTGAGGGTGCTCAATACAATCCTGAGGTGTGCGGCATGATCTTCTGCACTTCTTGAGCACACCAAGATATCATCGATAAAAACGATAACAAAACGGTCCAAGTACTCCCGAAATACCCTGTTCATCAGGTCCATAAATACTGAATGGGCATAGGTCAGCCCAAACGGCAAGACCACGAACTCGAAGTGTCCATACCTGGTACTGAAAGCCGTCTTCTGAACATCCACGTTCCGAATCTTTAACTGATGGTAGCCCGACCTCAAATCTAACTTGGAAAAGGTGCACGAGCCCACCAACTGGTCGAACAAATCATCAATCCTGGGAATCGGGTATTTGTTCTTTACTGTCAGTTTGTTCAACTCACGGTAGTCTATGCACAGTCTCAGACTACCATCATTCTTCTTCACGAATAGTACTGGAGCACTCCAAGGTGAAGTACTGAGACGTATAAAGCCCAAATCAAGCAACTCATGCAACTGGCTCTTCAACTCCGCTAATTCCCTTGGAGCCATTCAGGGGGATTTGGCTACTGGTGTAGCCCCGGGCTGCAAATCTATCGGGAACTCAATCTCTCTATCTGGAGGGGCACCAGGGAGCTCTTTCGGGAAAACATCGGGGAAATCTTGCACCACTGGTATCTCTGATAAGTCAGCCTTAGCCTCCGCATTCATCAGTACTACAAAGGTTTCACAACCCTTACTGATGCACCTTCTAGCTTGGACTGCGGAGATGATCATCTTCACTACTCCCTTCAAGCTTTGAAAAGTAAATGCAGTCTGGTAAGAGCCCTCAAACTGTATCTGCTTCGCCCTACAATCAATCCTGACGTTGACTACCGAAAGCCATTCCATTCCAAAGATCAGGTCGAATCCTGCAATAGGTAGCTGCAAAGCTTCCACGATAATCTCGGTGTCACCAAACTGTACTAGTACCCTGCACTTATCTCTGGTCTGCAGAAGGGATCCATTCGGTATCATGACTTCCAGTGGTACTGTCTCTGGAAAGACTTCTAAATTCAGCTTACGCACTAGAGATTCTGCGATAAACGAGTGCGAGACGCCCGTATCAAACAGAATCTTGGAGGATAAATTACGAATCATAAGGATGCCTATATGAATGATTTACAAAGATGAAAATAGTGTCACTACGGAGGGGTAAATAAACTTGTTAAGCAAAGTAATCACTTAGCTGTCACTACATCCTCCTGATCCTTTGCCTCATGCTGACCAAGCTCATACGCTCTGGGCTGCACCAAATCTCGACCCTGCTATGATCTCCCGTCAGTAATCATCAAAGCTTTTCCCTTGTCTGCTCTGCTAGAGCCACCAACCTCATACTTCGACTGCAGAAACAAATACATTTGTCATCTACAATAATTTCATAAATGTAATGAATACAACTAGGTTTTGATTACCTGATTCATAATTTACCCTCCAAGATTCGATCCCCCTCCGGAACTCATCTACGACTTCTCCTCCTTCCTCCTCGAGCGACGCGACGTGCGGAACGGAGAAAGTCGGGCTCGGCTGCGTTTTCTCCCGTGAAAAGAGATTTACGGGATTTAAATCCACGGGCTTTGCGGTTTTGATAACCGCATGAAGAGGGGGGGGGGGGGGGGGTTGGAGACCCGCTATTGGCACCCCAAACTGTGATATTTCACATTACCTCCTATTCAACATAAAAATTCGTCGCGCTTCGTCACTAAATAAAAATGCGTCTCACTCTCAATATGACTGACATAATTCACAAATTAATAAATGCGACCTTTTGACTGCACTAATATCGTACCTCGACGACGCACTGGCTCGATCAAAATTCGTCGCGATTTGACCCTACAATTAAAATAATTTCGCGTCAGATAACAAATGTTACACTAAGTCGGATGTAGCATTTAATAAATCAGATGAAAATCGAGTCATTTCTGTTTAATTCAGGTTTTCCTTTAGCTTTTTTTGTCTTTTTTCCCTAGATTTTTCTCTCACTTATACTAAAGAATTTACTATGTATAATGTGACGCTAGTCATTTTAGTGTATAAAAGTTTCGAAACCAGCCTTAAAAACTTGCACTATGCCTGCAGATTGATTCGAGCTCATGCGACCTCGAAGTAGCAATTTCAAATGTTCTCCAATATGTCCTACATGCCCTTTTTTAAGGCAAAATGATATTTCTTTTTAAAAAAACAGATTCTTTTATGAAATATGGGCCAACATATATGTTTTTTTTTCGATATTTCATTTGACACGACATTTGAACATATTGTCCACTATTTTATTTTATGTTCTATTAGAAGACTAACAATATATGTTTAAATGTATTATATTTTATATCTTTAAATCAATTAATTTATTGTTTCGTTCTTTTTAATATTTTTTCTTGCAATTAATTTTATATAATTATTTCAATTTTTTTAAATTCCATATTATAAAAATGTGAATTTTAACACATTTACTAGTTCATCATTTTTATTCTTTAATATGAATTTATAAGATTGGAAAGACTTATAATCCGAAGTTGATATGGTTTTATTTTTGAGCGATCTTAGAACAGTCCTAAAAACCGTAAGTACTAAGATGATTTCATGGAATCTTTAAGGTAAATTTTATAAAATCATAATTAATTTGACAATGCTGTTTGAATTTGCAGATTGACTGATAAAAGTCGTTTGAGTTTAGTGTCAAAAATCAAAATGCTAAATAAATGTGTGACAACTTGAAATGATAAATTATTAAATGATTAAATTAGTGGGACAATGGGAACATTTATAAAATAAAATAAAATAATAAACAATATACTATGTTGGTTTGGGCATGTATGATGAAGAATGGTAAATCTACCTATTAGACTAGTTGATAGAGTCAGCAACGAATGATTAGGTAGAAAAAATGGTAGATGTAAGGTAACATGTAAAAAGGTTGTTTAGGATGATTTTTTGTAGTTTAATGTTTAACACTTTACACTACAGTCTATAAGAACAATTGAAAAATAGGGATTTATAAAGCTACCTCCATATGTTTGGGATATGACCATTAATGATGATGATGATCTTTTAGGCTTAAAATACAAATTATTATTTTTGGGAATAATTAAATATAAATTAATTACAATTTTTAATGATTCAACAGTCAATAATAATAATAATTGATTATTCTAGTAACTTAGATTAAAGGATAACTTACTAGATTACATCTCTCTCTCTCTCTCTCTATATATATATATAACAAGGGAAAATTTGGGTTGGTCATGGTCTTGAAATAGGACCATCAAATAAATTGAGTTAATCGATTTCAATCCCTTTAGTCTAATGGAACACGAGATTTTTTAGTACATAAGTCTAACATAAGATCAAGAATATATATGATATTTATAGATAACTGCAGTGCACAGGGTACTGCCATGCCCACTATGTGGCGACCATAGTACTCCTTCGAGTGATGGTCGGATTTTACCTCCTTCGCACACTGCGCACGGGAGATCCCGTGCATGACCTCTAGTGTTTGTGTGTGAATTACTAGGAAGCCATTTATTTGGTGTGATATTGGGTTTTTATCCCTTATCTTTAATTATTTTTACACAGTGAGGGAGAGACCAAGAGAAAAATTTTGAGGACTACTTATATTGGTGTACTAGTTTTATATGTATGTATAGGCATATATATATGTATATACATATATATGATATTTATAGATAACTGCAGTGCACAAGATACTTCCGTGCCCAGTATGTGGCAACCATAGTACTCACTCGAGTGATGGTCGGATTTTGCCTCTGTTGTACACTGCGCACGGGGGATCCCGTGCATGACCTCTAGTGTGTGTGTGAATTACTAGGAAACCATTTATTTGGTGTGTTTTAGGTTTTCCTTTGTATCCCTTATCTTTTAATTATTTTTACACATAGTGAGGGAGAGAGGAAGAGAAAAAAGTGACGACTACTTATATTGGTGTACTAGTTTTATATGTATGTGTGTGTGTGTGTGTGTGTGTGACTGTGTGTATATATATATTTCAACTACAGTTCTTTTAGAAGGGGAGTCGGCTACTGTTTTTTCCAAAAAAAATCAGACAAAATGGACCTTTGGTGTAATTGAAAAAGATTTGGTGTTCTATAATATTTTTACAATCTTGGTAAATGCAACTAAAAATGTATAATCAGAAATTATCCAAGGATCTTCCAAAATTATTCACCATGGTCGCTGAGTTGTCATTGTCAATCTCTCCTAGCATTTTAAATTTATTATTTTTGTTTCTCTAACTATATAGGCTGTTGTTTCAACCTGTTATAGGTAGATGCATACAAGACTGAAAGGTTTTTTTCAAGAGGTTTTTTGCCTTGCTCTTTGATCTTGTCCTGGATATCATAGTAAGCAAACAGCATAATCGACATGCCTTTTATGGTACAATTTTACCTGCAACTTGGCTAAATAAACTTGTAGACCTCAAAGTTATGTTATATTGATTTTGCATTTATCGTTGGTTTATAGTTACTTATGATTCATTTTTAACGTGATATATATACATATATATATTTTTCATATCCCTATGTTGCCATTGCCCTTCTCTCCTAGCATTTTAAATGTAATATTTTTGTTTCTCTAACTATATAGGCTGTCATTTCAACCTGTTTTAGGTAGATGCATACAATACTGAAAGAGCACTTCGGAAAATAAAGCGTCGAAATTCGTTTGTTGCACCTGAGATTACTGTTCCTGATAGTATCATGAAAGATAATCAGGCTGGTCACTTTGTTAAGGTTCAAGCTAAAAACTTCAAAGAACAATCCGGAAGAACCTTTGATACAGGACGTGCCGGCTTTCCAGAGGATACTATTGTTCATAAGAAAAATATCAACTTGATCACAAAAGATACTCATGTATTCATTGGCGGTGCTTCAAATTGGTAAATGTAGTTACTTCTTAACATGTAGCATTTTATGTATATGAAATTCAGGCAGAATTTTTATGTTTGTTTTGATTTATAACTGTCTTAATTTATAGGGACCCATATAGTCAGGGGATATCCACAAATTTAGCCACAACTTCTCTGTCTGCCCCAGGTGCATCATTTACTACTTCCCCTTGTATGCTCTTCTATAAAGTCTAACAATTTTTAGAATTATGTATGAACAAATGGTGCACAGATATTATTTAATCTAGTATTAATGAATATAAAAACTAATGCATTGGTGCATACTAAGTAGGGACAATGAAGAACTATATCATGAGTTAAAGGTTTGTTGATAAGTTATATGATGAAGTAATATGAAATTTGATTTGCCTGCCTTAAGAAAGAAATGTGTCTCAAATGTATTCCAAAGTTAAATATGTATCAGAAAGAACAAACTAGTTTTAAAAGTAGGTGGAGTGACTAAATAATTTTTTAGTCGTAGTAGGCTTACATAAAAAATGCATGGTAAGGATTTTGTTACGGACTCACACGACACCGACGCCGAGGCTCCATGGTTGGTCTATAGTCTATATGTGCCGGGCGTGAATGGCGTGTGCCCAGACAGGGTCCACAGAGGAGACCTTAGTAATTTTATTTTAATTATTTTAGCATCGTTGTATTTTTCTATTTTGTGGACGACTAGTCGCACTCCAATACTATATAAGGGGAGTTGTATGTTTGTTTGAGATATGTTGGATAAATGTTATTTTTTCCCCTAACCCTAATCTCCCCTTCCTCTTCCCATTCTCTCTCTCTAACTCTCCCGCGAGCACCTCCTTCCCCCAAATGGGTTCTTCCGTAGCCTAACATTTGGTTCAGCTGGGCCGAGTACTCAGCTTCAGCACTTGATCGTGACACAACAGACTGTTTTTTGTTTTTCTAGCTGATAAGATTTACTCCCACAAATGTGCAAAAATTAGTAGTGGACTTTCTATCTTCTTTATTGTCAGTATAACTTGTATCAGAATATGCTTCTACCTTCAGATGGTTATGTTTTTGAAACAATAACCCTTCCCTGGAGACACTTTCACACACTCCGGAATTTCTAAGGCAGAACGAAGATGACATTCTCTGGGTGCTTGCATAAACCGACTGACCTTCCCTACAACATAACAAATGTCTGGTCTGGTAATAGTCAGATAGCTGAGTTTTCCCACGAGTCGCGTGTACATAGTACTTTCTGAAAGAAGAGGTGAATCCTCCGTCCAATTCTTGTTATCACCAACTTCCATAGGACAACGAACATGTCTTGCCCCAAGAAGACCAGTTTCTTTCAAAATATCTAATGCATACTTTCGTTAGCACCATAGAGTTTTGTTTCCGCTAGATTTCTATTCCCAGGAAGTACTTAGGAGAGTCTATATCCTTAGTAACAAAATGCTGTCAAAGATGTCTCTTTGGTAGATCAATTTCTTCCTTATCATTACTAGTAAAGAGAATATCATCCACATACACAGCAAGAACCATGAGCCCCTTAGTAGTCTTGCGAATAAAAAGCGAATGATCAGCAAAATTCTGAGTGAATCCAACAAGAGAGACAACCTTGCTGAACTTGTCAAACCAGTCCCGTGGGCTTTTCTTTAGACCGTAAATTGTCTTCCGTAACTTGCATACCTGAGACTCTTACTGAGCAACATACCTAGGAGGTTGCTCCATATAAACCACCTCATGTTGATCACCATACAAGAATGCATTCTTCACATCTAATTGATACATCTCCCAACCTCTGTTAACCGCTACAGAGAAAAGAATACGAATAATGCTGATGTGAACAACTGGAGAGAAGGTATCAATGAAGTCCACACCATATGTTTTTGTAAAGCCTTTGACAACAAGTCTTGCCTTATAGCGGTCATTGGGATGAAATTTGATGATAAAGATCCACCGACAACCAACCACATCCACTCCTAGAGTAGGAATATGAGTCCAAGTACTCCTTTCAGTTAAAGTCTTCATTCTTCATCCATTGTCGCTTTCCAATGCGGAACAAAAAGAGCTCCTGATAGTTAACCGAGACAACATTTGCCGAGAGAGCAAGGGCAAACCTCCTTCCAGCTAGGGATAAACGAGCATAGGAAACAACATGATGAATGGAATGTTTAGTGCACGTTCTAACTCCTTTTCGTAGAGCAATAAGGTCAAGATCCGACTTGGCTTCTGTTGTAGATCCACCCATCGGAGAGATTACGGGCCCGAGAACTGTTAGCAACAGCTCCAAATGCAAGAGAGAATCAGAAGACAAAGGCGAAGATAGAGGAACTGGTATAGTAAGAGGAGATAATGGTGTAGGAGGAACAAAAGTAGGTGAAGTAGCAAAAACAATAAAAAGAGATGATAAAACATCAGACGGTGAAGGAGTAGAAGCTCAAGAAAAATAAATCATATCTTCAAAGAAGGTAACATCAACAAAAACAAACTGTTTCCGGAGTAGGGGATCAAAGCACCGATACCCCTTTTGGGTCGTAGCCCAGAAAGACGCACTTCACCGAGCGAGGTAAAAGCTTGTCACGATAAGGAGAAGGAGAATGCACAAATGTTGTGCAACCAAAAACACAGAGACAGAGAAAAAGTTGAGCTCCTAGATGTAAAACGGAGAATGATGTGTCACACTGAAGAACCGACGAGGGAATTCAGTTGATGAGATAACAAGAATGAAACACAACTTGTCCCCAGGACGATCGAGGAACATTCATCTGTGTGAGATGGATGAGAGTAGCATTCAGGAGATGTCAATTTTTGCACTCAACAACCCCATTTTGCTGAGAGATGTATGAACAACTAGTTTGATGAACTATGCCCCGATGCATGCAAAAATCCGAAAATTGTTGACTTGAATATTCTCGAGCATTATCAGTTCAAAGAACTTTAAGAGAAACATCAAATTGAGTTTGCATCTCATTATAAAAGGCCATGAACAAGTGTAACAACCAGGTACAACGAGAAAAATCGTCAACAAATGTAACAAAATATAAACTCCCCTACCAACAGTCCTAACAGGAGTAGGACCCCAAACATCTGAATGAACAAGTTTAAACGGACGAGAAGAACTACGTCCTTTTCGTGTAGGAAAGGAAGAATTATGATGCTTGCTAAGTTTGCTGGCCTCACAGTTCAAAGAGGAGTCCTACTTGGGAAAATCTGGTAGGAGTTAGTAAATGGGACGAGGAGGATGTCCAAGGTGAAGATGTCATTGCAGAAGAGAAGTGAAGAAAGCAGTGACATTGTCGAGGAAGAAGAGTCAATTACTTTCAGTCCCAGTAGCAATCTTCCCTTTGGAGCGTGGATCCTGAAAAGAACAAGTATTGAATGTAAAGGTAACTGTACAGTTCAGCTGTTTACAGAGAGCAGGAACACAAAATAAATTGCACGAAAAAGACTGGACGCAAAGTGTGTCCTCAAGCCGCAGAGTCGGAGTGACACAGACTGTACCAGTCCCGCACACCAGAGACAGATTACCGTCCACAACAAAAAGCGGAGGAGACCGGTTATGCTTGTCCAAACGAGAATAAACCAGGATCTCCTGTCATGTGATTAGTAGCTCCAGAATCAATCAACCACTTATCTCGTGTGACTACACTGCAAGAAGAAGAGGCAGGGGATGTGGACTTCTTTGTGTTGTCACCCGCAGACAAGCGAAGGTGATGATATTTAGCTCAGCAACAATCAACAAGATAGCCTGTCTTGCCACAATGAGAGCATATATGACGAGACACACCGCGCCCACCAGTATGACCTCCACGACCACTAGAATTACCAGAGCGAACCTGATGAGCAAATGTATCAGGATGGGGTGGAGAGGCAAGTAGAGGACACAGAATAGGAGCGGTAACAACTGCAATACGAGCAACAATAATATCAAGAGTGAGAGAATCATCTTTGCCAAAAATTTGTTGCCTTAGCATGTCATAAGATTTTGGAAGGCGAATAAGATAACGCACAACCAGAAACTCGTGGAAGTGTTTGTGCTGCTCAGCTAGATTAGCAGAGAACGGACGATGTTGAAGACTTTTAGCGCCAAGTGCTTGCACCTCCTGATAAGCAGCAATATGAGTCAAAGTAGGGCGGACAAACAGATCAACATATAACGTGTATATGCACATGGTCTGAGCGTCTTTCGAATACAGAACAACAAAATGATTCCAAGCAGCTTTAACAGTCTCATCATGTCAAATAACAGATAGACACTCATCAAAGAGACTATTGACAACCCACGCCCTGACCAAAACATCATTGGCATCTCAGTCATCAAAGACAGCAAATTCACGAGTTGGAGGATCATCAGAGAGATGATGACGTTTTCTTTGAGACCTTAACAAGAAAACAAACGAAACGCTCCAGTCTGGATAATTCGGGCCAACCAACTTAGAAGCAGTTCTAAGATTGCCAGACAGAGTTGAAACAGTTGGTGCGGTTTGAGAAGAAGACGTGGATAAATTGGAAGAAGACTACTTAGTATCTGCCATGAAGAAGGCGGCTAGAAAAAGAATCTGCGCGGTTAGTAGGAAAGCATAATGGGCGGTTAGAAAAACTAGAATCTGCAAAAACCGCAGAAACATGAGAAACTGTAGAGGGCGGGTGGTTAGAATACCAGAATCCGCAAGAATCACAAAAGAGCAAAGCGGGCGGTTAGAAACCCTAAAATCGCAAGGATCGGGTAGTCTCTGATATAATGTGAGAAAATCTTAATAATAAGATTTGCATTCAACAAAAAGTTAAGTTACAAGAGTATGACCCCTATTTATAGGGGTAAGAGAAATAATGAATATACAACAGACGATGTGAGACTAAAATACAACATGCAAATAGCCGGTTAAAAAATTTCATACCGCTAAAACTAAGCGGTTCTCCATACAAGTAGCCGCCGGTCTCTACTCAGTGCGCAGTCGCCGACCTAAGCAGCAGACCGCTCAACACAAGCGGATAAATGCACAAGGCCGCCAGACTTTTGGTCCTCGGTTCCCGTATTCAACAGGCCGCAACAATAGCCTCTACCCGCAGCTTCAGCTCCGCCTCTATTCGCAGCTTCAGCTGCTCTTCAGACCGCGGCCTCTATCCGCAGCGACTACAACCTCCTGTCTGCCAAACCCGCAACGGGGTTGAACAATAATCCTAGGTTGGCTAGATCTTTGACTAGACCGCCAGAGGCCGTTTGCAACACAACTGAACCAGATCACCAAGGTTAATCCGCCAGACCACTTGGACTAAGTTGTCAAACCGCTAATCTACCAGACCGCCTGGTTCAAGCCACCAGACCGCCTGGTTCAAGCCACCAGACCGCCTGGTTCAAGCCACCAGACCGCCAAGCCTCCAAGATGCCTGAACCATGCCCCAGACCGCCAAACGCCAGGCCGCCCGACCAAACCGCCAGACCACCAAGCTCCGTAAAATCTTACACAAACAAATATAACATCCAGTCCAAGATAAGTATTCTTAAAAGTTAAAATAATAACCAATACAACGAGGTCTCACGAACTAGTGGGCTGACCAAGACATTGAAGAATCCAAAGCCAGAGATGTGTGTACGATGATCCGAGGTGGAAACAGTGGCGTGGAGATAGCGTCGGTGGTTGTCCTCGGTTGTGGATGGTGGAATCTGACCAAAAATGGGTAGATCCGACCACAAATGGATAGATCCGGACGGGGAAGGGTAGATCCGATAATTTGAGATCAGATACGTACTGAAATTTCTAGATCGAGGATGATCTGGAAGGGGAACGATGTTAGTAAAGTTATTCCACGTATAGGACGGGGGTGGCGACAAGGGTGCACGATGGGGAGGGGGCGTGGAATTGGGGAAAGGGGCTGACAACGCTTAAGGGTTGAGGAGGGCTGATGGCCAAGTTAGCGTGGCTGGACTGGGGTTGGAGGCGGTGGGAAATGGGTCAGGGGCGGCAAGCAGCAACAAAAAAGGGGGGGGGGGGCTGACGAGGGGCGGTGGTAGCTTTCAGGCCGCCAGTTTTAAGGATTTGAAACTTTAGGAAGTGAATGTAAAATTTAATCAAACATTGACATCAAGGAAAACAAGAAATTCAGGACAACAGTTAGGCAGCTGTGATTGGAGGGAATTGGACGGCTGTGGGAGAGAGTTTGAGAGGGGGGAAAGAGGCTTAGGGTTAAAGGAAGGCTTGGGGAGGAAGATACCAACCTAGGAGTCGTCAGCTAGGGTTCCACGGAGTTGGCACCGTGAGGTGATCGCGGGAATCCGAAAAAAACTTTCTCCAAATTCTGCAAATAGTCTCCCTCAGCCCACTACCTATCTATTTATAATAAAATAAAGGTTATAACATCACCTTCAACGGCTATGATTGGTCGGAGGTGGGGCAACCCAGATACATCAAAATACAATGCACACTAATGAAGTAATGACCTATTAAGGGCCCATCTTAGGCTTTCTTCCTCTACTTGTAATAGTCCCACATCTTGAAATTGGAACTCTTTCCTCTCTTCTCTCCCTATATATATGTATCCATACTTGTATTTACATACACAAGAAGTATATGCAAAAGTTTACTTTTTCCCAAATCCTTGTACTCTTTTTCTCTACATGGTATCCGAGCTCGTGATCTCTCCAGGCGGTCTCTAATTTTCTAGTCGCAGCCCTCTGTGCTGTTTTCCAACCGCACCTCCTCAGCGGATAGGAATCTTCTACCCGCACCTCTCTGGGTGGCTTCATATCCGCATCCCTCTGTGGATAAACTTCTTCTATCTGCACAGGTCACCTTGTGATGTTCTCTGGACTCGTCTCTCCTCTATTTTTTATACTTCTCCGCTGGGATCCACCGTGCGACTTGTTCTGTGTCCGTCGCGGTCTGCTTGTTTCGTCTCATCCTGGCCGCTGTTTTCTTGACGCGACGGTCCGCTTTTGTTAGCTTCAGTGGCCTGTCTCTGTGGTTTGCCCCTTTAGCCGCAGCAGTCTGGCCTTCCATGCCCGCAACGGCCTGCCGCAATTTTGCTAGCCGGTCTGTGCTTCTTTACCACCTCTCTTTTTCTTCAGCGGTCTCTTATTATCCCGCTGCGGTCTTTATCTCAACTCGCTGCTCAGCCTGCCGCGGTTGTTCCTCAGCTTTCTTAGGTGTTTCTCAGCTCTCTGATCATCCCGTCGCAGTCTTTATCTCAACTTGCTGTTGAGTTTTCCTTTTCTTGGAATGAGCAGGGGTTATTTCAACTAGAAGGTTAGATCACAACCAGAGACACCATCAGCAACAAGAGTCTTTATTGATAACAGTAGTCAACCAGAGTCTTCACATTGATCGAACTAAGAAGCATCCGATTGATGACATGTGCCGCACAGGTCATCCCTTCCGCCCAAATGGCCTTAGGAATGCCTTTGCACTGAAGCCAACACTTGCAGCTCTCCGTCAACAGACGGATCATCCGAACTGCAACACCACCTTCCTGTGAAGTATGTCCACGAGAGAGCTCCCTTCGGATCCCATGCTTCCTGCAAAAGTTCGAGAACACGGTTGAGCCAAACTCTCCTTCGTTGTCCGTCCTCAATTTCTTGATTCGCAGGCCAAGCTAACCCTCCACAAGCTTCTTGAACTCCACAAACAAGCGGAACATGTTTGACTTCTCATTCATGAAGTATACCCAAGTATATCTCGTATAGTCATCAACCAAAATCAGCATGTACCTGTTGTCTCCAAGACTGGCGGTGACGGTCGGCCCTACCAGAGCACAATGAACAATCTCTAAAGGTGCTTTGCATCTGGACCCCGCCTTATCAACCGTAAAGCGATAAGCTTCACCGTTCTGACATCCCGCGCATGTTTGATCGTCGCCGTAGGATGACAATCTAGGCAAGCCTCTCACGAGCCTCCTTACCGTCATTGCTTTCAACTTGTCCATCCACACATGCCCCAGTCTTTCATGCTAGATAGCTGCACTATCACTGACCTTTATCCGATCAGCATCTGAACTTGTTGACGACCCAACCAAGTTCTTCTCCTTACTCCCAACATGAGCAACGTTCACCGAGTGCAAGACAACATTACACTCCTTCCTGAGGTGACCAGACTGCTTGCATCTATAGCATCTTGGTCCTTCCTTGCTCTTCCCATCATGCCTACGAGAAACACTCCTCTCTTGCTGATATGAAGTAGAAGGACCAACCTCAGCAGCCACCTTCACCTCCTCCTTGAACAACCCAACAAGGGAAGTCCAAACCTCCGCAGCTAACCGACATCCGCTGATGTGGTCCAAGAGCTCCGATGAGATAACCTGCTTGAGAATAGACTCCGCTCTCGCATTTGTCTCCTTCCAAGCTCCCATCGCTTCAGCATTGCCAGCAGTATCCTCTAGCCTTTCTGCTCTGCACACTACCTCCCAAAGGTCCTCGCCAAGAAGATAGCAATCCATACAAGACTTCCACTTCTTAAAGTTAGTCTGCGTTAGGAGTTCAATACCAAGATCTCTTGCAAATCCTGCTTCCATGACTCTAACACTGGTTCCCTCTTTACAAGAGCAACAACAATTTCTAGTTGATCACTGCTTAACTACTCCAACCTCCACCCTCTGATACCATGTTGAGTTTTCCAGATTTTGGAATGAGCAGAGGTTATCTCAAGTAGAAGTTTAGATCACAACCAGAGACCATCGACAACAAGAGTTTTTATTTATAACAACAATCTTCTTACAAAGCGAGACATACATGTCGAGACATGATTCGCCAAACACCCAAAGAGAAAGCAGAAACAAATACAAGGCAAAACAAATCGCGCGGACTGAACAAGTAGCCGCCGGTTCTACTGTTGCACTACGGAGTCCGCACAAACCGCCAGGTCGCCAGACCGCAAACCAAGCCGCGCGAACTGCCCGTTATTCCAATGCTGAGCTCTAGCCGCCGATCTGCAAGCCGCATAACCGCGAGTTCGCCTAGCCGCCAGACCGCACAAGTTGCGGATGCTGAACTAAACAGGTCGCCTGAAGCAGACGACTTATTGAACCAGGAAACTAGTTGCCAAAGAGAAGACCGCCTGGTCGCTGTCCGCGACCTGCTGTTTACCGCATGTTGCTAACCGCAGAGTCCGCACTGTCCCTGACCGCAGTCAGAGCCAAGTCCTGGCTTTCCAGCGCTATCCGCACAACCTGCATAGCACAAACCGGTCAACTCCTTCAACCCGCGCGGATACCAAAATACAGTCCGCAACAACTATTCGCGAGTTCACTTACTGTTCTTTCGCGCATACAATTGATGTGATAGGAGGTCCTATTTATAGGCTCGATGAGAAGTGTGGTCACCACCTTAGTCGATAGGATCACCGCCTCATCCCGCAACAAGAACAAGTGTATCTGCAAGCCGCGGATACACATCCAGTCCGCCGCGACCTGTGCAGGATAGCCAGACCGCCTAAGCATCACCAAGGCCGGACAATGACCCAGTCCGCCTTGTCGCCAAAGGCCAACCAGGACTTAGACAACAACCCGCAGACTCTGCAGCAACACTTTGTCTGCTTAACCGCAGACACAGCTCCAGTCCGCATTCCCCGAGCCCGCAGCCACGCCACCAAGACAGCTGCCGGACTCAGCGGACACAACATCAGTCCGCACGCCTTGCGGACGCAACTCCAGTCTGCATTCCCCAAGCTCGCAACCAAGGCACACGACACTGATGCCGAGCTGGCGAACTGAGAAGCAGTCCGCGCTTAACTGCGCGATCTCCCCAGACTGAGTCAAACCTCGACTTGGTTCAGAACCAACCAAGTCCACTCCAGCAACCACAAGGGCCAATCTGCACTTACTGGCAGACACTGGATCCAGTCCGCCAATCCCGGCGAACTCCAGCACCTGTCCGTACTAACTGGCGACCTCCACAGCTTCCGCTTGCTGCTCCACCAGAGCTAGACCAAGGCAACTGCCAAGCCGGTCTTCCGAGCTCCTGTTCAGTCCGCTCCTTGTCGGACCCCGCGGATAGAGAATCTATCTGCCTCGTTACCTTCTGGGGACAAGCTGCCTTCTGAGCATAAGCCGGCCTGGCTGGCCGCCGCCTCTGTTCGCATAGTCCGCGCGAATAGACCGCCCAGGCCGCCAAAGAACAAGCCGTCTGCAACAGCTCTGCCGACCTTGCTGTCCGCCAGTCCTGTCTGCATGGTCCGCGCGGATAGGCCGCCCAATCACCCACTTTCACTTCACCATTTTCAACACTTGCTGCTCAGCCCGTCGCGGTCTTTGTCTCAACTCGCTGCTCCTCAACCCGCAGTGGTTGTTTCTCAGCTCGCTACTCAGCTCGTCGCGGTGTTTCCTTCCAGCTCACAGCGCTTCAGCTCGCCGCGACCTTATCTTATAGTCGTTATTCCCTAGCCGCTACCGGTCTTCATTCCCTGTTCGCTGGCCTCTCCTCTAAGCGCCTACCGACCTTACCTTGTTCGCCGGTTTCTCCTTTAAGCTGCTGCCGGACTTACTTGCTGTCCGCCGGCCTCTTTTGCTCTTAGCCGCTGCCAACCCATTCTTGCTATTGCGAGCTGCTTCTCTTTGCTACTACTGCTGCTCTGGTCCGCAGTCTCTCTCCTAGCAGTCTCTTCTATCCGTCAGACTGTTGTCATGGATTCCTCTACTGATTCCTCCCCTTCAGCCCGCTTAGTTCATGCTCCTGAACTGCGTGACGAGTTAAGGATCACCACCATCTCCCTTACTGGGAAGAAGAATTTTGTTGAATAGGTGCATTATTTCCGCCGAGTACTTCAGTCCTAGGGACTTCTGCATCATCTTACTAGGGATACTCCTTCTGCACCTACTGATGATTGACGGCGTGATGATGGTCCTGTTCAGACTTGGCTTCTCAACTCCCTTGATGGCGAACCGTACCACATGGCCATGTATCATGAGACAACCAAAGCGATGTGGGATGAGCTCCATTCTCTATACTTTGACAAGGATAGTTTCCAACATTTGTACGACATCATCACCGGTCTTCAATCCCTTGACTCAGGAATTGTTGCTGACTTAACATCTTTTGTTGCCCGGTCCAAGTCGCCGATTGAGGCCTGGATTCAGCATCAGCCCCCGACTACATATCTTGTTGCCTAGAGTGCTCAAAAGGAGGCTGTTAGTATTGCTATGATGATGACACGTGTTCCACCTCATCTTTATAGTGTCCGAGCTCAGATTCTCTCCTCTACTACTATTCCATCATTCTCTTATGTTTGTTTCATGCTGTTAAAGGTTTCACCGCCTCCTGATGCTCTCGACCCTCCAACACTGGCTCTTCTCCAGCAATCTTCTGCTCCATTACTCCTTCTCCCTCCCGCTACTCGTGGTCCGTACTCGCTCTCGGGGGAGGGGCCGAAATGGCCGACCAAGGCCTAAGTGCTCGTTCTATGGAAATGATGGACACCTCGAGGCAATCTGCTATCGAAAGCATGGTTTGCCTCCACGTCCAAATGCTTCTATTGCCACCCTCAACCTTTCTGCCACTCGGGCTGATCTTGATGAAGTCCGCCTTCAGCTCAGACAACTTCAAGGGTTTCTCCACAACTCATCTACCTCTGTCTCTCATGAAGGTATTGTTTGCCTCTCCACTAGCCCGCGTTGGATAATGGACTCAGGTGTTACTCATCGTATCACTTCTTTGAACCCTCCTTAGTACTTGGATTCTCCACATCCCAAGTTAATCACTGTAGCAAATTGCAACATCGCTCCTGTCTCTGGCTCTGCTGATATACTTTTAAATCTGTCTATTTCTCTTCGCTCGGCCCTCCATGTCCCGGGCTTTCTGTTTAATTTACTTTATGTTAATCTCCTCACTAATGATTTGGATTCTGTTACATTCACCTCTTCTTTCTTTCTGATGCAGGACCAACAGACGCAGAGTATCATTGGTAAAGGATGATTGCACAATGAGCTCTACCTTCTCGATGTCTTCCCCACCGTTCTCTCTTATGTCTCATTTGTTGACTGACATCGGCATCTTGGGCATGCTCCTCTTCCCGTTCTCAAGAAGGCTCTTCTAGATGTTCATCTTCCTACTTTTACTTGTGATTCTTATATTTTGGGGAAACAACATTGTTCCTCTTATCCTACGAATTGTACTCGGAGCTCTGTTCTTTTTTTGCTTGTCCATTCTGATATTTGAGACCCGTATAAAGTAACAAGTATTTCTGGTTATCGTTACTTTCTCACCTTTATTGATGATTATTCTTGCATGACATGACTGTATTTACTTCGTGATCGCTCTGAGCTCCCTTGTGTATTCTTGGCATTTGTTCTTGAAAATCATACTCAATTCTTCGACCAAATCAACACACTTTGGACAGATAATGCTCGCGAATACAGTAGCCATGAGTTCAATATCCTCTGCGTTGAGTTCAAAATTATTCATCAAATGTCATGTGCTTATACTCCCCAACAAAATGGTGTGACAGAGCGTAAAAACATACATCTTCTTGATATTGCTCGCTCACTCATGATTCAAATACATGTTCTCAATACGTATTGACACTTTGCGGTTTTGATGACATGCTATCACATTAACCGATTGCCTTTCTCCTTCCTCGACAACGCCACCCCGTTCAGCCTCCTCTTTCCCTCCACATCTCCATTTCCCCTTACACCTCGAATATTTGGTTGTACCTGCTATGTTCACTTACTTGGTCCTTCCATCGACAAACTCAATCCTCGGGCGGCCAAACATATATTCATTGGTTATTCTCGTACTCAAAAAGGATATGTTTGCTACTCTCCCACTACCCACAAGGTAACAGTTTCGGCTGATATTATCTTTCTGGAAGATCAATCTGTTTTCCTCACTCTGTCGTCCTCTCCCCCATCACCACCCTTATCATGATCTGTCATCCCAGTTACATCTCCTCTACCACCACCAGCTCCGTCTTTACATCATCTCCTCTCGTTCCCCTCCCAGCTCCGGGTCACCACCACCCCTTCCTCCTAGTGTCTATCAATGTTGCAGATGTCGGATGTCGGGGACACGGCGGTTTGAGTTTTCATGTCGGTTTTTTATATATCGGGGGATATATCGGGGATATTTCATATATCGGATTTTAATATTTAATTAATTATATATGTAATTACATGTTATTTTTAATTTTTATACATATCACAGTACTACCTATTTTACAACCTATTGAACTTTTAAATATTAAAATCTATATGTAGCATTTAACATACAACACTTTAAATATGAAAACTCAAACATACCTCATTCTTCATCACCTGAAAACTCATCTATAGTTGACAGAGTAGATAGAATATGATCTTCATCCGATGAACCCTCTAGATCTCCCTCGTCCACTTCAGATATTTTTCTCTTTCCCCTTCTTTGATAACTAATTGCCACTTCTTTGCTTGTAGCTAATCTTTGAGGTCTCCTTTCATCATGATCAGCGTCGACTATATTGCCAATTTGCGCCCATGTCAGCCCCTCATCAGGAAAGACTTCGTCATCTTCATCTTCATCCTCCTCAGCATCAACATTTACCATCCACTCTTGTACCAATCCAGAATCAACATTTTTAGCTGCCAATGGATCCCGAGATGTCTCTGAATATTTCGACTTTAGCAAAGCATTGAACTTTACAAATACTAAATCGTTCAATCACTTGCTATCAAGTTTATTTCTCTTTTTAGAATGTATCTGTACATTTTTAAAAAGAGTTAAATAATGCATACAATCATATAATAAGATATAAATGTTTAACTACATAACTAAATTAATGTATACCATCTCGAAGGTGCTCCAGTTCCTCTCACAGCCGAGAGAGAACCAGCGAGCAGGGAGAAGAGAGAGCACCAGCGAGCTAGAGAGCACCAGATAACTGGAGAACCAGAGCACCAAAGAGCACCAGCGAGTAGGGAGAAGAAAGAATCAGCGAGATAGAGTGCCGACAGCGCGCGAGAGAGGGAGAGCACGAACGAGCTAGAGAGCACCAGAGAACCAGAGAACCAGAGCACCAAAGAGCACCAGCGAGTAGGGAGAAGAAAGAACCAGCGAGATAGAGTGCCGACAACGCGCGAGAGAGGGAGAGCACCAACGAGCTAGAGAGCACCAGAGAACCAGAGGGCACCAACGCACCAAAGAGCACCAGCGAGTAGGAGAAGAAAGAACCAGCGAGATAGAGTGCCGACAGCGCGCGAGAGAGGGAGAGCACCAACGGGCTAGAGAGCACCAGAGAACCAGAGAACCAGAGGGCACCAACGAGCAGGGAGAAGAAAGAACCAGAGAGATAGTGTCGCCGACGCGCGCGGGAGAGCTAGGGCAGGAGCGACGGGGAGAGCTAGGGCAGAGCGACGGGATGGAATGAAATGAGCGGGGTCGGAGTGTTAAAACAGTAGCTCGACCCGCTCATTTCATTATAAATATAATAATAACATATATAATTAATAATTTTATAAAAAAAAAACTTAAAAAAACGCCCGAAATCGGGCGTTTTTTGGGGCCGACATGTCGGTTAAAACCGACATGTCGGCCGCTATTTTCAAACCGCCACACCCAGAATTTGTGCCGGTTTTGTGTCGTTTTTGCTCCCAAACCTTCATGTCGGCCGACATGTCGGACATGTCGGCCGATATCCACAACAATGGTGTCTATACTCGACGACCTCTCCACTCCGTCGCCCCGTTGCAGTCGACTCAACTTCTGGCACTTTACGACCTCTCGACCCGACTTCTACCTCCACAGCCCATCCCCTGGCAAATTATATCTCCTTACATCACCTGAACCCGGTGCTTCAAACCTTTGCTACCTCATTATCCTCTAATTTTGTACCTAACTCTGTGTAGGTGGCTCTTCAACATCTAGGTTGGCGGGCGGCCATGAACGAAGAAATAACGGACCCTGGAATAATCAGACTTGGGATTTGGTTTCTCTTCCTCCAGGACAGACTACTGTTGGATGTAAATGAGTCTTTGTTATCAAACATGCACTTGATGAGACGATTGATCGACTTAAGGCCCGTCTGGTGGCACGTGTATTTACTCAACAATAGGGTCTAGATTATGAGGAAACATTCTCTCCAGTGGGCACGCTTGGTTCGATAAGTTTAGTAGCGCTGATCGGGAGGTTGGCGTTACTCGGAGCTCGGTGTATTTTTCTCTGTTCACTCGACATAACAAAACATGAACAATTGTTCTTTTGATGTATGTTGATGACATCCTAATCACAGTAGATGATTCAAAAGGAATCCAAGTGGTCAAACAACACCTCAGCTCTGATTTTCAAGCAAAAGATCTAGGGAACCTTCGATACTTTCTTGTCCTTGAAATCGCAAGACGTTCTGATGATCTTGTCTTATCTCAACGGAAGTACTGTCTCGAACTTCTTCAGGATGCTGGATATTCTGGATGTAAACCATTTAACACCCCTATGGATGTCAATCACAAGCTATGTGCTCATGACTCTGATGCAAGTCTTCTTCCAAACCCAGAATATTATCAATGGTTGGTGAAAAAACTGATATATCTAACTGTCACAAGACCTGACATATCCTTTGTTGTTTGGATTGTCAGTAGGTTTATGCATTCTCCTCGGTTGTCACATCTACAGGCTGCCGAACACATTCTGCGATACCTGAAGAATGCTCCTAGTCAAGGGCTGGTATACAGAACTTCCTCCTCCTCTACTCCAACATTGCTTGCATATTCAGATGCCGATTATGCTGGTTCCCTGGATGATCGGCGCTCGACCAACGGTTTTTGCACTTACTTCAGAGGTCATCTTGTTACCTGGCGCAGTAAGAAACATACTGTAGTTGCTCGATCTTCGACCAATGCTGAGTACCGTTCAATGGCGCTGTTGTATCTGAGCCGATATGAGAGTAAAATTTTCCTCACCAACCACCTTACTCTGTGACACTCAAGCTGCGATTCACATAGCCAAGAATCTCGTCTTTCATGAAAGAACGAAACACATTGAAGTTGACTGTCACTTCATTCGGGAAAAGGTTCAAATGAAAAAAGATGGAATTGGAACATATTCCTTCTACTGACCAAGTTGTCGATCTTATCACTAAGGTTTTGCCAAGTGCTCTTTTTTATCAGTTCTTGTCCAAGATGGGTGCCTACGATTTGTACGCATCAACTTGCGGGAAAGTGTTAAAAAAGAACATGTAATGTCCATTAAGGACTCATCCTGGCCTTCTTCCTCTACTTGTAATAGACCCACATCTTGAAATTGAGACTCTTATCTCTCCTCTCCCTATATATATGTTTCATACTTGTATTTACATACACAAGAAGTATATGCAAAGGTTTACTTTTTATCAAATCCTTGTGCTCTTTTTCTCTACACATAGTCACAAACTAGTGAAGTAATATATCAAATCGATTTGTAACATGAATTCAGACACATCTGCGGAGTCCGATCGTCGATCGGGCACACCATATATGGAAAGTAGTCAATTGGTCCCGAACGGGCCCAAAACTCGTCATCCACTGCAAGTTCTCGTCTATGCTCCGCATTAGAATATAATCTATTAGATTTTCATGTAAGAAAACTGTCAAATGCACTTTCAAAATAAATTTCTGCGAATTCTTTAATTTTCTCATGATTAGGAAGCCCCTATATAAAGTAGCAACCCTCCGTTCACACAAGGTTATTGCAGTCTCTGAAGGATGTATGTGATCATGCAGGATCATCAGAAGTGGATCAAAAACAAGAAGCAGATACTATTCAAATGCATATTGATTCAAATCATGAGGAAACAATGAGAATTAATGTTTCTTCTTCTGTGTTATCTGGAGCATCAAGTATGAGCAAGCAAAGGAAGTCCCCGAAGAGTTTAAAAGATTCCGTCAAGTCAAAAAGTGAAAATAAAAACAGATCTTCCTCTTCGAGTGCTGTGAATTAAATCTATTATTGGTACCCAATTCTGTAACCCATTAAGTAGTTTTTTATTTACTGCCAATTTGTGTTGAAACATGAAGTAATCGCAGGATTGAGGGAAACTATTATCTTTTCCCAAAAGTGCAACACAACAAAAAGCATGATCTTGGTAATTGTGAGTGCAGACTTTACTTTTGAAGTGCAAACCAATCCCAACCCTGCTCTAGTTTTATAACAATTTTCTTGGTGAGTTTTTTTACTTCACATATTGGTTTGTGTTGCTCTTTTTTTCATTATTATTCTTTTTCCAACCATACTTCGATTAAGTTTTTTGCTTCAATTTTGATATTTCTTCAGTATAGTAGTCTTTTATCAACCACCTACTTTTTTCTTGTTGATATTGGCGTATAGCCTGTAAGTTGTTCATAGCTATTAAGTTTAAACTGTCAAGCGTTATTTTTATAATTAGTAAGGTTGCTTATGAATTTATTTTAAATGATCATAAATGTTTTTAGTGTTACATTACTTTTTTTATTATTTATTATAATTTTGTCAATTTATCAATAAAATTTCATCTTGAAGTTGTGTCCTCTTAATTGTCTTATGACATGGAAGACATAATTTAGCTGTAACTTGTATACAAGTAAGCATTGCTGAAGTTTATATGCATTTAGTCCATATCTAAAAATATTATCAAATTGACATTTTAAATCAATTTATATAATTATAAATAACGTTTTCCATTGATTATGTACAATACTATATATTTAATATTGATCATTGCTTTGAAGATGTAAAATGATTGTTTTTCTTATTAGATTATTATGTGTTTATTATATTTTTCTAGGAAGTTTAAAAATTAATAGAAAACAAAAGGCATTTGATCATTTAATAATTTTATTTATGAATTAGCAAGTCTTCTTACACAAATGTTACGAAAAACCCACCTCTTGATTTGATACACAGTTTTAAGAGTGATTATTTGGGTCATTACCCATGCTGTATTGAAAGGTAATTTTTGTCATAAAGACTTGGTATCTGTTACGAACCCGTCACCAACCGAAGGGATCGAGGACGCGGCGAGATGGGGACGAGTTTACCGCCGCCGCTGCAACTTGGCCCAAGGGGAGAAGGACTCTCTCTAGTTGGGGCGTTATTTTTTATAAATATTTGCTACGCAATTTCAAGTTATTTTATGTTGAACAATTCCCGTGTTTAAGGCCCAACGGGGGGCCCGCTACTTTAGAACTCTTTATTTGGCTTGGCTGTGCTGAGAATGAGTAGGAAGGAATTAATCTATTTTCTCACCAAATTTCTCTCTCTCTCTTTCTCATCCCCCCTTCTCTCTTACCGACGCCCTAGCCCGCTCCAGCCGCCGCCTCCGATCGCCCCCACCCCCACGCTGGATCCGCTCTCCGAAGACCGCCGGCTCACACGCGCATCCTCCTCGGCACGTAACAAGTTGGTATCAGAGGATCGTCCTCCCCTCCGCTCCGCCGCGCCTCGCCTTGCCGAACCCGCGAGTCTACCGCTTCTGCCGACGCCCCCCATGGCCGATCGGGACCTGCTCCAGCAAATCATGGACCGCCTCGACAAGATGGACGCACGCTACGCCGAGGACCGTGCCTCCGCCGAACCCCGACCACACCCCCTACGCCTCCAGCGACACCACCGACTCGGGCCATCGCCCGGACGGCTCCCCTTTTCAGCGGTATGTCAAGCTGGAGTTCCCGGCCTTCGACGGCCGTGAGGACCCGCTCGCTTGGCTCTCCAAGTGTGAGTCCTTCGCGCATCAACGCACCACCGGCGAAGAGCGCCTTAGCCTCGCCTCCGTCCACCTTAACGGCGCCACCCAGCTTTGGTTCAGCCAGATTCAGCGCGAACGGCCGGGCCTCCAGTGGGATGAGTTCAAATCCGCGTGTACTCTCCGCTTTGGTCCGGCGGCACGCGGCAACTCCCTCGGCGACCTCATCGCCCTCCGGCAAACGGGCTCTCTCGAGGACTACATCGATCGCTTCCAACTCCTCCTCGCTAGAGCGGTGACATGCCGCCTCGATCAGCAGGTTCCCATTTTTACCGCCGGCCTACATGAACGGCTCCGTTTGGATGTGGAGTTTCAAGAATCGACGGACCTCACCACCGCTATGAGCATCGCGCGCACATGTGAGCGCCACATCCTCTTAGACCGACAACAACTCCTCCGACGGGACTCCAACCCGCCGTTCCGCGGGGGTGGCCAAGCCAGTTCGGCCCCCTTCCCGCCCAAGCAAGCGCCCCCACCTCGACAGCCGTTTCGGCGCCGCCTCTCTAACGCCGAAATGGTCGAGCGCCGCGCCAAGGGGCTGTGTTTCAACTGCGAGGAACAATTCGGACCCGGTCACCGCTGCAAACGCCTTTTCTGGATCGAGGTGGACAACCCATCTGATGACGACGGGGAGGATCCTAGCACGGAGCCACCCGAGATATCCTTTAATGCCATTTCGGGGCCCGCGGGCGGCCACATGATACAACTTCCTATCGCCTTGGCCGGCCACTCACTTGCGGCGCTATTGGACTCGGGAAGCACCCACAATTTCATCCGCCGCAAGACCGCGAGCCACTTGCACCTGCCGATCCTCGCACGGCCCCGCCTCCAAGTCGCCGTGGCCAACGGCCATAGTATGGCGTGCCCCGGATTGTGTCGAGGGGTCTCCCTTACTATTTACAACCGAACCTTCGACATCGACCTCTTGGTTGTCGACCTCGACGGCTTCGACGTCGTTTTGGGAGTGCGTTGGCTCCGCACTTTGGGACCCATTACATGGGATTTTAACAACCTCTCCATGCATTGGTACGACGGCCCGACACGGATGGAGTGGCAATGTGTCTCCCCCGCCGCCGTGCCCCGCGCCTTCCTCATTCACGGCTCGGGGCCTTCTCGGGATAAAGGCACCACCGACCTTGATCGGCTCCTTCGGGACTTTGCTGATACATTCACCAATCCCGAGTTACTACCGCCTCACCGACTACACGACCACCGCATCTGCCTCCTCCCCGGGGCTGCACCGGTAGTAGTACGCCCTTACCGGTACCCATTCCTCCAGAAGGACGAAATCGAACAACAATGTTCGGCTATGCTCCAGAAGGGCCTTATTCGGCGAAGTGTATCCCCGTTCTCCTCCCCGGCGCTCCTTGTGCGCAAGAAGGACAACACATGGCGGTTTTGCGTGGATTACCGTGAGCTCAACGCTAAGACGGTCAAGGATAAATTTCCCATTCCGGTGGTCGAAGAGCTATTGGATGAACTGCATGGCACACAATTCTTCTCTAAGTTGGATCTATACTCCGGATACCATCAAGTTCGGATGGCGGCCGAGGACGTGGAAAAGACTGCCTTCCGAACTCATCACGGGCATTTCGAATTCCTCGTCATGCCTTTCGGCTTGACTAACGCACCGACAACCTTCCAATCCCTCATGAACGAGGTATTTCAATCCATGCTCCGAAAATTTGTACTCGTTTTCTTTGACGACATCTTGATCTACAACAAGTCTTGGGAGGAGCATCTTCTCCATCTCCGTGAAGTCCTCCTCCAACTGCGCCGCCACCGACTCGTGCTCAAGGCATCCAAATGTGCCTTTGGACAGCCCAGTGTCGCCTATTTAGGCCACATCGTCCATCAACATGGCGTTTCCGCCGACCCCGAGAAATTGCAAGGGATCGCCGCTTGGCCAACACCTCGCTCGCAACACGATATCCGGGCATTCCTCGGGTTAACGGGCTACTACCGGCGCTTCATCCGCAACTACAGCAATATCGCCGAGCCTATGTTGGCCCTCCTCCGCCGCAAGGATTTCCAGTGGACAGCCACCGAACAAGGGGCATTTGAAGCGCTCCGATCGGCACTCGTCTCGGCCCCGGTCTTGCAATTACCAAATTTCCAATTGCTCTTTGTCATTGAGTGCGATGCTTCCGCCTTGGGATGTGGAGCCATCCTGCAGCAACAAGGACATCCCATCACCTACTATAGTCGTCGCACCGCGCTACACCATCGAAGGTTACCCGCTTACGAGCTGGAGTTAATCGGCCTTGCCAAGGCTGTCCAACATTGGCGACCCTACTTATGGGGCCGCTCTTTTGTCGTTCGCACCGACCACTTCAGCTTGAAGTATCTCTTGGACCAACGCTTGACTACTATCCCACAACAACGCTGGGTGAGCAAGCTCTTGGGCTTTGATTTCACCGTGGAATTTAAGTCAGGCACGCTCAACCGGGCCGCCGACGCTCTCTCTCGCCGCCCCTCCGCCGAGTCCGCCGTAGTGTGTGCCATCTCCTCGCCAACCACACCGTTGGAGGATGCCATTCGGGCCGACATCATGGCCTCACCGTCCCTCACCGAATTGCTTCGCCGGGTGAACGAGGGGCTCTTACCGGCCTCGTGGGCGGCGCGCGACGGACTTATTCTGTACAAGAATCGGATTTACTTGGAGCCCACATCACCACATATTGCAACCATCGTGCGCGAGGCCCACGATCGGACACATGAGGGGGTCCACAAGACCCTCCACCGGGTGCGTGCGTCCTTTTATTGGAAGGGACTTCGCCGCCGCACCCAGGATTTTATTGCCCGGTGCACCGTATGTCAACAACAGAAGGGGCTCCACCTCCTCCCCGCCGGATTGCTCCAGCCCTTACCGGTGCCGACCCAAATTTGGGCCGATATTTCCATGGATTTCATCGAGGGCCTTCCCCGCAGCAAAGGCAAGACGGTCCTCATGGTCGTTGTCGACAGATTTTCCAAGGGAGCGCACTTCCTACCACTTGGCCGGCCCCTCGTGGCCGAGCGGGTGGCACAAATTTTCTTCCAAGAGATCTTTCGCCTACATGGCCTACCGGAGACGATTGTCTCGGACCGAGACAAGGTGTTCACTAGTCATTTTTGGAAGGAACTCTTTACCCTCAGCGGCACCAAATTGCAGTTCTCCTCCGCATACCATCCTCAGTCCGACGGACAAACCGAGGTCGTCAACCGGACGGTGGAGATGTACCTCCGTTGTCTCACCGGCGCACACCCCAAACAATGGGTTCAATGGATTCCATGGATCGAGTATTGCTACAACACCTCCTACCACTCCGCTCTCCGCACTACGCCCTTTCGCCTCATCTACGGGCGCGATCCTCCCAAGCTGGCTACATACGACCAAGGCATGGCGACAACGACCACCGTGGATGATCAACTCCAAAACCGGGATGCTCTGCTGTCCGCCGCCCGCAAACAACTCCTCCGAGCCCAACACCGCATGGAGGCATCGTACAATCGCGGCCACCGGGATGTAGTCCATGCCGTGGGCGAATGGGTTTGGCTCAAGCGGCGACCTTACCGCCAAGCTACACTCCGGCACCCCGACGGATCGCACAAGCTCAGGCCACGGTTTTACGGCCCCTTTCAAGTCACCCAACGCATCGGCGAGGTGGCGTATCGACTACAGCTTCCCGACGACGCCCGCATCCACAATGTCTTTCACGTCTCCCAGCTCAAGCGCTTCATTGGGGACCCACCGCCGACTCCACTCGTGGCGCTTCCGACACAGCTTGAGGACAAGCTGTCTTCCGACGAGGAAGGTGATGTTACGAACCCGGCACCAACCGAAGGGATCGAGGACGCGGCGAGATGGGGACGAGTTTACCGCCGCCGCTGCAACTTGGCCCTAGGGGAGAACGACTCTCTCTAGTTGGCGCGTTATTTTTTATAAATATTTGGTACGCAATTTCAAGTTATTTTATGTTGAACAATTCCCGTGTTTAAGGCCCAACGGGGGGCCCGCTACTTTGGAACTCTTTATTTGGCTTGGCTGTGCTGGGAATGAGTAGGAAGGAATTAATCTATTTTCTCACCAAATTTCTCTCTCTCTTTCTCATCCCCCCTTCTCTCTTACCGACGCCCTAGCCCGCTCCAGCCGCCGCCTCCGATCGCCCCCCACCCCCACGCTGGATCCGCTCTCCGAAGACCGCCGGCTCACACGCGCATCCTCCTCGGCACGTAACAGTATCTACGATACAAGAATGTGGCATATGAAAGCAACAAAGTAACTCGAGTTCAAAGTTGTATTCAAGCAAAGAATTCTCAAAATAACATCAAAATGTAGCCGACACAACGTCAAGGGTAGTCGATGCAATGTCAGATAAAGCTCTTAAACATTTTCGAACTGAGAGCTACAACTACTTCCTCTCTCAATATAGCGTCAAAATATTTAATCAATGCTAAACTTGTTAATGTAGTGTCAAATTCTCCAAATAACGCTGAATCAGCCAGACCAGCATCAAAATTGTAAAAGTGAAGCTGACTCTTCCAAGCAACTCTGATGTCTCTTCTCCTCTATTCAGAGTACACGTCGAAAGATCCTTGAAAAACAATTGGTGTCAACATTCTTAAGAAAACCTCCAAAGGTCGTATGTTACGACAGAAAGCATGGGCAGAATACAGCCATTGAAATTCTACTTTTAGAAAAAGATATCCAAGCCTATGAAAGTAGTATTCAGAGCAATTAATACTGTAGTTTTGAAAACAAATTAAAAACGAATAATATATATAAAGAAAAATAGAGGGAGAAAAGCAGAAGAAAAAAAAGAAAAATATGCAGAAAGATAACAGCTAATTATCAAGAAGAAAAGATCAACCCCTTCCCTGTGTGGTGCTCAACCACTGATGGAGGTTTTCTCTCGGAAACTCCAATTGAAGGAGAAAAATCTTCCCCTACTTCTAAAAATTCAACTAGAGAACCCCTCTACTTAGGGTCTTTTCCGAATATCAAAATTCATCCTTCTCCTCCAGAACCTTGGTTAACAAGAAGCTAATGTTCACTCTTGTCTGAATCCACAGCGTGCTGCAAAGAATCAATTCCTTCAAACATATATTGACAATAGACATCTTGTAGAAAATCCATTTTAACTTATCCAAATTACTAAGAGTCCTAAGAATCCCTCCTCAAAGGATTCAATATTAGTTCTATGAGTTTCCATTCAAAAGACTCGGTGGTTGAGCTTCCTTATGAACAACTCACCTGGTTTTGGAGAGACCTTATCAACAACTCCTGGTTCTAAAAGTTTCTTTACCAAAAGACTCGGTGGTTCTTGGACACCTTATCAACAATCCTAGTTCTAAGAGTCTTCTTACTAAAATACTCTGTGGTTTTTGGACACCTTATCAACATTCCTGGTTCTAAGAATCTCCTTATCAAAAAACTCAATACTAATAGTAATTTTTGCTGCGACAGAAGAGTGGACGTATCGGTGTTTGGGGAACCACTATATTTCTTGTGTCGTCTGAATTGTTTGTATGCTCTCCGTGCTTTTCATTTCCGCATCTTTATTTACTCTTGATTGTTGTGTTTGTGATATAATAGAGGTATCCGGCGAAACTATGAAAACAGTAAAACGAATCTGCATAAAACTTAATTACTCTATTCACCCCTTCTAGAGTATACCTCAAGTGATTACCGTCTCTTTCAGCAAATCTGGTCAGATGATGGAAATGTGGTCACTACTAATTTTGTTGTTGAAATATATATTTAATTAATTACATAAATTTAATATTTTGAATGAAAGTCAGTAAGGAAGAAAAGACCCTTGGGCTGTTGGCAACATGTTTTGGCTTACCAATTCACTTGATATAAAGTACAACTTTACAAGTAATGTAACATGAATAATTTTGTTAAGCTTTTGGTACATGCACCTTTAAATGTATATATAAAGCACTTATCAATCTCCCGGGATGGTGGTGTCTTGCCAAACTCTGTTGATTTTGTGATCCCGCACACAACACATGCCAATCTTTAATGGGAGATTGCAAAAGAACCATCCCCTCAACACTGCCCACGAGAACCAAAATAAAGCCATGATAGTACACACTGTGGAGAATAGAGAGAAACCGTCGACAATACTTTCGAGGAAAAAGACTGGGAGGAGCTTTAGGCATGACATGATAAGAACAGGAAACCCTTGAGAAGGTGAGGAAGTGTCCAACGGCAAGGTTCTCGCCGAAGGTTTTCAAAAAAACATATTAGAAGTCGGCCCTCTTCTGACTACTACAAGTCGACACCAAGTAGATGACCAGAACTCAGAGTCTAGTTGGAGAGACAATAGCTTAAAAAAGAGGTCGCCTGAAAATGGGAGAGGTAGACATCACACGGTTCATAAAGATTCAGTCTGACACCTTGGAAGGAGCATTAAAGACTCAAAGATAAAGGAAAATAACTCAAGTATAAAAGAATAAATTCACGACAATGAAGAAGAGAAGCCCGCTTCAACTCGATTTGACAAATCATCAAATCAAACCGGCAAAACAAGTGCCCTGAGATGGAAAGCTCACCAAGGTGGTTTGTCTAGAAACTATGAATTCAACTCCCTTCTTCTCAGAAAGAGTCCAATATCGAGTCCGCATATGACTCTTGCCTTGGTTTCACGACAACGAAGAAGAGACGCCCACATCAATTGGATTTGGAAAGTCATCAAATCAAATCAGCGTAATAAGTGTCCGGAGAAGGAAAGCTCACTAAGGTGGTTTGCCCAAATATTATTCATTGGTGTTGTCTAGAAACTATGAATTCGACACCCTTCTTCTCGACAAGAGTCCAGTATCGAGTCCGCCTATGATTCTTGCCTTGGTTTCTAGAAAGCTAGCTACAACTAATCTTTATAGTGGCCTAGAAATAAGAGTAGGCTTGCAATGATAAAGTATTGGGGAATGCATACTAAAGAGAGAGATATAAGAGAATTAGGAAAAAGTTTAGAGGTTGATGTTAGAATTAATGCTAATTATATCCTTGTATTACTTCTCTCTATATAAGAGGAGTCATCATATTATAATTATAATGCTTTTATTTTTTGAACATGGTATCAAAGCGATGTTTGTTCCATATCCGAGCTCTAACCACGTTCGACTTTCGCTTGCCGCCTCTAACAGACCATCGTCGGAGATCTCTCGCCCGCCTTCCTCTCTTTGTTTTCGCCTTCCACTCTACACTTACCCTCACTGCCGCAGTCTCATCATTGATCGGCTCTCGTGGTAGTTCTCGTTAGTTGATTGTGATGAAGAGATGCTACTACATGCCAACTTTTGTCGGTCCGATTGACTTTAAGGTTGGGGAAAGTTTTGCTTTGATCTTCTTATCATCAAACTGGATTTCTAAAAGATTCCAACAGTTGGATGCTCTCGAAAATCATATCTCGGTGTTTTCTTTTCTAGAATAAGATAGCTCCTAATTTTTGAAATGATGCTTTATTTGACCTCAGCTTTTTGAAGGCTTGTTCTACACTAACCTTCACTGTTCTTCACTGTTCTCTTGAAGGAGTTTTGTTGGAATTTTTTTTATGTGAGGTGCTTGATTTTGGTAGCTCCATGATCCATACTGGATCTGCCGGAGGTGTTCAGGTCGCAATTTCTCTCAGATCACTACAATTCGATTGAATGACACATTATTTGTCATGGTCCCGCTCTATTACCCAGGCCTTAAAGGGTTGTCGTCTCTTTGTCTATATCAGTGACACCACCAGTGAACAAATCAGGAACTCTACAAATTGTCCTCATTGGGAGTCAATGAATTCCCTTGTTATATCATGGCTCACAAATTCCATATAGGAATATATTGCTGGGAATTACTTTTTTCTGGACACTGCTTCTGACATATGGAAACTTGTTGAGTCTACTCACTCCCAGAAAGGAAATGTGGCTCATATTTACCAACTATGTTCCAAGATCTTTCTTCTCTGGCAGGATGACCGCTCTCCATGATCTTACTATCTTGAGTTTACTCAGCTATATCAGGAGTATGACAATTTTAACTTTCTTGTCATGGTTTATAATGCAGATGAGCTCTTACTCAGGTCTCGCGAGGATCGTAATCATGATTTTGATTAGACTACCACCCATATTTTGAGACATGTTCATATCCCTTCACTTCATGAAATTTATAGCATCGTAAAACAGGAGTTTGACCACAGATAGTTTTGGAACACCACCATTGTTGCTGAGGGATCAACATTAGTGGCTAATCAACCCAATTTTGGAGCCCAGGTTTCTTGTGATTTCAAGTCAAAGTTTACATATAAGGATCACCTGATTTGAAATTATTGTGGCAAGCCACATCATACTCGGGATACATGTTCATTCTATATGGATTTCCTCTTCCCAAGAGCAGATCTTCATCGTGGTGGTCGCGGTTGTGGTAGAACTCCGGGGAGAAACTTTCTTTCATATCACTTTGCTCATCTGATTGAGGTTCTAGAGGACCATTCTTCTAGACATTTTGCCTACTCCCACTCCTTAGTCATCTTCTTTTGTGTCGAAGAGATGCATGTTCTTCGATTGTTGATGTATGGTCGTACTCATGAGACTGCCAACTTCTCTACTTCCTCATCTACCCTTACCCACACAGGTACGCCAGGTCCCTACCTTGGTACTATTCATTGCACTAATTGGATTATCGACTCAAGATCCACTGATCACATGTCTGGATCAGCTTCAGGTTGTGTCCTTTCACGCTTTCTGAAAAACATAAAGTGAGCATTGTTGAAGTCTCTTTTTCCTCCAATACTGGAAAAGGATTCATTCCTTGTTCTTCTCTCTTTTTATTTTATGTACTTCATGTTCCAAATTTTACCGTATCTTATTTTATGTTAGTCATTTGACTAATTCTTTTTTTTTTGACAAAAAGATAGGGCACAATGGCGACAAAGGATCCATATAGCCGACCCCACTATAGTGGGATAAAGGCTTGAGTGTTGTTATTGTTGTTTGTTGTATTTGACTAATTCTCTCTAATGTTTAGTTACAAAATTTTCCTTCTCATTATGTCTTTCAGGATCTGAAAACGGGGAAGGTGATTGTGCCTGATAACATGCAGGATGGAATTTACATGCTGACTCCTCTTGTTGGTCTCCATCTCGGCAAGCCCTCCACAATACACATACCTTCACCTTGCTCACCTGGCTTCGCCATCTTTGCTTTCCTTCTATTGCTACCATGCAACGTTTATTTCCCACTTTTTTTCTACATATTTTAATAAATTTTGTTGTGATGTATGTGTTATTACTTTTGTTGATTGTTTTTTCTTGCACTACTTGAGTATATTTGATGAAAATATGAGGGAAGTGTTTTCTATTTTTCTAAATTTTCAGAACATAGTTTTCACCGAATTCTCCGCTACTATCAAAAATTTTCATTGTTATAATGGTCAGGAGTATATATCAACTCCCCCTTTGAGCACTACTTTGTTGATCATGGTATTTTCCATCAAACTTCATGTGTTTACTCTCCTTCTCAGAATGGGGTGTCTGAGCTAAAAAACCGTCACCTTTTAGAATTTGCTCGATGTTTACTATTCACTATGATCCCCCCTAAATTTTATTAGGGTGACGTTATAAGGAAAGACATGATGATGTACTTAGGCATTAGTGAGACCATGGTAAGAATGGCGACAAAGCATCCATATAGCAAACTCCGCTCTGGCTGGATAAAGGCTTCCGTGTTGTTGTATCGTCATAATTTAGAATAAATTCAATTCCAATGAAATGAAGAAATACAGTGGATTTCGTACATATCATTTGACATATTTGGTGACCGAAATATATACAATGTATAGCATGCTAATGTGTATCACTTTTCACTGGGATGGCAACTATCAGTCTGAGCTTCTTCTCGCTGCCAACAACCTGCTTTCCTCTATTTTGTGTGTTTGTGACAACTTACCATCCATGGGAGAAAAAAAAGAGAAATTCAAGATCTACCCAACTGACGACCACCAATTTTTACAACATGATCTCTCCGATCATACATGCATTCCTCTCTTCCAATCCTCCATGTGCATTTCTAGCAGCCAAAACAGTCCTGTTGAGGAACTCTAGCCATCTGCCAAAGCATTACTTTGATTTTCATTTTAGAATATGAAGGAAAAATATATCATTTGTGCTCTGCTCTTTGCAATATCTCTAATGATAAAAAAACAATTCAACTACTGTCTTCTCGTAAGTAACAACACTACATAGATACTTGTTTTTTTATATCCAGCATGTTAACATAACTGCTGTTGAATTTAAGTTCGTCTTTGTGCAAGTCTTAACTGCTGATACTATGTCTAAATGGAAACGTCAATCATTTTTTTAAAAAATTCTGCGTCCTGCTGGTCAGATTATCTTTTTAGGGTGTTAGAAAAGAACATGTAAAGGCTCATGTATTTACCCATTTAGTATAGCTTCTTCTATTCTTCTATTAGTCTCACACCGTGTATATGGGATTCCTCTCACTCCCCTCTCCCTATATATGCGTACTCATACATTGTATTTACATGCTCAACAAGGATATACAAGTTTTACTATTTTTTTCTTCATCGCTTGTGCACTTGTCTACATGCTATCAGAGGATACGATCCCTCTGGGTAGTCTCTAATTCTCTAACCGCAGCACTCTGTGCGGTTTGCTAACTGCAGCACTCTGTGCGGTTTGCTAACCGCACACTCTGTGCGGTTTGCTAACCGCAACTCTGTGCTCTAACCGGCGGCGGTTTGCTAACCGCAGCTCCTCGGCGGATAGACTTCTTCTACCCGCAAATTTCTGTGTGACTTTCTATCTGCACCCCTCGGTGGAAAAAAATTGTCTAGACGCTCGGTTCTCTCTGTACTGTACCCTCCTCTTTTGAACCCGTTCCTCCTCGCTTTTATATATTTCGATGTCGGGACCCATCGTGCGGCCTGTTCTGTGTTCGCCACGGTCTGCTTCCTTGCCGCAAGATTCCCTGTCGCTTGCTACCTTGCCACGCGCTTGATCCCCTGCTGTGGTTTGTCTCTTTAGTCGCAGCGCGACCTCTCTTCAGCACGTCGCGGTCCTCTCTATTAGTCGCTCAGTCCACCGCGGTCTCATCTCAGCTTACTGCTCTTCAGCCCTCAACAGTCTTTTCTCTGCTTGTTGCTCTGTCCGCTGTGCCTTGTCGGTTGCTGCTGGATTGTGTTCGTTGTGCCTTGTCCGTTGTGCCTTGTCCTCTGCATTTCTTGTCGGCTTTCTGCTCTTGTCGTGATCTCCACTCTACTCGCTGCTCCTCAGTCCGCTGCACTCGTGGATTCTTGTCCGCCGCTCGCCGACGGTTTATCTTTTGTTCGTTGTTGCTCTTACAACCTGTGTTGTGTGCTTTGCCAAACATTGCTGCCACGACCTCTGTCCTAGTCCGCAGAGATCGGTCCGCTGTGCCTGCCTATCCGCTTCTTCTAGCCGCTCTTCTTGTCACAGCTCCAGGCCGCCTATCTCGGCCAGGTTGTGTTGCCTAGCCGCTTATTCTTGCCGCAACTCCAGGCTGCCTATCTCGGCCGCTTCTTCTGGCCGATACTGGCTTCTCACAATACTCTTATCCGAGCAGTTTCTTCCTCTGTTCGCTATTCGCTGCGACATCCTCTCTTACCGCGATCTCAGTCCCCTCTTTCTAGTATCTGCGGTTTCGTCTTTGTCGTTGTTCGCAGCTTGAAGTCGCCTCTCCAAATAGCCATGCTCCTGTCTGCTATTTCTAGCTGTCAGGTTGCCACGCCATGGGTTCCTCTACTGACTCTTCTTCTTCAGCCCACTTGGTTCCTGCTCCTGAGCTGCGTGACGAGTTGCAGATCACCACCATCTCCCTTACTGGGAAGAAGAAATTCGTTGAATGGGTGCATTCTGTCAGACATGTACTTCAGTTCAAGGGACTTCTGCATCATCTCACCAAGGATCCTCCTTCTGCACCTACTGATGACGGGTTGCGTGATGATGACCGTGTTCAGACTTGGTTTCTCAACTCCCTTGATTCCGAAACTTACCGTATGACCATGTATCACGAGACGGCCAAGCCGATGTGGGATGAGCTCCATTCCCTTTACTCCAGCAAGGACAATCTCCAACACATGTATGACATCATCACAGATCTTCGGACTCTTGACACTGACAGTGCTGCCGACTTAACCTCATTTGTTGCTCAGGCCAAGTTACTGGTTGAGGCCTGGATCCAACATCAGCCCCCTACTACAGATCTCGCTGCCCAGCGCGCTCAAAAGGAAGCAGTCGGTATTGTTATGATGATGACAGGTGTCCCGCCTCATCTTCAGAGTGTTTGGGCTCAGATCCTCTTGTATGCTACTCCCTCGTTATCTGATGTGTGCTTCATGCTGCTAAAGGTTTCACCCCCTCCTGATACTACTGGACCTCCCTCGCCGGCTCTTCTCCAGCACTCCTCTGCACCATTATGATGTGACCTGAAACCTAAGGGCTGTGATTTTCAAAAATAATAAATGCGATCTTTCAAAATATTTGTGGCGCGGGAGGCATTCACGAGCTATTTCTAACGAACTAAACGGTCGAGGCGTCGCTCGCGAACGCCAAGCTACCACACAAACGTAATAGCGTCACGAAACACGATTCCACGGGCCGAAATACGAAAGAGGAGTTACACAACAATGGAAAATAACAACGATTAGGGGATGAAATTAACTAGGGCAAGCTCATAATAATCAACCATTCATTTTAAAATGCGGGCACAACAAAATACTAATGCACGCGAGCGAGGGAGGTGGAGAGGTATACCACAGGTGAAGGAACAACAACTGTGCACGAAATCTCCCCAAGCCCGGCTGCACAGGACTGCCACGATTCCCCAAGATAGATGACTGGAGCAAACAGGAGTTCTGGAGCAGGGAGCACCCGTCTGGAAGCAAAGAGGGTGCCAGAGCTTTGCTGGGAAGAGGTTTGCGGGTCTGTTGCACGGAGGAAGGGCGCTCGGCACCGGTAGAAATCGATGGAGGGAAGTTCACGGGAGAGAGGAGTACCCTCAGGAAGCGTTCGAAGGAGTCTTCGGTGAACTGGATGGTCGTGGATGACAGCGGTGGACCAGAACAGAATATCCGAGATGGCTGGAGCGAAGGCCAACTGTGGAGGATTCGTTCGGCTTCGAAAGTGGCATAGGAGGGCTCGCCGACTCTTGGGATGGATTCCAGAGGCGACGCTGGAGCCGGACGGGGAGGGGAGAGCGACGGAACGCCGGAGTCGAGCTTGCAGGGGGTGGCGCTGGTTGAGAAACCGAACGAGACCTAAAATGGTTCGTTCAATCTCTATCCCAGCCGACTCAAACAGAGGGAAGAAATTTCTTTTATACATAAACTTAGGGTTAGAGGTGTTATTGACAACCACCTCTTAATAACATAGGAATGTGTGTATATATATATATATATATATATATATATATATATATATATATATATATATATATATTTAAAGGAGTAATGGGCCTTGGAAGTGAGCTTTGAATAGAACTGGCTGAAACATAAAAGAGATTGTATGGGCTAACTGGTGGCATTGACATAAGATTAGATAAATAGGAATGAGATAACACTTGGGTATTTTCATTTAGAACAATTATGAAAAATACTTAATTAATTTGAGCTTGTCCTAATTAACATATCCCCTAAATTACCGGATCTTTGCATTTAGGGTCTCGTTGGCCGGTCACACCAACAAGCCAACAAAAATTGCGCGAACAACATGCGCTATTCAAAATTACACAAAAGTATTAATACCGTGCGCGTACAACTCAACACAACAAAATAAAACGAAATGTGCCACAACATGCGCTACACAAATAAAACATGTACAAATAAAAATAAAGATGTGCCGCTGGTTGCATCAATTCTCCCGGGGTTGAAAGAGCTCAACCCCGACGAGACTCAATGTGACCTGCAAGTAGGAAGTCCAACTGTCGATCGGAGAAAATGCTGCATGAATGTCCTGCTGATGTTGCCGCTGCAATCCCAAACCTGGAAGTAACCTCTCATCCCAAAAGCTCGCAGTCCATTAGTCAAAATTCCATGCCAAATATTTAAATAAACAGTAATTATTAGAGCTTTCAGAGGATGACAGAGGCGGGGTGTGAGGAAAACATGTGACAGTAGGGAGAACAGGAAGCAAGTGAAATCAGTAACTCATAACGCAACATACGCTCGTCCGATAGACACCTACGAACGTCTGCTAGACCTGGATCGAATATCGTCTTAATTTCACCCGTCAACGTCACACTCGAGTCACAAAATTTTAAGAAGATCCCAATTTTACCGTGTAAAATTTTCCATAAAAATCCTTTGAAGCGACTGTCCCGATGAGGAGTAAAAAATCTAAGTATTGTCTCGACTCTCTCGAGACTATTAAACTTAGAAGTATCAGCACGCAAACGGAAGTGATGTGGTGATGCAACATGTTGTCTTATTTCCATAAAGAAGTGATGTGAACAAAAGGCGTGCTCGCCAAAAACAAAATCGATATAGGGTGGTGACTCGAGGACCACAGGTAAGGGATCACTAAACACAATGTCTGCGGGCTCAAGGGTTTGTGGCGGCAGTGAGCTACAAAAATTAGGACATGCGACGAACAAATCTATGTCACCCAAGATGAGGGCCTTACCACTAACCAACTCCTCTGGGAGAAGAGAAAGCGATGATGTGTCATCCGAGGTGAGTGACACATCACTAGGAAGTCCTCCCTGGATTGGTTCCTCAGGAAACAACTCGGCGGTTGAAGGATGTAAGTCAGTGGGGGAAAATGGACACACCATGTCAAACGAGAGGAAGTAATGAAGAGGAAAAACTCATCTTCCTGGAGCAGGGGCTCGGGAAGAACCTCCTCGATCGAAGGGGGTGCTAAAGAGGAGACAGGTGGAGACACTACTTCAGTCAGGGTGGTAAAAACAGGAAGAAGCTCTTCTTCCTGAAGCAGGGGCTTAGGAAGAACCTCCTCGACTGAAGGGAGTGCTGTAGCGGAGACACGTGGAGTCACAACATCAGTCGGGGTGATAAAGATAGGAGGAAATATTTCTTCCTGGAGCAGGGGCTCCGGAAGAATCTCCTCAACTAAAGTGAGCGTCACAGTGGGGGTGGGTGGAGCTAAAGTGCTCGTCGTTAAACTGAGGAGATGTGGAGGACTAACAAAACACCTAACCTCGGGTTCCATTATGTAATATGAAGTGGGAAGGTATGCAGGAGCAGCATAATACGTGCACATTGTCACCTCCAGGTTGTGAACAGAGGTGCACAACCCACGCAGATTCTGTCGGACGTCAGCGGTGACACGCTCAACATCTTTCTTCAAAGCTTTAATGCGCGCATCTAAATCATCCATTTTTTTAATGAAAAAAAATCTAAACCTAGTATCAAGGTTGTCAGGATCGAGATCCTAAGTGGGATCGTTTAAGGGGTTGGATCGGATCGGATCGTAGGATCGGATCGTGGATCGTAAGATCCCACTATATTCTTAAAACAAGACTTAAATGAGGGAATTGAATTTGATATCAATCATATCATACAATTACACAAATATTTTATACCAAGAATCATATAATTAATCATTTTCATTTGTTTACTATAAGAGTAATAAGACTATTATTACGAGAAATCTAGAATAGATCATAAGTCTAAGACAAAATAAGAACATGCATAAAGAAACAGTTATGATTGTAAATGTACCTGAGTAGTGTAACTTCGGACTCTACGTTAGCAACTCTAAAGCCAAGATGAGTAAGCATTTTTGTCGTAGCTGTCCGTCTGTCCTATCTTCGTCAAACTATCATCAGTAACCAAATTATGAAGATAAACCTATAAATGAGAAAACAAAAAATCACAGAGACAATCAACCCAAATAACCCTTTTGTAAGTTATAACAATGACAAATTAAGTAATTAACAATGCTATCAGCCTATCAGATCGTTAAATTTGAAGTGTAAAATCAAAAAAAATAACAAATTATTAACAAACATTTCAAATATAATTCCTCCAGCATATCAAATATGAAATACAAAAATAATGTCTAAAACAAAATAAATTGAAGAGTAGCTTCATGGTTCATCTAATGGTCAATGAAAACAATCAAAAATCAGAACAAATCCTTAATAGGTATGTCGACCATGTCCTCATCATCAAGTGTCACATTTTCCTCATCACCACTGACATTCTCGTCATCATCCCATTCGCCCTCACTAATGTATTTGATAGCATCGTGATCAAGATGTTTCTGCCCAGAAATCTTGATGTTTCTGTGCATACAACACATAGAAGAAGGAGAAGAAATGTCAGTCCAGATTTCTGGGCAGAAATCAGTCCAGATTTCTGCCCAGAAATGTCCAGATTTCTGCCCGGAAATCTCGATGTTTCTGGGCAGAAATCAGTCCAGATTTCTGCCCAGAAATCTCGATGTTTCTGGGCAGAAATCAGTCCAGATTTTTGCCCAGAAATGGGCATATAACAGAGGATATATCAGGGCATATAACAGAGGATATATCAGGGCATATAACAGAGGATATATCAGGGCATATAACAGAGGATATATCAGGGCATATAACAGAGCATATATCAGGGCATATATCGAAGAAGAAGAAGCATATAACATAGCATATAATCTAGAAGAAGAAGAAGAACCTGGAGCAGCAGGGAGCGTCGGGCCTGGAGCAGCAGGGAGCGCAGGGAGCGTCGGGGTCGGGGAGGGGAAATAGGGTTTAGATCGGGAATCGGGATCCGTGGTTGCTTTTAACCATTCTGCCTGATCGTGGAATCGTGCTTAGGATCGCGATCCTAACGATTCCACGATCCGGATCGCGATCCCGCGTGAGTTTAACTTGATTTCGATCCGGGTTAAGATCCGGATCGAAATGTAGAATCGGGATCGTAGGATCGTACGATCCGGATCGCGATCCTGACAACATTGCCTAGGATTGGAAAACGACTAGCACTCGGCTATCCCACGATAGGAGTGAGATATCCCGACAGCCACACGAAACTGATGTGACCCGAAACCTATGGGCTGTGGTTTTCAAAAATAATAAATGCGATCTTTCAAAATATTTGTGGCGCGGGAGTCATTCGCGGGCTATTTCTAACGAACTAAACGGTCGAGGCGTCGCTCGCGAATGTCAGGCTACCGCACAAACGTAATAGCGTCATGAAACAAGATTCCACAGGCCGAAATGCGAAAGAGAAGTTACACAGCAATGGAAAATAATGACGATTAGAGGCTGAAATTAACTAGGGCAAGCTCATAATAATCAACCATTCATTTTAAAATGTGGGCACAACAAAATACTAATGCACGCAAGCGAGGGAGGTGGAGAGGTATACCACAGGTGAAGGAACAACAACTATGCACGAAATCGCCTCAAGCTCGGCTGCACAGGACTGTCACGATTCCCCGGGATAGATGACTGGAGCAAATAAGAGTTCTGGAGCAGGGAGCACCCGTCTGGAAGCAAAGAGGGCGCCAAAGCTTTGCTGGGAAGAGGTTTGCGGGTCTGCTGCCCGGAGGAAGGGCGCTCGGCACGCACATAAATCGCTGGAGGGAAGTTCACCGGAGAGAGGAGTACCCTCAGGAAGCGTTCAAAGGAGTCGTCGGTGAACTGGATGGTCGTGGACGACAACGGTGGACCAGAACGGAATTTCAGTAGTGGATGGAGCGAAGGCCAACTGTGGAGGATTCGTCCGGCTTCGGAAGTGGCATATGAGGGCTCGCCGACTCTTGGGATGGATTCCAGAGGAGGCGCCGGAGCCGGACGGGGAGGGGAGAACGACAGAACGCCGGAGTCGAGCTTGCAGGGGGTGGCGCTGGTTGAGAAACCGAACGAGACCTAAAATGGTTCGTTCAATCTCTATTCCAGTCGGCTCAAACAGAGGGGAGGAATTTCTTTTATACATAAACTTAGGGTTAGAGGTGTTATTGACCACCACCTCCTAATATCATAGGAATGTATATTTTTTTTAACGAGTAATGAGCCTTGGAACTGGGCTTTGAATAGAACTGGCTGAAACATAAAAGAGATTGTATGGGCTGACTGGTGGCATTGACATAAGATTGGATAAATAGGAATGAGATAACACTTGAGTATTTTCATTTAGAACAATTATGAAAAATAGTTAATTAATTTGAGCTTGTCCTAATTAACATATCCCCTAAATTACTGGAACTTTGCATTTAGGGTCTCGTTGGTCGGTCACACCAACGAGCCAACAAAAATTGCGCGAATAACATGCGCGATACAAAATTACATGTTAGAGAAGCCCATTTGACAAAGACCCATTATGTATTTTTTATTGTTATTTCTCTCCTCTTTAGTCCCACATCATGTATAAGACCTTCGCTCTTTCTCCATCCTATAAATATGTACTCATTATTTGTATTTGATACAAGTGAACATATACACAAGTTTCAGTTTTCCTTCTCTACATGGTATCAGAGCTAGGTTCGGCCTCTCGCGGACTCCCGTTTTCTGTCCGCCTCTGTTGATCTCCTGCGACCTGCTTGTTTACCCGCTTTCTCTTCATCGGCCTGCTCTTCCTTCTCAATCTATTCAGCGGCCTGCTCTTCTGCATCCGCGTTCTCTTCCTCCTGTGGTTCCAGCCCCCCCTCCTCAGGCTTCTTATACCATTTCTCTCCCTGTACCGTGGGGCCCACTTCTCCCTACAGTCCGCTGCCTCTCTGCAGTCTGCTGCGACCTCCTGCTCTTCTCCCTGCGAGCTCTCTTCCAGTCCGCTGCGACCTCCTGCAGTCCGCTTTCTTCCCTCCTCTACTTGCGAGCTTCTACCCGTCCAGACCACGCTCTCTTCTCGCGGCCTCTTCTGTTTCTCCTGCAGTGGGCTGTTCATATCCGCTGCGGGCTCCCTGCTCGCGGACTGATTCACGGTCGTTGCGTTCTTCATCGGGCGGACTGCTCCAGCTCGCCGCGGCCTGTTTCAGCTCGCCACAATCTGCCTTCTCTATCCGCTTGAGTCTTTTTACTCTTCTCCCTGTCCGCTCGCCTTCCTCTTGCGGGCTCCTTTTGCTCTGACCGCTGTTGTGCTCAGCCTGACCGTGCGACTGTTGCCTTCCCGCATTTAGGTCGCGGTCTTCTCCATCCCTCCCTGCAGTGCGTGGTTTCCAGCTCTTGATGTGCTCTCCTCTTTCCTATCTGCGCGGCTTGTCTCTGTTCGTTGCGGTCTTCTCTTCCTGACTGCTGCCCTATCTTTCTGTCGGGCTCCACCTTTGGTCGCGGCCTCCTCCTGCTGTTGTTGTCTTCACATCGTGACCAGGCGGTCTCCACTCTAGTCACGCGGTCTCCTCTGTTGACGGTCTGTTCTCCTAGCCACAGCTCGTCTTCATGGCCTCTTCTGCTTACTCTACCAGAACGGCGATTCCTCCTGCAGACCGTCCGACCTCTATTCCGGAAGTACGAGATGAGCTCCGTATTACTACTATATCTCTGACAGGTAAGAAGAATTTTGTGGAATGGGCGCACTACGTTCGTCGGGTCCTGCAATCGAAGGGGTTTCTTCATCACTTGACCCAGGCCGTTACCGGTACTCCTACTGACGACTGGTTACGCAACGATGGCCGTGTGTAGACATGGATCCTTAATTCTCTTGATGGCGAGTCTTATCGCCTGGCCATGTACCACGAGACGGCCAAAGGCATGTGGGACGAGCTCCATACCCTCTACTCCGGCAAGGATAGTCTCCACCATTTGTATGACATCATCACTGCACTTCAGGCCCTTGATGGTGGTGGCGCGACCGATCTGTCCTCCTTTGTTGCCCAGGCTCGGTCTCTGGTCGAAGCTTGGATCCAACATCAGCCTCCTACTGTGGACCTTGCTGCCCCACGTGGCCAGAAGGAAGCTGTTGGTATCGTCATGATGATGGCTCGAGTCCCACATCACCTTCACAGTGTACGGGCTCAAGTCCTCTCCTCTACTGTTACCCCGTCCTTCTCGGATGTGTGCTCGATGCTTCTCAAGGTCTCCCCGCCTCCGGATTTGTCTAGACCTCCTTCTCCGGCCCTTGTCCAGCAAGCCCTTGCACCTTTACTGCCTCTCCCTTCTTCAGCTCGTGGGGGCCGTTTTGATTCTCGGCGACGTGGTCGGGGTGGCCGACCTCGGCCTAAGTGCTATTTCTGCGGCAAAGACGGGCATCTTGAAGCCACGTGCTATCGCAAGCATGGTCGTCCTCCTCGTCCGCAGACCTTTGTTGCTGCCACCGACTCCTCTCCCACTCATACTGACCTCGACGAGGTTCGCCTTCAGCTCCAGCATCTTCATGGCCTGCTCAGCCGCCCGCCGGCCTCGGTTGCCTCCGCTGCCTCCATCTCTAATGAAGGTATTGCTTGCATCTCTATTTCCAGCAATGGATCCTCGATTCTGGTGCCACTCATCACATCACCTCTGTTCGTCCGCCTCAGTACTTGTCTTCTCCTCACCCGAAATACATTACTGTGGACAATGGTGCAGCTGTCCTTGTCTCTGGCTGTGCTGATATTCCTCTCGCCTCCTCCCTCCTCCCGCGCTCGACTTTTCATGTTCCGGGCTCTCCTTTCAATTTACTTTCTGTTGGTCGCCTTACTACTGATTTAAATTGCTCCGTGACCTTTTCTTCTTCTTCTTCTTTTCTGATACAGAATCAGCAGACGCGGACTATCATTGATAGGGAGCGACTGCAGAACGGGCTCTACCTTCTTGATAACTCTCCTACTCTCCTCGCATCTGTCTCCTCTTCGGATTGACATCGACGTCTTGTTCATGCTCCTCTTCCCATCCTCCAGAAGGTTCTCCTGGATATATCTCTTCCTGCTTTTCAGTGTGAAACCTGTATTTTTGGCAAGCAGCCACGTTCATCTTTTCCTTCTCATTGTACTCAGAGATCTGCTCCTTTTGTTTTAGTACACTCCGATATATGAGGTTCGTACAAGATTACTAACATTTTTGGCTACCGTTATTTTCTTACATTTATCGATTATTATTCTCGCATGACATTGTTGTATCTACTTTGTGATCATTATGAGCTTCCCCGCGTATTTCGGGCCTTCATTCTTGAGATTCGCACTCAATTCTCTGCGCCCATTCAAACAATTTGCACTGATAATGCGCGCGAGTACACTGGCCATGACTTCGCGACCCTCTGCTCCGAGTTTGGGGTTATTCACCAAACATCTTGTGCATATACCCCGCAACAGAATGGTTTCGCCGAACGCAAGAATCGTCATGTCCTTGATGTGACTCGCTCTGTTATGCTTCAAATGCGGGTTCCCAAACCATACTGGAACTTTGCGCTCTCCACGGCCTGTTTCCTTATCAACCGACTACCGTCCTCCGTCCTCCAGAATGTTACTCCCTCGAGCCTCCTATTTCCCTCCACTCCAGCCTTCCCTCTTACTCCCCGCATATTTGGGTGTACATGCTACGTTCACCACCTCGGACCATCTACCGACAAGTTGGATCCCCGTGCGACCAAATATGTCTTTGTGGGCTTCTCGCGCACTCAAAAGGGCTATGTGTGTTTTTCGCCCACTACCCGCAAGGTGACCGTTTCTGCGGATGTCACTTTACTGGAGATCTTCCCTTCTTCTCTGCACTGGATCTCGCTCCTCTTTCGGAGTCCGTTGTGCGCCATGTCATCTCTGTTCCCCGGTCTACACCTTCTCCCCTTCCCGCCCAGCCTTCGGTTCTTCCCCAGCCACCTGTCATCTGGATCTATTCTCGTCGCTCTCCTCGTCCCGTAGCCCTACTGCAGTCGGCTTCGACCTCTGACGCTTCGCAGCCTGCTACTCCGTCTCCAGCATCCACCACTCATCCTATGGCGAACTACGTCTTTTTTCATCGCCTTTCACCGCCGCTTCTTCACTTTGTCACATCATTATCTTCTGTTTTTGTCCCAAACTCTGTGCAGGAGGCGCTTCAACATCCAGGTTGGCGGGCTGCCATGGACGAGGAAATGACGGCCCTTTGAGCCAACCAGACCTGGGTCCTTGTTCCTTTACCTCCTGGTCAGCAACCTGTTGGGTGTAAATGGGTTTTCGTCATCTAACATGCTCCTGATGACACTGTTGACCGTCTGAAGGCCCGCCTGGTGGACCGTGGCTTCACTCAGCAGCAGAGCCTTGATTATGAGGAAACATTCTCTCCGGTGGCCAAGCTCAACACCGTTCGTGTCCTACTTTCCGTGGCTATGCATCGTCACTGGCCCCTTCATCAGGTGGATATCAAGAATGCGTTCTTGAATGGTGATCTTCAGGAAACCGTTTACATGCGCCAACCGCCCGGGTTTGAGACCACGTGGGAGTCTCGGGTGTCTTCTGAAGAAATCCATCTATGGTCTCAAACAATCCCCTCGGACGTGGTTTGACAAGTTCAGCAAGGTTGTTCGGGACATGGGCTTCACTCGCAGTTCCGCAGACTTCTCCTTATTCACTCGACACCAGGCAACAGGAACGGTCCTTCTGCTGGTTTATGTTGATGACATCCTGCTCACTGGGGATAATTCAAAGGGGATTCACGCTGTCAAACAACATCTTAGTACTGTGTTTCAGATTAAAGACCTGGGGCATCTTCGCTACTTCCTCGGTCTTGAGGTCGCACGACGTCCGGATGGGCTTGTCCTCTCCCAACGGAAGTATTGTCTTGATCTCCCCAAAGACGCTGGCCAGTCTGGTTGCAAACCAGCTACTACTCCGATGGAGGCAAATCACAAGCTGTGTGCACATGCCTCTGATGATGATCTGCCCCTCCAGAACCCGGAATACTATCGACGCCTTGTGGGAAAATTGATCTACCTAACGGTCACGAGGCCTGATATATCATTCGTTGTTGTGATTGTCAGTCGGTTCATGCATGCTCCCCGTGTTTCTCATCTCCAAGCGGTTGAACGGATTCTCTGATACCTTAAGACAGCTCTGGGTCAAGGGTTGGTTTACAAACCCTCCAAGTCTACTCCAGCATTAGTTGCATATTCTGATGCCGATTATGCTGGCTCCCCGGACGATCGACGGTCAACCAGTGGGTTCTGTACATATTTTGGCGGTCATCTCATTACATGAAAAAGTAAGAAACAAGTCGTGGTTGCTCGATCCTCCGCGGATGCTGAATACCGATCGATGACATCGGTTGTTTCAGAACTCACATGGCTCGAAAGCCTCCTTGCTGACCTGGGGGTAAAACTTCCTTCATCTGCTGTTCTATTTTGTGACAGTCAAGCAGCCATATACATTGCAAAGTATCTGGTATTTCACGAGTGCACGAAACATATCGAGGTAGACTGTCATTTTATTCGGGAGAAAGTTCAAATGAAGAAACTTGAATTAAAGCATGTTCCGGGCACTGATCAAGTTGCTGATATTCTCACAAAGGCTTTATCAAGTACCTTATTTTACCAGTGTTTGTCCAAGCTGGGTGCATATGACTTGTACGCTCCAGCTTGCGGGGGAGTGTTAGAGAAGCCCATTTGACAATGACCCATTATGTATTTTTTATTGTTATTTCTCTCTTCTCTTTAGTCTCACATCATGTATAGGATCTTCTTCTCTCTTTCTCCATCCTATAAATATGTACTCATTCTTTGTATTTGATACAAGTGAACATATATACAAGGTTCAGTTTTCCTTCTCTACATTACACAAAAGTATTAATACCGTGCGCGTGCAACTCAACACAACAAAATAAAACCAAATGCGCCACAACATGCGCTACACAAATAAAACAGGTACAAATAAAAACAAAGATGCGTCGCATGTTGCATCACATTACTACCTCTCCCTCCCCCTGCCCGTGGACATTTAGGCTCTCGGGGAAGGGGTTGAGGTGTCCGGTCACGACCTAAGTGTTCTTTTTGTGGCAAGAATGGACACCTTGAGGCGACCTGCTACCGCAAAGATGGTCTACCTCCTCGTCTGACTGTTTCTTTTGCTACCCACAGTCCCTCAGCCACTCGTGCTGATTTTGACGTAGTACGCCTCCAGCTCCAACAACATCATGGGATGCTCAACCACCCTCTTGCCTCCGTTGCCTCCATCTTCAATGGAGGTATCGCTTGTCTCTCCACTAGTCTGCGCTGGATAGTGGATTCAGGTGCTACTAACCATATCATCTCGCTGAAGCCACATCAATACTTGGATTCTCCACATCCTAAGTGTATCACAGTGGCCACTGGCGACACCGTTCCTGTCTTCGGCTCTGCCTATATCCCTCTAAATTCTTCAATCTCTCTTCGCTTGGCTATTCATGTCCCGGACTCCCCGTTTAATTTACTTTCTATTAGTCGCCTCATTCTCGATTTGAATTGAGTTGAATTTTTTGAAGTGAAAGTGACGGTTTGAGCGACTTGTTCGCGCGGCCTGTGCGGACAGGACTGGAGGCTAGCCAGACCGGCAAGGGTTCTGAAGTTAGCTTGTTCTCTAGTGGCCTGAGCGGTCCGTTCGAGCGGTCTGTGCCGACAGAAGCGGCGGCTTGCCAAGTCGGCTTGTGTTCAGCAGACAGTTTGTTCTCAGATGGTAACCAAGCAGATATGTTGGTTATCTGCGCAGTTTACCGGTTTGTGCAAACTGCTTTTGAAGTCCGCCGGTTTTGTGCGGACTGATGTTTGTATCCGCTGGTGTGTGTTTTCTCCAGGGATGACTGGTGGTGTGGATTTGGTCTGGTTTTGTACCAAGTCTAGTGTGCTCAATCCAGGTCATTTCTCGGTTTGTGCGGACTACTTTCTTTATCCACCGAGTTCGGCAACTGTCAGCCCTGTGTGCTTAGGTTGCGGGCTTGGAGTGTGCGGACTGGAGTAGTGTCCGCAAGTGCGTGAGGACTGGTGTTGTGTCCGTTTGTGTGCGGACTGGTGGTGTAACCGCAGGGTCTGTTGGTGGCGGTCGTCCAGGCGTGGCTGCGTCTAGGCGGACTGTACTTGTGTCCGCGGTTTGGCGGATTCTTTTTGTTCTCGTCGCGAGATAGGGTGGTGATCCTATCGGCTAGAGCGGTGATCACTCTTCAGGCCTATAAATAGGACGCCCTGTCACATCAATTTGACACACCGAATGAATAGTAAGTGAGCTCGGGTAGTTGCTGCGGACATGATTTTCTATTCACGCAGTTTGAAGAGTTTGACCGGGTTGTGTTGTGCAGGTTGTGCGGATAGCGTTGGAAAGCTAGGGACTTGGTTCTGACTTCAGTCTGGGACAGTGCAGACTCTGCGGTTAGCAGCAGGTCGCGGCTTGCGACCAGACAATTTTCTCTTCTGCAACTCTTTTTCAGTTCAATAAGTTGTCCGCTTCTGGCGGCTTGTTTATTTCGGCAACAACAATTCGCAGGATCTGGCGGCTAAACGACCTCAAGGTTAGGCGACTTGCAGATCAGCAGACAGAGTTCTTTTTCAGCATTGGATTAACTGGTTGTTCGCGCGGCTTGGTTGCGGTCTTGCGACTAGGCGGCTTCAGTGGAATCCCTAGGCAGCTCGGCAGGGTCGGCGGCTTCTCCTTGAGACCGCGCAGCTTGTCTTGTATTTTCTTGTTTTTGTGCTTCCATCGGGTACATCGGCGAATCATGTCTCGCCATTTATGCCTCGCCCTGTAAAAATTTTTGATAGTACAAGGGTTCTTGCTCTTCTAGTGCTTTTGGTTCATTTGGCTTCAGATAGATTGAGTGTTCCTGCGCCTGGTTTTCCGTTTTTCGCGATTCATAAATTTTTACAAATTGTTCTGTCACATTCGCTTCTTCTTCTTTTTTGATGCAGGATCGACAAACACAGAGTATCATTGGTAAAAGACGACTACAAAACGGGCTCTACCTTTTTGATGTTTCTCCTACCATCCTCTCCTCAGTCTCCCCCGTTGATTGACCTCAGCGTCTTGGGCAAGGTTGTCAGGATCGAGATCCTAGATGAGATCGTTTTGAGGTAGGATCAGTTCAGATAGTAAGGTCAGATCGAGGATCGCTCTACCAAATCGGGACCGATTTACAAAATTTGGATCGTAGGATCATAAGACCCTATGATCCGGATCGCGATCCCGACAACCTTGGTGTTGGGCATGCTCCTCTTTCGATTTTCAAGAAGGCTCTTCCTGATATTTCTCTTCCAACTTTTACGCGTGATTCATGTATCTTAGGAAAACAACATCATTCATCTTTTCCTCCTTATTGTACTCGGAGCTTTGCTACTTTTGTTTTAGTACTTTCTGATGTTTGGGGTCCGTACAAAATCATCAGTGTGTCTGGTTATCGTTATTTTATCACTTTTATTGATGATTATTCTCGAACAACATGACTGCACTTACTTTGTGATCGCTCCAATCTTCCACGCGTGTTTCGGGCTTTCGTTCTTAAGACTCGCACCCAGTTTCCCGACAAAATTAAAACTCTCCGAACAGATAATGCTCGCGAATACATTAGCCATGAAGTTGCTAATCTCCACTCGGAATTTGGAATTATTCACCAGACGTCGCGTGTCTATACCCCCAACAAAACGGAGTTGTTGCACGTAAAAATAGACATCTTGATGTTGCTCGCTCCCTCATGCTTCAAATGCAGGTACCTTAGGCTTATTGGAACTTTGCGCTTTCAACGACATGTTATCTTATTAACTGTCTTTCTTCATCCGTCCTCCAGAATGCTATTCCTTTTAATCTGCTCTTCCCCTCTACTCCGCCGTTCTCTCTCACACCCCGCATATTTGGTTGTACCTGCTATGTTCACTTACTAGGTCCGTACACAAACAAGTTGGATCCTCGTGCGGCCAAACACATGTTCGTCTGTTATTCCCGTACTCAGAAAAACTATGTTTTCTACTCTCCTACTACCGCAAGGTAACCGTTTCAGCTGATGTTACCTTTCAGGAAGATCAACCGTTCATCTCCACTCCAAACCTATCTATTCCACCACAATCCTTACCAAGACCCGTCGTCCCAGTTACCACTCCTCTACCACTACTCCCTGATCCGGCTCCGTTCTCCTCAAGCTCTCTCTTATATGTGTCTACACTCGTCGCCCTCTTTGCTCTGCATCCCTGATGCAGTCGGCTTCGACCTCTGACACTCTGCGACCTGCTGATCCGACACCTGCCTCCACCGCTCATCCCATGACAAACTATGTATCTTTACATCACATGTCCCCAGCGCTTCACACCTTTGCTACTTCATTATTCTCTATTTTTGTCCCTAACTCTGTGCATGTGGCTCTCCAACATCTGAGCTGGTGAGCAGCCAAGGACGAAGAAATGACAGCCCTCTGGGCTAACCAGACGTGAGATCTAGTTCTTCTCCCTCCAGGCCAGAGTACTGTTGGTTGTAAATGAGTCTTTGTCATCAAACATGCTCCTGATGGGACAATTGACCGTCCTAAGGCCCGACTGGTGGCTCGTGGCTTTGCTCAACAACAAGGTATCAATTATGAGAAAACGTTCTCTCTAGTGGCCAAGCTCAACACGGTTCATGTCCTCCTCTCAATGGTTGTGCATCGCCAATGGCTCTTACATCAACTGGATATCAATATTACTTTTTTAAATGATGATCTACAAGAAACAGTATACATGCAGCAACCTTCGGGGTTTGAGACCACGGGGGAGTCCCAGGTTTGTCAGCTCAAGAAGCCGATTTATGGTCTCAAACAATCCCCTCGGGCATGGTTTGACAAGTTTAGTAGGATTGTGTGAGAGGTTTGTTTCTCAAGGAGCTCGGCAGATTTCTCCTTGTTTACTCGACATCACAAAACATGCACCGTTCTCCTTTTAGTCTATGTCGATGAGATCCTAATTACAGGTGATGATTCAAAGGGAATACAAATGATCAAACAACACCTGAGCTCTATTTTTCAAACAAAAGATCTGGAAAACCTTTGATACTTTCTTGGCATTGAGATTGCAAGACGTCCTGATGGCCTTGTCCATCTCAATGGAAGTACTGTCTCGTCCTCCTTCATTATGTCGACTATTCTGGATGCGAACCGACCAATACCCTTGTAGAAATTGGCCCAAAACCTTGTATATTTATATTCCCATGATAGTTACAAGTATACACACACTTATATAGGAGAAGAAGGAAGAGAGAAATCCTAATACATGATGTGGGACTAATACAAGAAGAGAGAAAAAGAATAAACAACATGGGCCCTTAAATGGGCTTTTCTAACACTCCCCCGCAAGCTGGAGCGTACAAGTCGTAGGCGCCAAGCTTGGATAAGAACTGATAGTATAGCGGCCTGGAGAGAGCTTTCGTCAGGATGTCCGCAACTTGGTCGGTAGCAGGAACATGCTCCAAATCTATCTTCTTTGACTGTACCTTTTCCCGGATAAAGTGACAGTCAACTTCGATATGCTTTGTTCGTTCGTGAAAAACCGGATTCTTGGCAATATGAATTGCTGCCTGACTGTCGCAAAATAAGGTTGCCGGAGATGAGAGACGAACACCTAAGTCTCCCAGAAGGCCTTCAAGCCAGGTTAGCTCAGAGACAACAGCAGCCATAGCTCGGTACTCAGCTTCGGCAGAGGAACGCGCAACCACATTTTGTTTCTTGCTACGCCAAGTTATGAGGTGTCCACCAAAGTAAGTGCAGAATCCAGTTGTGGAGCGTCTATCATCAATAGATCCTGCGTAGTCAGCGTCAGAATACGCGACAAGAGATAGAGATGTGGATGGCTTGTACACGAGTCCTTGTCCGGGGGCGATCTTGAGATATCGAAGGATGCGCTCGACAGCTTGAAGATGAGATGTCCGAGGAGCGTGCATGAAACGGCTCACAACTCCTACAACAAATGAGATGTCTGGTCGAGTCACCGTAAGGTAGATCAGCTTCCCAACCAAGCGTCTGTAATATTCTGGATTTGTAAGTAGCTTGTCAGAGTCAGAGCTATGGGCCGAGAGCTTGTGATTTGCGTCCATAGGAGTCTCCGCAGGTTTGCACCCAGAATAACCTGCATCACGAAGGAGGTCCATACAGTACTTCCTTTGAGATAACACAAGACCATCAGGGCGTCGGGCGACCTCGAGCCCAAGAAAGTACCGAAGGTTGCCCAGATCTTTGGTTTGAAAGGCAGAATTCAACTGTGCCTTGATCTATTGTATTCCTGCCGTGTCGTCACCAGTAATCAGGATATCATCAACGTATACCAGAAGAATCACAGTCCCAGTTGACCGATGTCGGGTGAAGAGAGAAAAATCAGCCGAGCTCCGAGTGAAGCCACTAGCACAGACCACCTTACTGAACTTTTCAAACCACGCACGCGGGGACTGTTTGAGACCATAAATGGATTTTCGAAGATGACAGACCAAAGACTCCCCCGTGGTCTCAAACCCGGGAGGCTGCTGCATATAAACTGTCTCCTGTAGATCGCCGTTGAGGAAGGCATTCTTGATATCCAGCTGATAAAGAGGCCAGTGACGATGAACAGCCAAGGAGAGAAGAACGCGAACCGTGTTCAATTTTGCCACGAGAGAGAAGGTTTCCTCGTAATCAAGGCCATGTTGCTGAGTAAACCCCCGTGCCACAAGACGGGCCTTCAGACGGTCGATAGTGCCATCCGCCGCATGTTTAATGACAAAGACCCATTTGCAGCTAACAGGGGTGTGGCCAGCAGGAAGAGGAACCAGAGCTCAGGTCTGGTTAGCCCAGAGAGCCTGCATTTCATCGTGCATAGCAGCCCGCCAGCCGGGGTGGTGAAGTGCCTCCTGCACATTGTTAGGAAGAGAAATAGAGGAAAGGGAGGTGGCAAATGCGTAGAGAGGCGGTGTGAGCCGATGTAGAGAGACGTAGTTGGCCAAGGGATGAGCTGTAGAGACGGGAGCGTGATCGACCGCAGCCGAACTATCGCTGGCAGCAGGGAGCTGGGTCACGGGAGCATCCTTGGATGGGCGACGAGAGTAGACACGGATTAGCGGGGGAGGAGCCCGAGGAGGAACGGGGGGGAGGAGGAAGACGACGGCGCAGACGGCGTAACCGGGACAACGGGCCGGGGAAGAGAGGGAGCAGAAGACGAGGGAGCAGAAGACGAGGTGTGCTGGGTAAGTGGAAGGGCCGGTCTTCGCAGAAGGTGACATCCGCAGAAACGACCATTTTGCCGGTAGTAGGAGAGTAGCAGACGTACCCCTTTTGAGTGCGGGAGTAGCCAACAAACATATATTGGCGGCCCGAGGAGCAAGTTTGTCGGAAGGAGGGCCAAGAAGGTGGACATAACAAACACACCCGAAGATCCGTGGGGTGAGAGAGGTGAGGGGGGTGGAGGGATAGAGGAGTTGGATGGGCGAGGCAAAATCCAGGACAGAGGAGGGAAGGCGGTTGATGAGATGACAGGCGGTGGAAACAGCAAAGTTCCAATATTCGGTGGGAACGTGCATTTGGAACATAAGGGAATGGGCAACATCGAGAAGATGACGATTTTTGCGTTCGGCCACCCCGTTTTGCTGAGGGGTATACACACAGGAAGTTTGATGGATGATACCAAAGTCAGTGCAGATATTGGAGAAGGCACGACCCGTATACTCCTGAGCATTATCAGTGCGAAGGATTTTGAGAGGAGTGGCGAACTGCGTACGCATCTCAAGTAAAAAGGCGCGAAAGACAGAGGGAAGTTCAGTGCGATCACGTAGTAAATAAAGCCACGTGGTACGGGAGTAATCGTCAATGAACGTAACAAAATACCGAAAGTCAAAAATACTAGGGATCCTATAAGGACCCCAAATATCAGAATGAACTAACGACAAGGGAGTAGGACTCCTGGTACAGGCTGGGGGGAAAGAGGAACGGTGTTGTTTGCCGTAGACACAAGATTCACAGGAGAACTCCTGTAAAGATATATCAGGAAGAGCCCGCTTGAGAATCGGAAGGGGAGCATGTCCAAGACGACAATGCCAATCAGCAGTAGAGATGGTGGAGAGAAGAGTTGGTGGGATATCCAAGATGTACAACTCATTCACCAGCTGCCCCTGACCAATGGTACTCCGGGTGCGGCGATCCTGCATAAGAAAAGAAGAGGGTGAAAAAGTAATACAACAGTCAAGGTCGTGTGTGAGACGACTAACTGATAATAAATTGAAGGGAGACCCCGGAACGTGAAGAACCGAGGAAAGGGAAAGGGTTGGCGTAAGCTGAAGATCAGCGGAGCCAAAAGACGGGGAGGGTGTCACCGTTGGCCACAGTGATGCGAGCAGGATGAGGCGTTTGGAGATATGCTGGGGGCTGCTGGGAGGAGATATGGTGAGTAGCGCCGGAATCAACGATCCAACAAGGATGATGAGAGAGGCATGTGAGACCCTCCGTAGAGAAGGACACAACAGAGGTGACAGCTGAAGCAGCAGGCGCCATGCGGTGACAGAGACGAGGCCGGGCGGCTAGCGGAGAGGAGGCCGGCGACTGGCAGAAGGGAGGCCGGCGGCGAGCAGGAACAGACCGCGGCGGACTGGAGTCGGTCGAGGCGAGGAGGGCAGACCGCAGCGGGAGAGACAGCCCACGCAAACAGAGAGGCCGCAGCGGGAAGAGAAAGGCCGCGCGGACAGAGACAGGCCGCAGCGAGCAGAGGCAGGCCGCGTGGAGAGAGAGGAAGAACCGGAGGAAATCGCGACCAAGATGCAGGCGAAAAAAAAGGAGACAGCCCACACGGTCAGGCAGATCTTAGCAGCGGACAGAGAAGGAGGCCGCGGCGGACAGAAAAGAGGCCGCAGGCAAGACAGTCCGCGAACAGGCAAGGAGCGCAGGAGCGGACTGACGAGAGGACGCGACTAGGAGAGAGGCCGCAGCGGACGGGGAAGAAGAAGCCACGCAGCACGAGAGAAGAGGAGCGCGCAACAGACAAGAAGGGAGTCCGCAGCGAACAGGAGCAGTCCGCAAGAGATTGCGGATAGGGAGTCCGCGAGCAAAGAGGCTCGAGCGGACAGAAGCAGAGCGGGCTAGATGAGGCGGCGGCGAACTGGATGAGGTCGCGGCGAACTTGAGGAGGTCGCGGCGAACTGGATGAGGACGCGGCGGTCAGGAGCAGACCGCGGCACAGGCGGGCAGAGAGAAGTCACCGCGGGAAGAGGCAAGCCGCGCGGTTAGAGACAGACCGTAGCGGACCGAAGCAGACGGCGACCAAGATGCGGGAGAGGAGTCCGCGAGTAGAGAGGAGGAGTCCGCGAGGAGAGAGGAGCAGTCCGCGAGTAGAGAGGAGGACGAGCGGACAAGGGGCAGAGGTGGGTCCCACGGGTCAGAGCAGGGGATGGCTATAAGAAGCCTGAGGAGGGTGGAACCACAGAGAGAAAGAAGAGAGGCGGATGCCAAGGGGCAGTCCGCAGAGGCCGAGCGGACAAAGGGAAAAACAGGCCGGCGCGGACAGACAGCCAGGCCGCAGGGAAGGGCGGGCTGGGCGGTTGGAAGAAAAAGAAGGCCGCAGCAAGAGGAACGTCTAGAGGACGGAACCTGGCTCTGATACCATGTAGAAATTGGCCCAAAACCTTGTATATTTATATTCCCATGATAGTTACAAGTATACACACACTTATATAGGAGAAGAAGGAAGAGAGAAATCCTAATACATGATGTGGGACTAATACAAGAAGCGAGAAAAAGAATAAACAACATGAGCCCTTAAATGGGCTTTTCTAACAACCCTGATGGATGTCAATCATAAGCTTTGTGCACATCAGCACATGCCTCAGATACAGATTTAATTCTTCTGAATCCAGAATACTATCGATGTATTGTTGGAAAACTGATTTACCTAACAGTCACGAGACTAGACATATCATTTGTTGTTGAGTTTGTCAGCCGGTTTATGCATTCTCCTCGGATGTCTCATCTACGGGCCGTCGAACGCATTCTAAGATATCTTAAAACAACTCCTGGTCAAGTACTTGTATACAAAATCTCTTCCTCTACTCCAACGTTGGTCGTATATTCAGATGCAGATTATGCTGGTTTCTTGGATGATCGGCGCTCTACTAGTGGATTTTGTACCTACTTTGGATGTCACCTCGTTAGCTAGTGCAGTAAGAAACAAGTTGTGATAGCTCGATCATCAGCTAAAGTTGAATACCGTTCGATGGCGTCTGTTGTATCTGAGCTTACATGACTTGAAAGTCTCATCGCTGATGTAGGAGTAAAACTTCCCTCACCAACTACCTTACTATGTGATAGTCAAGCTGCTATACACATAGTTAAGAATCCGGTCTTCCACGAAAGAACGAAAACATTGCAGTTGATTGCTACTTCATTTGGGAGAGAGTTCAAATGAAGAAGCTGGAATTGAAACATGTTCCGGGTACTGACCAAGTTGCTGATCTTCTCACTAAGGCCCTACTGAGTAGCTTGTTCTATCAGTTCTTGTCTAAGCTTGGTGCCTACAACTTGTACGCTCTAGCTTGCGGCGGAGTGTTAGAAAAGAACATGTAAAAGCCCATGTATTGGCCCATATAGTATAGCTCCTATTCTTGTATTAGTCCTACCCCGTGTATATGAGATTCCTCTCACTCTCCTCTCTCTATATATGTGCACTCATACATTGTATTTACATATTCAACAAGGATATACAAGTTTTACTGTTTTTTCTTCATCGCTTGCGCACTTCTCTACATATGGCATAAAATTTTTATTTTTAAACTTATGTTTTCATAAGTATCACAAATTGGTGTTAGATTAGTTTTTAATTGTAAATTAAGGATTTATATATAATCCAAGTAAAAATTACGCCAGCATGAAGAGTGCCTGGATATTTGATAGCAAAACAGAATAGAAGGCTGAGGGAGCATTCCTTCCTACCAATAGTAAAAGGAGGGAAGCTCGGTGCACAAAGCCATCCCCGCACAACGAGGGTACGAGGAAAGGTCCCACCACAAGGGTGAAATGTAGGCAAACCTTATCATGCATTTTTGCAATAGACTACTTCCATGACTCGAACCACACTTCAACCGGCGTGTCAAGGCTCCCCCTCCCCTCCCTACCAACAATAATCAAACAAAATGCAAAACTACATAGGAGAGCTAATAAAGATTTAGATTTCCTAGAGGGAGTTAAGCAGAGTACGATCCTACGAGTGTCCTTTAGATCGCTCCGCCGGAGAGGACACCAGAGGATGTGAACACGATGTTTCCGACAGCCCCCTTGGAGGACAAAACAGTCGGAGACAAAGGGCCGCCCGTAAAACGGGTATAGAGAGGCGTTGAAGGATGCGAACGCTGCTGGAGGAGGAAGCAGAAAAAGTGACGTCGTTGAAAGACCTAGGCGCTGGAGACGGAGGTGGAAGCGGGCGATAAGAGCGGAGGAAGCGACCACCTGCGGAGGAAGCGACGAGCTGTAGGAGCGGAGGTAACGACGGGAGGCCGGGATTGCAAGCGAATGCGGAGGAAGCGGGTCGAGCGCGGTGGCTGAAGCGAATTGAGCGGGTCGAACGCGGTGGAAGGGTATCAGGATTGCAAGCCCTACGATCTTATACCAAGTAGATGTTCGAAGAAAAAAAATGATTTTTTGATTAACCGCATACATATATAAGACTCCAAACATGTGACATATCACGTGACACATAATAGACGAAAAATAAAATACGCATATTCAACTTGAATAACAATCGATAGACTCATATATTAGTCAAAGGACTGACCCCTGGAATTTGGGAATGATTTGCCTTCCAGAGATGGGCTTAAGCGGGACAATGTGATGATACTTGCTCGTGTAATAATAATGATTTAGTACCTATATGGATCAAATAGTAATGATTTCATTCAAGTAATAATGATTTCATTCATGTAATAATGATTTCATACCTATATGGATATTTTAAAGCGAGTTTGAAATTGTAGAGAAGTACAAGATTAGAGAGAGAATAAATATTTTATTACACAAAAGGATTACATACATGTGGTGAGTGGTGACAAAATCGTCATCCAAGATGTGGAATTAGTGCCTATGTTATAATGGGCTCAGTTGTGGTCTTTTTTACGGGTTTTTTGTCTAAATTGCTTTAACATTCCTCCGCAAGATGGATCATGCAAATCGTATGAAACAAGCTTGGATGTGGAATTAGTGCCTATGTTACAATGGGCTCAGTTGTGGGCTTTTGTACGGGCTTTTTGTATAAATTGCTTTAACACTCCCCACAAGATGGAGCATGCAAATCATATGAAACAAGCTTGGACAAGAACTGGTGGTAAAGTGGGCGTGGTAAGGCTTTGGTAATAATATCAACAATCTGTCTAGCCGCAAAAAATATGTCTCAATGCAGTCACAGTTTGCTTTTTGTTTCTCCAGGTGACAAGGTGTCCACCAAAGTACGTGCGATAACCGCTGGTGGATCGATGGCTGTACAGAGAGCCAACAGAGCCAGCGTTCGAGTAGGCAATGAGAGATAAGGATGAAAATGGCTTATACACAAGCCCTTAACCAAGAGCACTCTTCAGATATCAGAAGATATACTCAACTGCCTCAAAACGAGAAGTTCGTAGTGCATGCCTGAAACCACTAAAAACCCCAATATCAAAGGATATTTCAGGTTGTGGAACTGCAAAATAAAATTAAATTTGTCCACAAAATGACGATAGTATTCTGGATTTGGAAGTAGTAGATTAGAGTCGTAGCTATGCGCACAGAGCTTCTGGTTGACATCCATAGGTGCAATTGCAGGCTTGCATCCAAAGTAACCAGCCTTATGAAGATCGAGACAAGACTTTCGTTGGGATAGAACAAGACCATCAGGGCGACGAGCAATCTTGATACTGAAAAAATATTTGAGATTGCCCGAATCTTTGGTCTGAAAAACAGATGTCAAGTGTTTTTTGATCATGTGTATGTCATTGAGATCATTTCCTGTGATAAGAATATCAACATACACCAAAAGTATTATTGTGTGTATCGAGTGGTGACCAGTAAAAAGAGAGTAGTCGGTCGAGCTTCGAGTAATTCTTACATCACAAACGACATGACCAAATTTGTCTAATCACGTTCGAGGAGATTGTTTGAGACTATATAGAGACTTCTTGAGGTGATAGACAAGTTTCTCTTCTTGGTCTCAAATCCGAGAAGCTGATCCACATTCAAGAAAACATTTTTTATGTATAATTGATGCAACATCCAGTGACGATAAACAACCAGAGATATTAAAATAAGAACAATATTCAGCTTCACAACGTGTGAGAATCTCTCCTCATCGTCGAGGGCTTGTTGATGTCTGAAACCACCGGGCACAAAGCGAGCTTTTAGACGTTTCACAACTCCATCCTGTTCATGCTTGATGGTGAATACCCACTTACCACACAAGTTTGACCTGGTGGAAGTGGGACAATGTCCTCGGTTTGATTAGCCGAAAGAGCTGTAATTTCTTCATCCATAGCAATTCTCCACCAGGGATGTTGAAGAGTTTCTTGCAAAAAAGTAGGGGTGGAAATAGTTGACAAAGAGTTGCAAATTTCAGAAGTGTCGAATACTAGCGATGTAATGAAACATAATTAGATAGTTGATGAGCGTTAGAGGATGTTACCGGATCAGCATGCCGCAGAGCATCATCTGTAGAGTGCAACTGTCGTTGGGCATCTGAACGAGGGGGGCATTGTTTGTTCACATGAATAATAGGCAGGTTGTAAGAGATCACAATTGGTGTAGGTAGAAGGGAATGTGAGTTAGAATGGACAGGAACAACAAGGCATGGTAATGTAGAAGTTGGAGGTACCGTAGGTGATGAGTGAAATGGTTGGTCTTGAAGGAAGGTTATATCTGCAGATGTAACAACCTTGCGATCAGTGAGAGAATAACAGACCTAGCTTTTCTGAGTGCGGGCATATCCGACAAATATATATTTGGTAGCTCGGAGAGCAAATTTATGTATAGAAGGAGCAAGACGGTGAACATAGCAGGCGCAACCAAACATGCGAGGAGTCAAGGAAAAGGGAGGTGTGGATGAGATTAAAAGGCTGAAAGACGCAAAGTTGAGAATGGAGGACATGCGATTGATGAGAAAGTGCGCCATAGAGACTGTGAAATGCTAGTAGACCATTGACACATTCATCTGAATCATAAGAGAGTGTAACCTCAAGGAGGTGACTGTTCTTTCTCTCGGCAACCTCATTTTGTTGGGGTGTGTTAGCACATGAAGTTTGATGGAGAATATCATGCTCAACACAATTATTTTGAAATGCATGATTAGTATACTCGTGTTCATTATAGGTTCGTAGAATTTTGATACAACTAGAAAACTGTGTATGTGTCCCGGCGATGAAGACACTTAATACATGAAGTAGTTTAGTACGGTTGCGAAGTAAATACAATCAGGTCATTAATAAATATGAGGAAATAGCGATAATTAGAAACACTAGTTATTTTATACGGTCTCCAAATATCAGGTTGCACTAAATTAAAAGTAGAGCTCCGAGTACAATGAAATGTACAAGTAGAATAATGTTGTTTACCATAAATGCAGAACTCGTAGGTGAAGTCAGGGAGGGAGAGATCGGGAAGACCTTTCTGGAGCATTGTGAGAGGCGCATGCCCAAGGCACTGATGCCAATCAATAGAGGTTAGAGCAGTGGTGGGAACATCTAGAGTGTAGAACCCGTTTGACAATCGTCCTCTACCAATGATATTTTGGATCTGTCGATCCTGCATAATAAAGGAAAATGATGAAAAAGTTGCAGTGCAGTCAAAATCTTGTGTCAGGCAACTAACAGAGAGAAGATTAAAATGAGAGCCCAAAACATGAATAATCGAGCTCGCAGAGAGATGAAGTAAGGGGCATGTCCCGAGAACAGAAATAAGGGTGGTCTCCCCATTAGCCACCGTGATGAACTTAGTACAGGCAAAGTTCAAATATTGAGGCGGCTTTTGTGAAGTAATATGATTCGTCGCATTAGAATTCACAATCCAAGCTGGACTATTAGAAAAATAGGAGATACCTTCATTTGAAATAGACGTCACAAAACCCAGAGAGCGATTAAGCAACCCATGAAGATGTTAAAGCTAGGTGCTCAAGCTGACATGCTGTCAATGTCAGCATGGGTGGTGTAGGGTCCATCGGTTGCAATGGAGGTATGTTGTTGCGGAGTCCGCGCAGGTACACCATGCTTATGAAAGCAAGTAGACTCCAAATGACCAACCTAGCCACAATAGATACACACACGAGTATCGATACCCTTGTAGCAATTCCATCCGTCGCGATTCTGTCCACGAGAGCCGGTGCGATCCCCACAAGCCGGCGACGGGGTTGGGCGGTGTTCAGAAGAGTGTTGAAGAAGGGTCGGGGAGACAGGCCCTAGAGTATCACAGGTTGTTATCATCTGCAACATCCACATCTGATAGGGAAGGAATTGTTGATAATTTGAGAATGTTTGCATGAACACTCCGAAGATATGAGAGGACACTGGCCGCATGACAATGTTGATTGCTTCATTCTGGGCACGTTGAGGGACGAGATCCATCGTTGGAGGCCGATGTTGAATCAAAACTTTGACAAGAGTTTTGGATTTCACAACAAAAGAGGTTGTCTTCATCTTTTCTCGGAATAAGAGATTGAAGTTCCGTGAAAATGTCAAACTGGTGTTGGAGAATGCCCTTACCAGAATACAAAGAGTGAAGGTCATCTCACATTGCCTTATTTGTCTCATGATACATTGTCATACGATATGACTTAGCGTCCATCAAATTCAAAATCTAGGATTGAACGCAACCATCATCACAAAGCCATTGCTTGTTGGGCTCAGTATGCGGTGCCTTGGATGCTTGGAGAGATGGAGCACCCCCTTTGTTTATAGAACTTGGCGCATCAAGTGCACCCACTCGACAAAATTTTTCCTGTCACTGATAGAGATAGTGGCGATCCTCGATTTTTCCCATTGTCGCCCATGGGAATCGACAATGAGCCCTTTTCAGTAGGATCGAACGCCAACTATTCCAGCGCAGTTTGAACGGACCTGGTTGATGAACACTGACCCAACATTCGCACCATGGCCAGATCTGTCTAAGGTATTTTTGACGCACTATTATGCATACAATACAGATACTCAGTTAGAAGGCGTTTATGGTTTTGGGTTTAGGGTTTAGGGTTTAGGGTGCAGAAGGGATGCAAGTGGGGATGCGTGCTTGCGTCAGTAGGCGTGGGCTCGGATGTGAGCGAGTGCGGCTGATTAGGTAGCATAATGCAAGACAAGTTTGAGACTATTAAAAGGAAACAAGACGAGAGCAAATGATCATTCGAAAAAAATCCGGTCCGCAAGATCAGTTGCTCTGATACCAGGCAGAGAAATACAAAATTAGAGAGAAATAAACTAAATATTTTATTAATTCTCTTAAAAATTTTACATACAAGAAGACACTTATTATTACATGTATAAATAGATGTGGGCCATGTGGTGAGTGGTGACAAAATGTAGGACTAATACTTATGTAGCATTTGTATAGACTGCTTTACCGATATAAGCTTACAAAGCATGATGCTTGAACTTGTGATTAAGGTCACTAATAGAGCTAAAGATATACGTAAGTTTACATTGGTAAAAGGTGAGATTTATGAGCTCATTTAAATGGATCATTCTTGCGTGAATATAGCGATTATAATCATATGATATTTGCAAAGTTAGTGAAAATAAGAACTCCATTGGGGTTTGAATTCATTTGTGGCGTGGATATCAAGAAAATAAGCTACAGCAAAGTGGCTTACTGCATCAACCCCTAGTTAAATGACTTGGAACCAGGCCCTCCTTAAGGAGAAAAGCTGAGTTTTTATCTTGACTTTATTTTATATTTGTTGTATATTATATTATAGGCATTTTTTTCAAATTTCTCTCCATTGAGTTCTTCATGCACATATGGGTCTTCGAATGATTTGATTTTGATGTGCATTTCTCTATGTTAGACAGTTATACTCATTACCATGTTATTATCTTTAACTGATCAAATGTTTTACTTTCACTCTATAGGAAAGTTTCCGTTACCGGTGACTAATGACTTCCGTTAATATTTAACTTAACTTTTTCAATAAATATTTAAGGTTCACCTTAGTTTTAGTATTCGTTGTGAGATTCTAGGCTTTAATCGTGTAGAATGAGTATCTTTGTTGCATCCATTGGGCCAGCCCGCTCTCATACTAAATTAGAATTGAAGATTCAAATTTAAAATCAATTGATTTTAGGTGAAGGGTCCTGGTATTGACATTTGATAAGGCTGTATCATAGTGTTAGAGAATATTGGAAAAAGCAATGTAAAGGCCCAATAAGTTGGCCCATTTGTAGTCTTTTTGTTTAGTCCCAACTCTTCTGTATAAGATGATTTATGTCTCTTCTCTCATATATATATATATATATATATATATGTACTCAACTTGTATTTGCGATATTCAAGAGTATATACAAGATTTGAACCACTTTTCTACATGGTATCTGTTAGAATAGCCCATGTATTAGGCCCATGTTTGGGCCCTTTTTCTTGTTCTCTCCTCTTTAGTCCCACATCTTGTATAGGATTTGTTTCCTCTCTTTCTCTCCTATATATTTGTATACTCTCTTTGTATTTACATACTCAATCAATATACACAAGTTTCAGGCCATCTCTACATGGTATCAGAGCCAGGTTACGACCCTCGCGGTTTGCCCCTGTCTAACCGCACTGTGTAAACACTCTCGCGGTCTTCCTCCCGCGGCTTGTTTCTGCGGCCTGTTTTGGTTCTAGCCGCGCTTCCTGGCGGCCTGTTTTCTTTAGTCCGCTTCCCTCTGCTCTGCTTTCCTCTCCGTGGGATCCACCTTCTACCTTTCCCCCCCTTCCTGCTTTTATAGCCTCTCTCCGTGGGACCACCTTCTTCCTGATAGCTGCGGCCTCTTTCTATCCGCCGCGGCCTCTTTTCTCTCCGTGTCGCGGCCTCCATTCTATCCGCCGCGGTCTCTCTTCTTTGTCCGCTGCTTCCGATCTGCCTGACCGTGCGGGCTGTCTCCTACCCGCCTGCATCTTGGTCGCGATCTGCTCTCTTCTCCTCGGCGTGCGACCTCTCTCAGTCCGGCGCGACTTACCTCAGTCCGGCGTGACTTGTCTCAGTCCGGCGCGGCCTGTCTCTGTCCGGCGCTGTTCAGATCTGCCTGACCGTGCGGGCTGCCTCCTTCTCGCCTGCGTCTTGGTCGCGATCTCCTCTCCTCTCCTCGGCGCGCGACTTTTCTCAGTCGACGCGCCTTGCCTCAGTCCGGCGCGACCTGTCTCAGTCGGCGCGCCCTGTCTCAGTCCGGCGCATACGATCTGCCTGACCGTGCGAGCTGTCTCCTTTCCGCTTGCATCTTGGTCGCGATCTTCTGCCGTCTCCTGGTCGCCCGGCCTGTCTCCGTCTGCCCGGTTGTTCCTTTCCGCGGCCTTCTTCTCTACCCATCTAAGGGTTGCGGCCTGTCTTCATGACTTCCTCTGGTACTTCTCCCAGCTCAGCGGCCAGTCCGCCCCTGACCATCCGGCCTGTCCTCCAGACCGCCCGGCCTGTTCTGTCGACCTCCGTGACGAGCTCCGGATCACAACCATTTCTCTTTCTGGCAAGAAGAACTTTATTCCTTGGGTCCATTCGGTTCGGCGGGTTCTCCAGGCTAAGGGCCTTCTCCCGCACCTTACTCAGGCACCTCCTTCTCCACCTCCGGATGAGTGGCTTCGTAATGACGGTCGTGTTCAAACTTGGATTCTGAACTCCTTGGATGGTGAGCCCTATCAAATGGCTATGTACCACGACACCGCCAAGGCTATGTGGGATGAGCTTCATTCCTTGTATTCTGGCCGCGATAGCCTCCAGCATCTTTATGACATCCTCACTGATCTCTTCACTCTCGACGCTGGCGGCACCTCCGATATGACATCCTTTGTTGCTCGGGCTAAAACTCTTGCTGAAGCCTGGATCCAGCACCAGCCACCGACCACTGATCTTGCTGCTCAGCGGGCTCAGAGGAAGCTGCTTGCATTGCCATCCTTATGGCTCGACTTCCCTTCTCATCTTCAAAGCCTTCGTGCTCAGGTCCTGGCCGCTCCTACTACGCCCTCTTTTTCGGATGTCTGCTCCATGCTTCTCCGAGTCTCGCCTCCTCCAGATCCTCCAGCTCCTTCTCACCGGCTCTCCTTCAGCATGCCCCTCCGCTCTTACCCTCTCCTCCCACTTCTACTCGGGGGGGACGGTCGGGCTCGCGGGGCCGTGGCCGTGGCGGCCGTGGCCGGCCCAAGTGCTCCTTCTGCGGTAAGGATGGCCATCTTGAGGCAGCTTGTTACAAGAAGATCGGCTACCCCTCGCCCGACGGCCTCTGCCGTTGCTGACGCTCCTCCGGATCTCGAGACCGTCCGTCTTCAGCTCCAGCATCTCCAGGGGCTGCTCAACCCCCCTCGGCTTCCGTCGCCTCCGTCTCCCACACAGGTACTGCCTGTCTCTCCCACAGCCCGGGTTGGATTATGGACTCTGGCGCTACTCATCACATCACTTCGCAACGGCCTGCCGCGTACTCGGGTTCTCCTTATCCGCAGTCCATCACCGTGGCCAATGGGGCGATGGTTCCTGTCTCCGGCTCGGCCGATCTTTCTATCCACCCTCTCTCCTTCTTCGCTCGGCTCTTCATGTTCCGAGTTCCCCTTTTAACTTACTCTTGTTGGGCGTCTTACGCATGACTTGGATTGTTCTGTTATATTCACTTCCTCTTCTTTTGTTATACAGGATCGGCGGACGCGGACTACCATTGGTAAAGGTCAGCTGCGGAATGGGCTCTACCTTCTCGATGCCTCTCCACTCGCTCTGTCTTCCGTCTCCTCCACTGTCTGGCATCGCCGCCTTGGTCATGCCCCTCTGCCAGTTCTCCAGCGGGCTCTTCCGGATCTTTCGTTTACTTCTTTTCAGTGTGATTCCTGTATTCTCGGCAAACAGCCACGTTCTTCGTTTCCTTCGCATTGTACTCGGAGTGCGGCTCCTTTTGATCTTGTTCATTCGGATATTTGGGGACCCTTTCGGGTTCCTAGTATATGTGGTTATCGTTATTTTCTCACCTTTATTGATGATCATTCACGCACCCCGTGGCTCTACTTACTTCGCGAACGCTCCGAGCTTCCCCGGGTGTTTCGGGCCTTTGTCCTCGAAACCCGGACACAATTCCATACCACCCTCAAAACTCTCCGTACTGATAACGCCCGCGAGTACACCAGCCACGAATTTACCACCTTATGTACGTACTACGGGGATTCTTCATCAAACCTCTTGTGCGTATACCCCGCAACAAAATGGGGTTGCCGAACGCAAAAACCGCCATCTCTTGGATGTTGCCGCTCCCTCATGGTCCAAATGCATGTTCCTAAAGCCTACTGGAACTTTGCGGTCTCCACTGCCTGCTTTCTCATTAATCGCCTCCCTTCCTCTGTCCTCAATTATGCGACTCCCTTCAGCATCCTGTTTCCCTCCACTCCGGCTTTCCCTCTCTCGCCCCGTATCTTCGGCAGCACCTGCTACGTCCACTGCCTCGGGCCTGCCTCCGATAAATTGGACCCTCGGGCGGCGAAACACATTTTCGTTGGCTACTCCCACACCCAGAAGGGCTATGTTTGTTACTCACCCGCCACCGGCAAGGTCACTGTTTCTGCGGACGTCACCTTCGGGAAGACGAACCGTTCTTTCCTGCTCCCTCCCCTCCTGCGACCCCCCCGCCTCCTCTCCCCGCGTCCTTCCCTCGTCCCGTTATTCCCGCTACTCCACCACCACCCCCGCTCTCTCCTATCCCCGCTCCTACCCCCAAACCGCCCGTTATCCGGGTCTACTCTCGCCGCCCTTCCTGTTCCGTTGCCCCTCTGCCGCCGACCTCTGCCATGGACACTTCGCGCCCCTCTGATCAGGTACCGCCCCCCACTGCCCATCCTCTGGAGGCCTACGTCTCTCTTCATCGCCTCTCTCCCCCTCTGCACACCTTTGCTACTTCTCTTTCTTCGGTTTCTGTTCCTAACTCTGTACAGGAGGCGCTTCAACATCCGGGCTGGCGGGCGGCCATGGAAGAGGAGATGTCTGCTCTCTGGGCTAACCAGACTTGGTCCGTTGTTCCCTCCCTCGGGTCAGCAACCGGTTGGGTGCAAGTGGGTTTTTGTCATCAAACATGCTGCTGATGGGACGATCGACCGTCTGAAAGCTCGCCTTGTCGCTCGCGGCTTCACTCAACAACAGGGGCTCGACTATGAGGAAACCTTTTCTCCGGTCGCCAAGCTCAATACCGTTCGGGTCCTCCTCTCTGTCGCTGTTCATCGCCAGTGGCCTCTCTTTCAGCTGGATGTTAAGAATGCTTTCTTGAATGGGGATCTCCAGGAAACGGTCTACATGCAACAACCGCCCGGGTTTGAGACCACGGGGGAGTCTCAGGTTTGCCGCCTTCACAAGGCTCTGTATGGTCTCAAACAATCTCCCCGGGCCTGGTTTGAGAAATTCAGTAAAGTAAAGTGCTTCGCGCTGTCGGCTTTAGCCGAAGCTCGGCAGACTTCTCGCTCTTCACTCGTCACCGACCATCAGGGACGGTCCTTTTATTAGTATATGTTGATGACATCATCATCACAGGAGATGACTCACAAGGGATACATGCAGTCAAAGCACATCTGAACTCGGTCTTTCAGACAAAGGACCTGGGGACTCTGCGATATTTTCTGGGTCTTGAGGTTGCCAGGCGACCGGACGGCCTTACTCTCTCTCAACGGAAATACTGTACTGATCTTCTTCATGATGCTGGCCTCTTAGGGTGTAAGCCATGTGATACCCCTATGGATGTAAACCACAAGTTGTGTGCCCAGGCTTCTGACTCGGATCTTCTTCTCCAAACCTGAATATTATAGACGACTTGTTGGAAAGTTGATCTATCTTACTGTTACCCGACCAGATATTTCCTTTGCTGTTGGTCTTGTCAGTCGATACATGCACTCTCCTCGCAAGTCTCATCTTCTGGCAGTTGAACGCATTCTGAGGTACTTAAAAACTGCCCGGGTCAAGGACTTGTGTACCGGACTTCCTCGTCTGCTCCTACCTTAGTGGCATACTCTGATGCGGACTATGCGGGCTCTCTTGATGACCGGCGGTCTACTAGTGGTTTCTGCACATACTTTGGGGGACATTTGGTTACATGGAGAAGTAAGAAACAAGCGGTCGTTGCTCGCTCATCTGCTGAGGCAGAATACCGCGCAATGGCTTCTGTTGTATCCGAACTCACATGGCTTGAAAGTCTGCTCACTGACCTGGGTGTAAAATTACCTTCTCCTGCTCTACTTCTTTGTGATAGCCAAGCGGCTATACATATCGCCAAGAACTCAGTCTCCACGAAAGAACGAAGCACATTGAAGTCGATTGCCACTTTGTTCGAGAGAAAGTTCAAATGAAGAAGCTCGTTTTTTAAGCATGTTCCAGGGACGGAACAAGTTGCTGATGTCCTCACAAAGGCTCTTCCCAAAGCATCCTTCTATCAATGCTTGTCCAAGCTTGGTGCATACGATTTGTACGCTCCAGCTTGCGGGGGAGTGTTAGAATAGCCCATGTATTAGGCCCATGTTTTGGGCCCTTTTTCTTGTTCTCTCCTCTTTAGTCCCACATCTTGTATATGATTTGTTTCCTCTCTTTCTCTCCTATATATTTGTATACTCTCTTTGTATTTACATACTCAATCAATATACACAAGTTTCAGGCCATCTCTACAGTATCAAAGCAATCGGTCCAGCCTGTTTTATTCTACCCACCCAGCCTTCGGCAAACCGGGCGGTCTGTTTTTTTTCTTGCCACACCTCTCTGCGGCCTCCGCTTTTCTACCAGTCTCTTTCTTCCCTTCCGTGGATCCACTTTTTCTTTCCTCCCCCTCCTTTTTATAACCTCTAGGCTCTGTCGCTGGCTCGTCTTCTCGCTACCCGCCTATCCGCTGAATTCGCCTTGCCGCTGGCTCGCCTTCTCGCTAATCCGTGTCTGTGTTCGCGGCTTCTCTACTTCTTCTCGGGGGTTGGTCTCCGCTTGTCGCAAGTTGCCTTTCCTTGCGGTTAGATCTAACCTCCTGGCCTCCTATTCTATTCGTGGTGGCTTGTTTCTATCCGCTGCGACCTGTTTCTATCCGTTGCGGACTCCTCCCTGCTTGCCAACTACTTTCTTACCGCTCTCATCTCGCTTCTCCAGATCGCACAATTTGGTCTTCTGTCCGTGCCTTCTTTGGTCTACCCGAGCGGCCTACTTCTCTCTTCTACCCGCATGTCTTCTTGTCTCGAGGTCTGTCGGATGCGTGTCGTGCGGTCTACCCGCTGCACTGTCTCTCTTCCTTGCAGCTTGGCCGCTTGGTGTACTCTGTTCGCTGCGGATTGTTCTGTTCGCCGCGGTTTGATCTGATTGTCGTGCGGTTTCCCGTTGTTGCTGCTGCTACGATCTCTCCTAGTCGCGTGTCGCTGCTGCCTCTGTCTTGTCGTGTGAGATCTCTTGTCCCTGCTGCTTGCTGACCGCTGCGGTTTCTCCTTGCCGCGCAGCCTGGTCGCAAGTCCGCTTGGTGTGTCCTTGCCGCATGATCTCTTCTTCTGCCTCTGCAGACTGTATTGCCTTATTGTGCCTGCCGACCTTCTATTCTCGCTCGGCTAGTCTCCGGGCTCTTGCTGTGCGGTCTGTGCCTGTTCCTCTGTGGTATTGTTCTAACCGCTTGGGCAGGTTGCCTTCTCGCCACTCCTTGGTTCAGTCCGCATGGCGTCAGATTCGCTTACTGTTTCAGATACTTCCACCACCAGTGACGACATTGTCGCTTTGCGTGCTCAACTTCAACAGCTCCAAGGGATGGTCAGTCGCTCCTCTGGATCTGTGGCCTCGATCTTCGATGAAGGGATATCTTGCCTCTCCCACGACTCTCACTGGATTATGGACTCGGGTGCCACACATCATCTCTCTTCGCAGAAGCCGTCGTAGTACTTAGCTTCTGATTATCCCAAGTTTATCACTGTGGCTAATGATTGACACAACACCGGTTTCTGGTGTTGCCCGTCTGTCTCTTATCCCCTCCCTCTCATCCTCGGTTCTTCATGTTTCGGGGTCCCCCTCTAATCTTCTCTCTGTTAGCCGTCTTACTCAGGACCTTGACTGTTGTGTAACCTTCTCACGTTCTTCTTTTGTTGTGCAAGATCGACTAACACAGACTATACTTGGTCGGGGGAGGCTGTACAACGAGTTGTATCTTCTTGATGGTCCTCCTACTGCTCTTACCATTATCTCCTCCGTTGACTGACATCGTCGTCTTGGGCATGCTCCTCTCCAGTTTCTCAAGAAAGTTCTTCCAAGTGTTCTTCTTCAGGAGTTTTTTTGTGAATCGTGTATCTTTGACAAACAATATCGTGTCTCTTTTACTTCTCCCTGTACTAGGAGCGATGCTCCTTTTTCATTAGTACATTCTGATATTTGGGGACCATATAAGATCCCTAGTATTTTTGGTTATCGGTACTTTGTAACCATTATTGATGATTAGTCGCGGGTTACCTGGTTATATTTCGTGATCGTTCCGAACTCACATCAACTTTCCGTACTTTTCTTACCGAGACTCGCACATAGTTTTCCAAATGTGTTAAAATTATCCGTACTGATAACTCTCATGAGTATACCGGTCGAACCTTCTCCAATCTATGCGCCGAGTTTGGTATTATCCATCAGTCTTCGTGTGCGTATACCCCTCAACAAAATGATGCCGCAGAACGAAAAAATCGCCACCTTCTTGATGTTGTTTGCTCTTTTATGATTCAAATGCAGGTTCCCCCTCTCTATTAGAACTTTGTTGCCCCAACTGCATGTCATCTTATCAACCGCATGCCCTCGTCTATCCTCCACTTTGTGGCCCCCATGACTCTTCTGTACCCATCCAAAGATCTCTTCTTTCTCACACATTGTGTGCTTGGATGTACCTGTTATGTCCATACTCTTGGCCCCTCAAATGACAAGCTTGCCCCTCGTGTTACCAAGTCTATGTTTGTTGGATACTCTCGCACTCAGAAAAGGTATGTCTGTTATTATCCTGCCACTGGTAAGGTGGTTGTCTCTGATGATGTCTCTTTTCACGAGGACCAATCCTATCACACCGCTCCTACTGATCCTCTTCTTCTTCCTTCTCCTCTACCTCGGCCCACAGTTCCAGTTACGTCTCCTCTTCCACCGATAGTCCCCTCCAAACCACCCCTCATTCAGGTTTACACTCGTCGTACTCCACGTTCTGATGCCCTGCAGCAGCTTCCCTCAATTGGTGTGGTCTCGCGGCCTGTTGATTCGACATCAACTTCTACGGCTCATCCCTTGGCCAATTATGTATCTTTACATCGTCTCTTACATGTGCTCTCTTTCTATCCTCTATTTTTATACCTAACTTTGTGTTGGAAGCTCTCCAGCATCCGGGGTGGCGTGCTGCCATGGATGAGAAAATGACTGCTCTATGGGTCAATCAAACTTGGGATCTTGTCTCTCTCCCTCCTGATCATAGCTGTGTTGGTTGCAAGTGGATTTTTACAGTCAAGCATACGACGGATGGAAAAATTGATCGCTTGAAAACTCGACTTGTGGCACTGGGGTTCACTCAACAATACGGCTTTGATTATGATGAGACTTTCTCCCCTGTCGCCAAGTTAAACTTGGTTCGGGTTCTGCTCTCCTTAGTTGTTCATCGCCAGCGGCTCCTACATCAGCTTGATGTCAAAAATGTCTTCCTGAATGGTCCTCCTACTGCTCTTACCATTATCTCCTTCGTTGACTAACATCGTCGTCTTGGGCATGCTCCTCTCCAGTTTCTCAAGAAAGCTCTTGCAGATGTTCCTGTTCAAGAGTTTTTTTGTGAATCGTGTATCTTTGGCAAACAACATCGTATCTCTTTTACTTCTCCCTGTACTAGGAGCGATGCTCCTTTTTCATTAGTACATTCTGATATTTGGGGACCATATAAGATCCCTAGTATTTTTGGTTATCGGTACTTTGTAACCATTATTGATGATTAGTCGCGGGTTACCTGGTTATATTTTTTGATCGTACCGAACTCACATCAACTTTCTGTACTTTTCTTACCGAGACTCGCGCATAGTTTTCCAAATTTGTTAAAATTATCCGTACTGATAACTCTCATGAGTATACCGGTCGAACCTTCTCCTATCTGTGCGCCGAGTTTGATATTATCCATCAGACTTCGTGTGCGTATACCCCTCAACAAAATGATGCCGCAGAACGGAAAAATCGCCACCTTCTTGATGTTGCTCGCTCTCTTATGATTCAAATGCAAGTTTCCCCTCTATATTAAAACTTTGTTGTCCCCACTGCATGTCATCTTATCAACCGCATGCCCTCGTCTATCCTCCACTTTGTGGCCCCCATGACTCTCCTGTACCCATCCAAGGATCTCTTCTCTCTCACACATCGTGGGTTTGGATGTACCTATTATGTCCATACTCTTGGTCCCTCAAATGACAAGCTTGCCCCTCGTGTTACCAAGTCTATTTTTGTTGTATCCTCTCGCACTCAAAAAGGGTATGTCTGTTATTATCCTGCCACTGGTAAGGTGGTTGTCTCTGCTGATGTCTATTTTCATGAGGACCAACCCTATCACACCGCTCCTACTGATCCTCTTCTTCTTCCTTCTCCTCTACCTCGGCCCACAGTTCCAGGTACGTCTCCGCTTCCACCGATAGTCCCCTCCAAACCACCCTCATTCAGGTTTACACTCGTCGTGCTCCATGTTCTGATGTCGTGCAGCAGCTTCCCTCAATTAGTGTGGTCTCGCGGCCTGTTGATTTGACATCAACTTCTACGGCTCATCCCTTGGCCAATTATGTATCTTTACATCGCCTCTTACATTTGCTTTCTTTCTATCCTCTATTTCTATACCTAACTTTGTGCCGGAAGCTCTCCAGCATCCGGGGTGGCGTGTTGTCATGGATGAGAAAATGATTGCTCTATGGGGCAATCAGACTTGGGATCTTGTCTCTCTCCCTCCTGTTCATAGTTGTGTTGGTTGCAAGTGGATTTTTACAGTCAAGCATGCGGCGGATGGAAAAATTGATCGCTTGAAAGCTCGACTTGTGGCACGGGGGTTCACTCAACAATACAGCCTTGATTATGATGAGACTTTCTCCCATGTCGCCAAGTTAAACTTGGTTCGGGTTCTGCTCTCATTAGTTGTTCATCGCCAGCGGCCCCTACATCAGCTTGATATCAAAAATGTCTTCCTGAATGGTGACCTTACTGAAACTGTTTACATGCACCACACCCCCCCCCCCCACCCACCCCCCGATTTGAGATCACGGGGAGTCTCACGTATGTTTGCTTCAGAAATCTATCTATGATCTCAAACAGTCTCCTCGGGCGTGATTTGAGAAGTTTAGTAACGTTGTTCGTGAGGTTGGTTTCAAGAGAAGCTCTACTGATTTCTCTCTCTTCACTCGTCATCAGCCAACTGGTACAGTCATACTTGTTTATGTGGACGACATTTTGATTACTGGTGGCGACTTCGCAGGAATACATGTTAAGCAACACTTAAACGCTGTATTTCAAATCAAAGAACTGGGAAATCTTTGGTACTTCCTTGATCTTGAGGTAGGAAGGTGACCTGATGACCTTTTCGTATCTCAACAAAAATATTGCATTGACCTTCTGCAAGATGGACTCTCAGGATGCAAACTTGCGAAAACCCCGATGGATGTCAACCACAAGTTATGTGCTCAAGGATATGAGTCTGACTCTATTCTACAAATCCAGAGTGCAGGTTCTTGCTGTGGTCGAAAATTTAACTTACTTATAACCCAATACCTACTTACACACCCGATTTCTCATTTGCGGTTGGAATGGTCAGCCGATTTATGCACACTCCACGGGTTTCTCATTTTCAGGCAGTCGAACGCATTCTCAGGTATCTGAAGACTGCTCATGGACGGGGACTTGTGTATACTCCATCCTCGTCTCTTTCTCTTGTTGCATACTCTGATGCGGATTATGCGGGTTCTCTTGACGATCGACGGTCCACTACTGGCTTTTGTACTTACTTTGGAGGAAATCTCATCACATGGCGTAGCAAGAAACAGTCTGTAGTTGCTCGCTCATCCACTGAGGCTGAATATCGTGTGATGTCATCCGTTGTTTCAGAACTCAATGGCTTGAGAGTCTCCTTGGGGATAGGTCCTCTTCTAGTAGAAAGGGAGGGGTAAGTGGAGTAAAGGAGAGGACGCGTAAAAGGAGGTGTTGGTGAATGGAATTGAAGAGGGAGTTGGAACATGTAATTTGGTGGGGATTGCAACACACATCGGCCTTCACGACGATTGGAGCCGTCCATTTTATGCGGATCAACGATTCAAGATTGTGTTGTTTTTGTGTATTTTTTTGATTTTTTATTTGATGTATTTTGAGTGTCGTCATGATCGGAGAAATCATGATCGTCCATGATGGCCCTATAGTCTATAAAGCATTCAATTTAAAGGCATTGAAAGGTTGAGTAAAGACAAAATTGCTTGAAGTCAAAAATCCTTAGTGTTGAAGCTTGGAAGTTATCTCCCCCCCCCCCCCCCCACACACACCTTTTCATTTCCCGGCCCCCATCCTACCCACCTTCACCAGTCGACCATCACCACTATCTCGAACTCCCTCCTAAATCCCACGGCTAATTTTCTTACAATATATATAAGAAAATTGTTTGCCCTAAATCAATGGATCATTTGGCATTTGGCCTATTAAATGATGTTGTCTTGCACCCTTGTAAAATAAAACCTGCTTGCAAGCAAGCCACCTATTATCCAAAAATAAACCAAGCCAGCGATTACATTGAAAACAACTAAATAACATACATACTAATAACTTCAGCAGCATTTTTTTTTTCAGTTTCCGCGCTTCCTTGGATATTCCTTCCCTCATAAATTGTTCGCAACAAGCCCATTAGCCCACGTTCGTTCACAAGGTTACGTAAGTTTCCTGATGATCGACTAAATTCTGAACAAGTTTTTCGCCGTCTTTACTCCTCGTCGCTGACTTATAACTGTAGTAAAACACGGAAAGTTTATATTTTACTCATCGCCGTCGATGATCTAGAATCGAACATTGCGGGTTTATTATCAATAAGCAATTTGAAATTTCATTCTGACTTGGCGGCTCTTGATCTTGTGTTCTTTCAGGGAGCTGTTGAGAGTGCTGTTGGTGGGGATTTGGAAGAAGAGGAGAGCTGATTTTGTGTTCTAACTGGAATAATATTAGCCTTGGAAGTTAGTCCTGGTTGGGCTTTTCTCCTCTTGGTTCCCATCATGAAAACATGTAGAAGAAATTACTATTTTCTCCCTAGTTTATTGATAGAATGCTTTGATATTCTAAGGAATTTTTTTTTTTAGATAAGAGAAATGTGCAGAAGAGTCTAGAATACAGTAAGGGGGGTCATGGTGAAATCTTAAGGTTCTGGAATATTCTTGTAAAATGTTCTTGATGTTATGCTTGCATGATTTCGGAAATTATATGTTGTAGCAGTGTTGTTTTCGAGGTGTTTAGTCTCAATTGAAGTAGAATAAGGCTCCGTTTGGGAGGGCTTATTTTCACCGGCCAAGCGCATGAACCGGACCTTAATTAAGGTCTGGTTCATGCGGTCGTAACCGCTTGGCCCATGAAAATTAGTCTCCCCAAACAGAGCCTAAGTGCTTTGTGCCAAAAAGTTGTTTGGAAAGGCAAAACTTGTAGAAAAGCTAAAATAAATTTTTCATGTTTTTTAAGCTTCTATTCTTTCTGTAGGTCAACATCCTCTTTGTATGACTTTTCCGGTCATTGTTTTTCTAACAGCTGTAGTGAGGACATTGATTTGTAGCCACTCTTTTTTTTTATTTTTGTCACAACTGTTCCAATCAGAGCTCTCATATCCTTGTGTTGCAATTTTGAAATTTGCCCCATATTAATTATACAGGTGACATAGTAAGTAATACAAATGAATGTTAACTATTAGCTATTACTTATTATCTACAATATCCATCAAATATTAACTATTAATATTGGCTTTCTTCGAGTATTTTTCTCGGCTATGATTATGTTTTTTTATCAAATGTTTAATAAATTATTATTTTGATGTTGATGGAGGGTTGAAATTATCAGCCTGATGTTGTATTTATTGAGATTTTGACTATTAATTATCCTTTTTCTACCCAATTGTATTATAAGGACAAGTTGTTGTATGCAGTAATTATAATCATGTTTTTTTTCAAATTAGTTGAATATTTGGCTTGTGTTTGATTATTAATTAGTTGAGATCTTTTTCTATCATTAATACACTACCTTGCAATTATTATTATTATTATTAAATTATATATATTAAAAGTTAATTTGATGAAACATTTAAATTTGTGAAATATATTCATATTATTTTAAATTAATGATTTATCACATAGTATAATATATTTTTAAAAAATTAACTTTCATTAAAATAAGGCGATTGTTATTAGCACTACACTTTTGGATATTCGCACAAATTTTACGCCTAATTTTCTGCGTCTTTTGAAAATACTCCTTGTACATGCATTTTTAGGAAAAGTGTTCAACACGAAAGTGTTCAACACGAAAGTCGAGATCTACAACTTTCGTGTTGAACACTTTCCCTAAAAATGCATGTATAAGGCGTATTTCTAAAAGGCGCGAAATCGGAGCGTATTTCCTAAAGTATGTTTTGTACATGCATTTTTAGGAAAAGTGTTCAACACGAGATATACAACTTTAGTGTTGAACATTTTTCCTAAAAATGCATGTACAAGGAGTATTTTCAAAAGACGTAGAAAAATTATAGTATAAAAGTTGTGCGAATATCCAAAAGTGTAGTGCTAATAACAGTCGCTTAAAATAATTACATCATATCTCAAAATTAAAAGTATTTCCTAAAATTCAAAGAAAAAGTTGAGCTCGGACATTTATTATGATAGGCTGTAGTGACATGTCAACAGTCGGAAAAGTTATTTTAGGCATGTAGCAGTATGTTGGAGGGGAAATATAATATAAGAAACCACTTAAGCGAAAAAAGAGTGCTTGCGGTGAAGAAATATGAATGAACAAATCACGCACACATTGTTAATGCAAATATAAGTAACGTAGCAAGCTCTTATCGATTCCACCTCCATCTGTTTTTTTCTATGGACTAGTATTGCTCGAACTCGAAGCATCGTCTATTTGCAATTAATCAAACAACTCGATTGAGCATTTTTCGTTTCTATACACCACACGAACGCTTCCTATCAACGCCCTTCATAAAAGTTAAAGGAGTTAGCCTAGCATCGGAATTAAATACTGTCGTAACCTCACAGAAAGCGCACACAAACACGGGCGCCAAACAGTTATCAAAAGAATCTCATAGCCTTGAGAACACAAACACATTGAATATCAATCACTTATTCATCATGCCTAATGAATGAAGTCATTGATAATCTGCACCGGGCTCTCGAATCAGACTGGCTGGTCCCACCGTGCATCCCTTTGGAATGCGACTGTGGCGGCCTTCTCTCTTTTTCTGTATACATAAACCATCGGGGGCACAATACATGTAAAATCCGCCAGCCAATTAGTCGGCCCGTCCGATCGACAATAATTCCGCCTGCCCGCCCGCCAAACATTATTGCAGACGCTCGATCCTCGCCGGCAGACCGTCATGCGGCAACATTATCGCAGACGCTCGATCCTCGCCGGCAGACCGTCACGCGGTAGCACGAAGGGGCCGAATTGGATCCCGGCCGTGGACCCGCAAATAGACCACCTGTGGAAAGCAGATCACAATGACTTGTGAAAAGTGGCTGCAAGAGATAAAACATATATATATATACACACACACACACACTCAAACCTCTCATGTAAAGTAGCATAATTAGTGAGAGCATCCCTCTTATTTTCGAAATTACAAAAAACTCTCCTTAAATTTTCATTTCATTATCAAAACCTTCCATGATCTTTTCATTTCATTTCAGTCATGAAGAAAAATATCTCATGGACACTGTACATCGAGAGGGGTGTTTTGTGCATGGATGTTATGAAATAAAAACTACAGGGAAAATTTTTGTAATGAAATGAAAAGATAAGAAAAAGTTTTTGTAATTTCGAAAATAAAAGAGGTGCTGTCAGTAATTTAGCAAAGTTAGAGGGGAGGTCCCGGTAAATGACCATATATATATGAGTTTGGAATATATAAACTCAAGTTTTTTTAAGTCTAAAAAAGTTTGAGTTTGTTCTTTTATAATACATGTCAGAATTAAACTAATAATATATGCATTTTGTAGCAAATAACGGGATTTACATCTTTCATGTTAAACATTTTTTTTCAAATTTGCACTGTTTAGCCGGAATCTGACCTGAAATGTTGTTGTCTCGAATTTCGAAATTTATTATTATATTTATTTCGAGCCAGCAACCTTTCATGCGAGATTCCAACCAAACTGTGCAAATTTTGATAGAATGTTCAACATCAAAGTTTTAAATCTCGTTATTGATTTCACGATGCATATATTATGGGGGTTTTGACACTTAACAACCTTCAATTGAGGGTGTTTGACACATTGTACCATCATATTGAATCCTTGACACTTTGCACCCTCTAAAATCTCAAATGCAGCCTCATTTTTTTAAAATCATTTATTCTAAAACCCCAAATGCACCCTCTAAAACCCCAAAATTCAATTGTAGGGTGCAAATTGCCAAAATTTAAAACCTGGGGTGCAATGTGCCAAACACCCTCAATTGAAGGATGTTAAGTACCAAAATTTCTGTATTATTTGACAAATTTTGACATATATTGTGAGAGAACCAGCTCAAATTTTTTTAGTCTTAAAAAAACTTGAGCTTATATATATTATTCTGTATATATATATGTAATAACTATATGCAGTCCCCAATTTGGCTATGCGCAGGCCGTGTTTTTGAAAATGGTTATATGCATGCCAATTTTTGAATGAATTCACAGGTTCTATGAGTTTTTAATTTGGCCTGCATTTATTCATGAACTGCATACATCCAAAACTGGCCTGAATATAACATGACCATATATATATAGAGCAATGTTAAAGGCACACATGTTTTGGCTATGTGCACCAAAATATTATGTGCACACTAAAATATTTTATTAACAGAGCTCCATATATATTTGAGTGAGGAAGCAGGATCGGGGGAAGATCTGGGGAGGTGGTGGGTGGTGGGTGGTGGGGGCCACAAGTACCTGTATTTTGTGGTGATGTGGTGGAGGAGGACGAGAATCTCGAGCTTTGCCAACTCATTGCCAGGGCAGGCGTGGGTCCCGCTGCCGAACGGCATGTACGTGTTTGGCTTCGGAGCGACCTGTTCAGCATGCCCGTCCAATCAAACACGCGCACGTCAATTTTATTATATTTTCCGTTGATTGCCTACCCGAACACTACTAAAAGTTTCACTACAGTTGGGGTAGGATAGGAGGAGCTGGTGGGCCCGGCTGTTCACCGTGGGGCCCACGCAACTCATAATATATATACATCTCCAAAGAGCCCGGATCCTCGGATCGGATTTTCACGTACGCGATTAATATCCATCCGTATCCGCGCGCGTGCGATCAAAATACGGACAGAAAATGGCCGAATAATGATCGTATTTTGAGAAGAAGAAAATAGACGCCGAATTGTGTCAAATTGTAAAATTTAGCATTTAAATCCGATTATAATGCCTACTTTTTTTGATCGTATTCAAGATTTTTTGATTGAATTTTTTTTGAAATATAGTTAGAATGATTGTAAAAACAAGAGCATTTATATTATATATATATAATATATATATTATATATATATTTGTAAAAACTATTATTTAAATATAAAAATATGACTTTTCACGTGATCGAAATACAGCATTTTTCATTTCATTTGGCAACAGAAAATGACCAAAAAAGAGAGTATTTTGAGAAGAAGAAAGTCGGGAAATTGCGTCAAACTGAAGAATTAGCAGGGGGAGGTGGGGCCGGGTAATTGTTTTTCATTGAAAGGACTTAACTGGAAATGAAAGAGCAAGGACACTAGGACAGTGGCCACGTCACCACGCTCAAAGCCATCAATTCATAATCCCTTTCCAAAGTGCTTTCTAGGCAATTAAAATTAAAAGTTGCTGAGTTTGCAAAGTTTGAAATAGTGGTGGGTTGTTTTTGCTATTAAAATAGGGGTGTGGGCCCCACTTTTTGTGGTATTTAGGTATTATTTAGGTACATATAGAATTATCCTTAAAATAATTTGCTATCTATGTGTACTTTAAATCGTGCCCGAGCAGATTTGATCGCATACTCTCCAAAATCAACGGTGCAGATTTGAAGTGACCATAATACGTTCACTTTTGTATACAACCGCATTCGCGAAATAATTTGCGTAGAATGATCAGCGCCGTTGAAATCTGTGATCCTACAGCCAGATCTGCTCGCGCATCTCCATAAATAAGTAGATATACGTACCAAATTATTTAACTTTTTACGCTCTTTTGAGTAGTGTTTTTGTTTCCATGAGTTTAGATAAAAATATTAACTGACCTAAAATATTTATTTCACGAACGAACGACAGTTCTTAATTGACAAATAAAGTTTGAAAAAAAATTACAATCAAAAGTTTGAAAAAAAATTACAATCAAAAGTTTGAAAAAAAAAATCTAATTTTGATCATAAAAATTAATAAAGTTCTTATATCGAGATCAAATATTCACGAACAATGGTTCATAAGTACCACATTCATGACCGCCATGCGGAGCCTATTAATACGAAATGAGATAATTTGATAAGATTTAAGCATTAAATCATGACCGCTACATTGACTTTGGATAAAAATATCCAAAGTCATGATCATTATTAAGAAAATAAAATTAATTTTGAATATAAAAATAAATATAGTATTAAAATTATTTTAACTGTTCTATATTATTTGATTTACTAGACATTTTTCTAATGTATTTTTTTTTTTTTGACTTTTATATATTTGCTACTTTTTTTCATATTTTTTTATGTTACTTTAATTTGCATTTTGCGCCGGTATATGTGAAATAATCAAATAATTTATATTTGCGTTCTCCTCTTTCAATATTTTTTTCATTTATCCTAACTAATATATTATTAAGTAGTGATTACTCGGAAAATTTGCTAGAATTTCATTAAAAAAAGGCTGATTTTATTTTTATTTACCTCGAATCTGGACGGATCGAATTTTTCCGGGTCGGGAAAGTGGTGCGAGCTGTGGTGGATGTTTCTGAACAACGGGAGAACCTTCCATCCCTTCGGGATGAGGTATCCTGCACACCCACAATATTTTTTTTAAAATATTACATACGCAAATGCAAAATAGAAAAAAAATCAATCTTATTTTTTAATCAAACATCATTCAATTTTTTTAATTTACATCAAAATAATTTAAATTATAATATTCATTTAAATAATTAAGCATAAAAAAAATAAGTTCTCAAAATCTTCACATTGTAGTGATCATTATATTATTTTTTTTGTAATTGTCAAAACAAAAAAAAATATGTCATTAAAAGTTGAAGTGAGAATAAAGAGGGGGTATCACACGTAAAATTACGAGGAGCCGCACAAGTGTCATTGGGCCATGACATTATCATGGCCGAGAAACTCTCATGGCCGCACAAGGACCCCATGCGTAGAGTCAGGGGCGGATCTAGAGGCGGCCCGAGGGACACTGGCACGCTCCTATTATTTTTCAAAATAGTTAGTGTATTTAGATTTCTCTCGTCGAGGCAATGAATTTAGACTATTTATACGTCAAAAACGATTGTCAGATGAGCAAGAAACAACTCCGATAAGATGAAAATATTTAAAAAAAAAATTGAAGAAAGTTGATGACTGACCCCTCTTGTTAAAATTTTTAGAACTCAACGACGCATTTAAAAAAAAATTTGTGCACCATCAATATCAATTTATGCACCCCCATTATTAATTTTCTGGATCCGTCACTACGTAAAGTCATTACTATATAACTAGAAATTATAAATTATCCAACGTGCGGGCCTAGTGTTCATAAAAACTGATCCTGGCCTGGAAAAAGCTTGTCTCAGGCTAGTTCGCCCCAAGCCCAGGCCCGGCTCTCGGGGCCTAACAAGGTCCCCATATTAATCAAATCCTGCCTATTACATAATTGAGTAGGTCTGGGCCCGGCCCGCCCTTAGAGGCCTTGGCAACCCCCTTCTTAGAGAGGAGTCCCGAGCCTGACTAAACAGGTCCGGGCCTGAGCCTGGGTAGCAAAACAGCCCGGCCCGATAGCCCAGAGCTGTCAAGAAAAACATGATTTAGGAAGGAAAATTAGGAAGGCTTGACAATACTTCATAATAGATTGGGCATAACTTAGGTAGGCAAAACTATTTTTTTGATTTTTATACTGTCAAAAATAGCAGGATTTGTTGTTGCAAAAATAACACAAATAATTTTTTGTTGCAATTTTCGTTGCTAAAAATAGCCAACAAATGTTTCGTAGCAAAATTTTTGGTGCAAAATAATAATTTTTTTTGTAGCAAAACCTTATAGTGATATAAAAAAAATTTTCTTCGAAAAATTTTTCTCTCTTAGCTTCATTTGGTTCGGCAGGATAGACGAGCGTGGAAAACGTTGCCGCTGTCGGAGCTGGAGGGGTGAGGCAGGGATTCCAAAATGAGAGTTTTCGATTTGTTCCTTTGGTACGGCGAGAGCAGACGGTGCTCGTTTGTTTTCTCGCAGTGCGGCGACTTCTGCTCCGTACCGACGAAAACGCCTCCCAAATGAAGAATAATTAAAAACGAAAAATTTTAATTTCTTATTCTATTATAAAATCTTTTTTTGTTTAAACATTATTTATATACATATGTAAACGTATATAATGAAATAATAAATATTTGTATTATATATATATATGTTTATATCGTATATATACAATTATGTATATATATATTTAAATATCCTATAGATAAAGATATATTTAAGCCTATTCATGTAATTATATAAAACTTTGTAATGTATATAAAATGTTTTTATGTGTTGTAATTTTTATATATATATATTATATATATAATATTATAGATATATATATATATATATATATATTATATATATATATAGATACTTAATGCATTTGGGATAAATGAGTTCGTTGGTGAGTTGTTAAGCATAATTTATTTATATGAGAGGTTTGGGGTTAGATTCTCAACAATTACTTTCCTAAGAGTTTTTTGTTTATAACAGATATTATTTAATTCAATAAATACCAAAACTAGCAAATGTAATTTCCTTGCTAATTTAGGAAGGATGTAATTCATGTTAAAAACCTTGCAAATTGCAACAATAAACGTAGCAAAATTCAGGACCATATTAGCTAGTATTTTTTTTGTTGCTAAATTCCTGCTAATGAAATTAGCAAACTTTGCTAATAGGAAGGATTTTTGCCCCTTGCTAATCAGGTTCTTGTAGTGGAGGCTAGTCAGTTTTGGACAAACTATGTGGGCAAGTTGTAAGAATTAAAAAATCACCGTCAAATGATTGGGCATAAGCCGTAGAAGACTCGGGGAAAACTGATTTGTTTATTGAATTATAGGCGTTGTTACGCACATCACTTTGGCTATGGCACACTAAACTCTAAATAAAGAGTGATGTAGCACTTTTGACTATGTGACACCAAACTCGTACATAAACAATACCACATTTTTTTCAATTCCACCCATATTAAACTTAAACGCACACCTCACTCGTATTTTCTCCTGTAAGCCGAAACCCTACCTTCGCCTGAGCTGCAGTCTCGCTTCGCATTAGGAGTGAGCATGAAACACCGCAAAACCGCAAAAACCGCCCGCACGCAAAAACACACATTTTTAAACCGCACGCGTAGTTAAGGTGGTGCGTTTAAACTTACAAAACCGAGCTCGCGGTGCGGTGCGGTTTTGGATTTTGAAAAACCACAAAAATCGCACTGCACCAAATATTTTGTGTATTTAATTTTTTATAATTATGTGACATCACATTTAAGTATATTAAGTAAAATTGATATATTTATACGATATATTATCGTCAGAGTTATTATAATTATGTGATATATTTGTTTTTAATCATCTCTTCCACACACACTATAGTGTAATAAAGGCTTAAAACTATAAGAAAAACATGATGTACGCATTAGTGGGAATATGTCAAGATATGACACAATGACGACAAATGATCCATATAGCCGACCACACTATTGTGGGATAAAGGTTTGAGTGTTATTGTATCTCTTCCACACACAGACAACAAAATATTGCAGAAGAGGTGTTGATATATAAGAATGAATGAATCTCCTGCAACAAAGTTTAATGTGAAAATATTTGTCTATAAAACATAATATTCACAAAATATTATATACTTCATAAGTTGGTATGACATCTCCAAAAATAAAGACAAATAACTGCATAAAAATTTATGAAAATGAAATCACATGTTTTAAGAAAATGATGTAATTTAATACAATAAATAGAGAAAAACAGCAAAACATAAAAGAAATCATAAATTATCAAGCAACATTCATAGTTCTGATCCTTACCTATAGTATATGTAAAATACATGTTAAAAATCGCACCGAAACCGCAACCGCACCGCAAAAAACCGCACCGAACCGAAACGCACTGCATAATTTGGGTGCGGTGCAGTTTTGCTCGGTCAAAAATCGAGCCCTTACGGTGCGGTTGCGGTTTGGGCCAAAACTGCACTAAACCGCACCGTGCACACCCCTACTTCACGTGACATAAAAGTAGTATTGGGTGTGATACTCCAAAAATACAATACATCATTGACTTTTCAAAAAAATAAATTGAAAAAAAACTACGGGAGCTATTTGATCTTATAGCAAGCCAAACTGTATAACATTTGGTTCCGGGTCGTTTAAATGGGTGATCAAAATAAAGTTTGAACAAACAAAATGACCGCGCAGATATTAATATTCAATTTTAAGTATCTTGCAAATATTTTATTTATTTAATACAACAAATATTCATATTTTAAGTTCGTGCATATCTACATAAACTTAAAATAGACCGTGCAAATTTTAGTTATATCGGTGAAAATGATTTGAGATTTTTGTTTTTTTTTTTATTTTGGTGGTTTGAAATGTAAAAAGAAAGAAATCTTTTATATTTGAAGTAAAAAAACTCCAATTTTATTTTGATGTTTATTTAACAATTTGACATATAAATAAAATTTATGATGTTTACTTGACATTTTGATCTGCAAATAAAATTTATGTTGCGCACATATCAATGATGTGCACATAATCAAAAGTGATGTGCACGTAACAACGTCCTATTTATATTGTGAAATAATAGTAATACACTGTTATTTCAGTAGGGCCCTTCTCCCCCAAGGCCCCAATGAATTTTTTTATTGCAGTAAAAAAAATTAAAAAAATCAGTGTGTCGAAAAGAAATTGACTAAAATAAAAAAAAATGAGCGCACCTTCGTATTCCACATCCTCCACCGCCTCCCTGAAGGTGAAAGAGAGGATGGACGCCACCCGCATGGTCTCCTGTATCACTCTGCAGGTGATCGGCATCTTCTTCGTGTCCGCCCAATTCAAATCGGATTTCTCTTGATCTCCTTCAATCCGGTCTTTATGCCTTCTGATCTCATCCTGTTCTTCCTGCATTCCGAAGTCACGCTTAGTCGTTGTACAGGGTAGATCCTTTGGGAGATCTAGATTGATGGTACTTACGGCGACGGCCTGAAGGATGGCCGGATTCTCTGCGAGGTGCTTGAGGATCCAGGTGAGGACGCTGGCTGTGGTGTCGCGGGCGGCGAAGATGACGCCGATGATGTTGTCGGCGATCTGATTGTCGGAGAGGGATTCCTTGGCCTCCATGAAGGAGGCGAGGAGGTCATCGGAATGAGCGCGGTTATGATGATGGTGATCTGTAGCCCCGGATTCTCTTCTGGAGGAGATGATCTGGGCGACGACGAGTCCGAGCTGCCGTCTCGCCCTCATCGCCTTGTGGAAGAGGGTTCCGGGGAGGTTCACCGGCATCGAGTTGTAACCCTTTTCCAGCGTGTAGTAGCACTGCCGGAGCTCCTCAATGCGCGACCGCTCCTCCGTTCCGAATATCGACATTAAGGCGACATTAAACGCGTACTGCAATTAATCAAACAGTTCGCTGCTCAGGATCGATTCAGTGCTAGCTAGCAGGGGATCGGAATTCGAAAAAAATTAACTAACCGTCTTCATTTCCTGGAAGGTGTTGATGAATCGGCCGTCGCAGGACGATAGGGTGCGGACGGCGATCTCCTCGACGCCGGCAATTTTGGCGCGGATGGCGTCGGGCATGAAAGCGCGGAGCACGAGGCGGCGGAGCCTGGCGTGGTACTCCCCTTGCTGGAAGAAGATCGCCTGCGGCCCGAGCATCCGCTCCTTGCTGGCGGGAAAGGTCGGCTTGAAGAGATGCGCCTTGGTCACCAGCACGAACTTCGCCGCCGCGGGACTGGAAACCATGACGCAGGGGCATCCCAGCATGTGCGTCTTGAACACCGCGCCGTACCTCCTCTGCTTCTCCGCGAAGAAATCGTTAGGGTTGCCGGAGTAGAGCTGGAACGTCTCCCCAATATACGGCCACCCCATCGATCCCGGCGGGAGCCGCCGGCGAGGGCGGCTCCCCTTTTCCCCGCCCGATGAATCCGCCATCGTTTCCCTCTTCCCGGTAATGCGTCGGTAAACGAAGAAAACAAGCGCAATCACCACGATCGCCAACGCCATTAAAGCCATGATGAGAGAGAACGAGAGAGGGGAAATGGTTGGCGAGGAAGAAGGGGGATGGGAGGGGTATATATAGGAGAAGTACAGCGGGCATGCCGACACGGAATCTCCAGCCAGCAAAACGCGATAGCATGATTAGATGAATCATCATCAGCCATGGATGGAGCGTCGATGCTTGACAGGCGGCAGATGAAGTGTTTAGGTACGGAGATTTCCACCATCAAGCGGCATTAATGATTAAACTATGCGAGAGAGGGAGAGTGTGAGAGAGAGAGAGAAAAAACTGAACAGGAAAAGAAGATGAGAGAGAAAGTGACAGCAAAGGTGGAAGATGAAGAAACGCCAAAAGACAAAACGCCAGCACTGGGCCGAAGAAGGCTGCCAGTGAAGACGCAATTCAATCCTTTGTGTTTTGATGAGAAAGCGGATTGCACAGCGGGAGGAACGCGACGCCCCAAATATGAAACGCACGGGCCCGCACGTTTTGTTATCCGTATTTAAAATTTGAGTTTTGTTACGAACGTATGAACCGTATCTTAAATGCGGTCGTAACCGCTTGACCGGTAAAAATAAGTCCTACCAAACGAAGCTCAAGTATTGTACATTACAAAAATTATTTTTTATTCGTACTCGCTCCTCTCGTGCTTCCGCCACCCCTTCAAAAATTATTGTTGGTGTTTTTTGATCCCTAAATTTTACAACCGGAATATTTCTTTTTCATGTATGGATAACTTGATTTGTATTTAGAGATCAAAATAATGCAAAATATAGTTAAAGGTTTGATTTTGAGAAAGTATAAAAGTTGAGCTGTTAAAACTACACCTTTTCAAAATCCTGTAAATTTTCATCGTCCATCCCGCCACCGCAGCCGAACGGCACTGAAAATGACGTGCATGGTCCAAGGAAGGAGCGCTCCAAGCGAAGCACAAATTGCATAGTCTTTCAATCACTATACTATTTTTGAGCCCCTCCACAAACCCTAAACTCTAAACCTTATAACCAAGTCTTGCAAAATGATTCAAGCCATTCATTTCTTTTCCACGAGGGACGCCTATTCGAATGCCACCCTCCCCTCTCGAACGTGATAATCTTTAGAATAAATGATCAACCAACAAATGACATATGCAACACAACGTGCACATGCGACAAATATCTTCTTGAGTGCTGCCGGACTGGCGGGCAATCGATGCCGACTACACGATGGCAAGCACCGCCCAACTACAATTGCACGGCGAATGATCTCACTTGAAATGCTAGAAAGTCTTTAAGCTCAGTTCGTTTGACATAAAATGAGATGCAGAAATTAGAATTGACCCAATTCCAATTCCCGTAAGAATGAGAATTGAAGTCAATTCTGATTCTGTTGTTCGGCTGAATGCAATAATTCTATCACAAGAGTTGCAATTAATAATTTCATAGTTCGACTGCATGTAAGAATTCAATTTAAAATGTTGACGGAATTGAAACAACACTCATATTCACTCATACAAACACTCTTAAAAACACACGACACAAAATGACTTTTATCCGATTCCTGCGAATTTCTTGAACTGCCGAACGACGGAATTGAAATTATCAATTAAATTCCAAATTGAATGCTCCAATTCTGGCTTAACCAACTGAGCCTTATTGTTTTTATTATATATGGCGCCACATCTATCTTGAACGTGAGGCTAAGCATCAACCCATTTTAATTTTACATTAAAAAAACAGATTAAAAAATAATGGGATAAAGAAGACATTTATGATGTAATAATATAAAATAATTATAGGATATCATATAGTTCGGTAATAAATGGTTAGTGCGTGACACGTGTTAATCAAGCATATGATCCTGGTCAAATTTGGATGGCTTTAACTATAACTCTGTAGTGATAATTACACCTGTCATATCTTAAAATATCCTTGGGACCACCTATAACTAATTATTACAAAATTATAATTATTTAAACAATAATATAGTTTGATGTGGCTTTCCAGTCATCCCACAATAATACCACTCGGGGCAATAAAATACGGGTGATGCATTTTATCGTAAAGTATGAGCATCTAACAGTCTGTGTAAATGTTCACACACATTTTAAAGCAATTTGAGATGTCTCCGCTTTGAGATATTTGCGAGCATCCACACGAACTATTTGATGCATCCAGTTTACCGTAAAATGCACCCCGCATTTTACTCACCCTTACCCTACGATGCTTGGTGCTCTTGAAATTATTTTTTGTATTTTAATTTAGAATAGTACTAGGCATAAAACATATTGGGATTTATATTAGCAGTCTCATAATTGATATTCTTAGCTTAGGAAGAGTCAAAATAAAATCTATTAGTTAATATTTTCGTCTATCTAGCAGTGTACTAGATTCGGTCAAACTCCTGCACTGTCTCAGAACCCAAATTGGTTCCTACACCTCAGGCCCAAAGCCTTACAACTCAGCTTTATCCCAAAGCCTACACTCAGCCAATCAAGGCCTACACTCAGCCAATCCAAGGCCTACACTCAGAGATCACAATCTCCTACACTCAGGCTAACAAGCCCTACCCTCAGCCTTTATAATTATAGGCTTACAAATCACTCAGATCCAAAGGATCCTACAAGTTAAAAAGATATTACAAATTATAACTCTACAACTCAGAAAGATAAGAGGGGAGTTGAGAGATTTTGATGAGTTCTTGGAAGAACTCAGCTGGATCCAATCTGACTTAGCTTTCTTCAAAGCTTCTTGAGTAGAACTGAATAAGACTGAATCCTCTGCAGTTGTTCCTTGACCTCTGCTTCTTAAGAATCAGAATTGAATCTGAATCCTTCTTCTCAGCCTAGTTCCAGAGGCTGATTTCTTGGATGGAGCCCTCTCTCTCCAACTTCTTAGATCTGCACTTGGATTGCAAGATTTTCTTGTATTGATACTCTGTGTATCACTTTTCTGATTACTTGAATAATCTGTACTACTTGTTAATCACTTGATCAACTCTTTCAACAACCACACCAATAATAGTTTCTGTAAACTGTGGATGCCTATTTATAGGCCTTCTTCATGGTAACCAGCTGGTCCGGTTCATAACTGACTTCTGACATCTCTGACAGTTGCTGTAGACCGACTGGATCGGCAGCTGTCATGTCAACCAGTCACTTCTTGAAAATCTCTAACAGTCAGTAAGTGTCGAGACTTTCTGTCTTTAAGTGTCGACACTTATAGACCAAGTGTCGACACATGCTTTGTAAGTGTCGACACAAGTCTACAAGGTGTCGACACATATCCTTGTATGTCTCGACACAGATTCTTCTTCATGTGTCGACACTGAAATTGAGTGTCGACACAAGTACTTGTTCTTCTAGCTTTTGCTGAATTCTTCTATGTGTCGAATCTGTCAAGTGTCGACACTGCTTCTTGGTGTCGACACATAGTCTTCTATGTTGAATCTTGCTGAGTGTCGACACAGCTCCTTGTGTCGACACACCTTCTTGTTGTTGAGACTTCAGCTGAGTGTCGACACATTCCCATAGTGTCGACACTTGTACTTAGAATAATTTGTTGTTCTTTCTGTTCTTTGCTAAGTGTCGACACAGCTCCATGTGTCGACACTTTCTTCAAGTGTTGAGTCTTCAGCTGTGTGTCGACACATTGTTCTGGGTGTCGACACATACTTCAAATGTTGACTCTTCTGTTGAGTGTTGACACATTGTGTTGAGTGTCGACACATTCTTCAAGTGCTGACTCTTCTGCTTAGTGTCGACACATTGTGTTGAGTGTCGACACATGCTTCAAGTGCTGACTCTTCTGCTTAGTGTCGACACATTGTGTTGAGTGTCGACACTTGTACTTAGACTCTGCAGACTTTTGCTGAGTGTCGACACAGCTCCAAGTGTCGACACTTTCTGGTGTAGACACAGCTTCACTGGGTGTCGACACAGCTCCTTGTGTCGACACTTTCTGTCTGCACTTTTCTTCACTGAGTGTCGACACAGCTCCAAGTATCGACACTTTCTGTCTGGTGTCGACTCTGCATCCCAGGTGTCGACATAATGACTCCAAGTGTCGACACATCTTGTCTGGGTGTCGACACAAGTCTTCTTAAGTGTCGACACTTTCTCTCTGGGTGTCGACACATGGACTTAGAAACTTTTTGCTTCAGTCCAGTACTTTTTTAACCTGCACAAGTAACTCAAACATACATCAAATACATTATGATGTATATCATTGAGTTGGGTGAGGCTTCTTCAAATCAGGTACATTTGACCAATGTATCCAACAATCTCCCCCTATTTGGAGAAGTCATAACCCTTAGTCAATGATATACACCATCCATAATTAAAATTACAAAATGATGTACAGCAGATTATATTCAGCAGGGTAAACATAAACATGTAGAAATACACACATGTATACACATTCATCATTTCAGAACAATCAAGAAATAGACACATATACAGAACAATCATGAAATATATTTATCATATATTGTTCTAACATTTTTCTTATACATCTTCAATGTTTTACAAAAATGTTTTACATTAAAAAGGATTGCAACATAATCTTCAAGTAAAATCCTAATCTATTTCTGATCAGGTTCCTTGATGACAATTCCCTTGCCAGCCTGTACTTGAGCTTTGACAGGGGCTTCAGTAGTTTCAGCACCAACAGGCTTCTTGCCTTTTAAATCTTTCTTCTTCAGCTCTTCAGCTTTGATTTTCTGTCTCTCAAAATAGTGAAATGGCTTGGGGAAGTACTTGCTAGGCTCCACAGCAGTAGGAGGTAGCTTTCCCATCTTAGCCTTCCTTCTGAATTGTATTATTGCCTCCTGCCTAATCTCATGCTTTCCCCATTCTGCCTCAGAGAACCATTTGTTCCTATCAGTCATGTTGTCTTTGGCAGCTTTCCAGGCAGTTAGAATTATATTCCTAGAGGTAGGGCTCCATTGTTCAAAATCTGGCTTTTGTTCTGCTTGTTCCCTAAACCTCTTTTTAGACAACCTTGTCTCCTCTTCTTTGTTCATAGCCTCTTGCAGAGCTTCAGAAATAGGTTGAACAACCTTTTCAATATGAACATTGGTCTTGCCCTCAGTTGGGCTATACATTGTGCTGACATCTGCTTGAACCATGTCAAAATCTGGAGGTGGATAAATCACTTGAGCTACTTCTGCTTGCTCACCTCCAAGATATGCAGTTTGAATTCCTGATTCAGCCACATTATCATCATCACAAAGTGGAGGATAGCCCAGTGTAGCTCTGATGGAGTTAGATATCCATTTGGCATGGTCAGAGCTAGCTTTGACTAATACTCTCTCCCCCTTTATGACTTCTCTGGTCATATGGTCTCTGACATCATCCTTTTGAAATCTAATCTGACTATCCAAGTACCTGATTCCCTCTTTAAAGTAAGGTCTGAGCTTAGTGAGCTGTTCAGAGATGGCCTTCTGGGAATCTTGAATTGCAGTCTTGACAGCAGTAATCTCAGCTTGAAATACCTTATCAAAGTCAGTCTTAGCAGCAGCAGTAGATGTTGAAGGTTCAGCAGTCTTATTCTTCAACTCAGTGACTATAGCATTATGGGAGGCAGTCAAATTATCATTCATTCTTAACTGATTCTCCAGCACATATCCTTGCTTTAATGCTATATCATCTACCTGAGCCTTGATCTTCTCCTGGTGAGTTGCCAAATAGACTACTGCATTCCCACCCTTGTGGAAGCAGTCAGTCATCTCCTTCTTGTTCAGGTTCATTTCAAACCTTATAGATTTTATATCTTGTGCAAGATCAAACTGTAGGGACTTGTGCCCTTCATCCACATAAGCCTCTATTGCCTTCCTTTGCTCATCCAACTTGATCTGCATGGCAATCATCAAAGCACTATAATCAATTGTTGGAGCCTGTTGAACTATAGGCTGTGGAGCAATGGATTGCAAGGCCTTTTTATAACTCTGGCTTCTCCTTTTGAAGACATAGAGTTTCTTCTTCTTGGCCCTAGCACTCTCCTCATCTTCAGAGGCAGAAGTGCTGGCAATATCAACCCTGTCCTTAGGGCTTTGAGGCTTCTCAGGTTGCACATCAGGTGCTTGCTCAGTTTCTAGCCTAATAGGCTCTTCCAGAACTGTCAGTTGCTCCCCCTCAGCAGCATCACTCTTATCTTCAGCAGCAGCATCCTTGTCCATATCAAAATCTTCTTGATCTAGATTTAGAAATAAATCCTCCATTGTATATTCAGGTGGAGATGGAGCTAGAGACAGTCTTTGCTCTTCAACCACTGATTCAGGTACCACTTCTTGTTTAGCAGATTTGTCTTCTAAAACAACATCTGGAACTTGACTGTCTAGCTGAGTTTGCTGATGGACATCAGACAAATTAGCATCTTCTATAATATAGTCTAAAGTTTTTAGGTCAGTGAGTACCTCTTGGATAATGATGGTGGCTTGCTCACTGTCCAGAGTAGATGGTTCTTCTACTACTGGAGGCTCCCCCTAGATCTCAGCATTATCTGCAGCAGCAGGGGTCTTCTCTGCAGCCACATCCTCTTGGTCATCAGGAGTGAAGACAACATGTTCTTCACTATCAGAACTGCTGGAGGACTCTTGTGCCACAGCAGCAGTTTTTCTCTTCTTCTTAGGAGGAATCTCCTTCTCAGTAACTGGCTTCTCTGGGGTTGCCACTTCCTTGGACAACACCATGTCCCATCTGGAAAATATCCTTTGGTCCATCTTCCTCATGTGGTTGATATTGCTTCCAGCAGCATTGCTCATTACCTCTGGTATTGTACCAGCTAGGTAGAGACTTATAATTCTGCCCAGATTGGGCTTCTTCAAGCTCTCCTTGATCTTGTCAAAAACCACTAGAGACCAGTCTGTTCTTAGAGTAAAGATTATTCTGGTCATAATTTCAAACATAGAGGCAGACACCCTGTCATGCCCTCCAGTCTTGCTGAGAATAACCTTGCCCACTATCTCAGACATGAATTTCCCTTGATTATTCATGTCTTTCCTGTTGAATACTGATCCTATCTTCATCTTGGGATCAAGACCACACCAGGTAAGAGCTTCCCTGGTCTTTGAAGCAGTTACTTCCTCTTCATCTTGAGTTTTAGGTAGCTGGAGTACCTTCCTCAGATGCTTTGGTGAAACCTTGACCTTAGTCTCATGAACTCTGGATTTGATTCTGTATCCAGATTCATCTACAGCAGCTCCATTAAGGAATTCAAGAACTTCCTTCTTCCAAATCTTTGTTGGTTCTGAAACCAAGTATTCGAGTCCAGAATTAGCGACTAGGGTTATCACCGATTGGATTTCTTGATCTGCGTCGTCGAACGCGCCGCGCACCAGCTCATAGCCCTCGTTCACGTTCTCCTCAAGCTTAGGAGCCATTAGGGTTTGGAGAATTTGTCTTTAGAAAAGAGAAGTGTCGACACAATAGTTTTGGTCTCGAAACTTTGAAAGTGTGTCGACAAACAAAGACAGAACCCTATTTATACCTTCCTGATTTTGAAGATGAACAGGCGGGACAGCTAACTCAACATGTGTCGACACTGGCAATAAGTGTCGACACTGACTTATAATGTCTCGACACACATGTGTCGACACAAGTTTAGTTAACAGATATTATGTGTCGACACTTGGTTAGGTGTCGACACATCGTCGAGACTTTACTTAGAAAATTCTGAGTAAAACATAAGTGTCGACACCATATTGAATGTGTCGACACCTACTTGACATGTGTCGACACTAACATTCTGAAGTGTCGACACCACATTCCTAGATGTGTCGACACCTTTTTCCTGAAGTGTCGACACCACTATTCTGTGTCGACATAGACTTGTCTATGTGTCGACACCTTTTTACTTAGCCAATTTTCTATTCTGTAAACTTAGTCTAAGTTTATCATTTCTAGTTCAATTTTGAATTTATTGAACTTAGCTTCTTCTAGGGGCTTAGTATACATATCAGCTAGTTGTTCATCTGTTTTAACATATTCAAGTGAAATATCTTCTCTTTCTACATGTTCTCTAAGAAAGTGATATTTAATCTCAATATGTTTTGTCCTACTATGAGATACAGGGTTATTAGCTATTGAAATAGCACTTGTAGAATCACAGTAAAGTGGAGTTCTACTTACCTGAAATCCATAGTCCTCTAGCTGATGTTGAATCCACAGAAGTTGAGCACAACAACTTCTTGCAGCCACATACTCTGACTCAGCTGTGGAGATAGCCACACTAGTCTGCTTTTTGCTGCTCCATGAAATTAGTCTTCCACCTAGGAATTGACAGGTTCCAGTAGTGCTCTTTCTATCCTCTTTGCATCCTGCAAAGTCTGCATCTGAATAACCTGTTAGATCAAAGTCTCCATTCCTAGGGTACCAGAGGCCTAGATAGGGAGTGCCCTTTAGATATCTCAAAATTTTCTTGACAGCAGTCAAGTGAGACTCTTTAGGGCAGGCTTGATACCTTGCACAAACACATGTAGCATACATGATGTATGGTCTACTAGCAGTCAAGTATAATAGGGAGCCAACTATCCCTCTATACAAGGTTTCATCTACAGGTTTCCCTGCATCATCCTTGCTAAGAGACATACTTGACCCCATAGGAGTCTTCATGGTACTGGATGAATCCATACCATACTTCCTTATGAGTTCTAGGGTGAACTTTGACTGACAAATGGATAAACCATTTTCAGTCTGTTTAACTTGGAGACCCAAGAAAAACTTCAGCTCTCCCATACTACTCATTTCAAACTGATCTTGCATAAGTTTTACAAACTTTTTGCAAAGGCTGCTTTCAGTAGACCCAAATATAATGTCATCTACATATATTTGGACTAGTATGACTTTGCCTCTAGATTCCCTAAGGAATAGAGTCTTATCTATTTTCCCCCTTGAGAACTTGTTCTCAATGAGGAAACTAGATAGGGTTTCATACCAAGCCCTAGGGGCTTGCTTTAACCCATATAAAGCTTTTCTAAGTCTATAGACATAATGAGGTAGAGTTGGATCAACAAAACCTGAAGGCTGCTCCACATAGACTTCTTCTTTCAAATTACCATTTAGGAATGCTGACTTGACATCCATTTAGTATACCTTGAATCCTTGATAGGTTGCATAGGCCAAGAACATTCTTATGGCTTCCAGTCTGGCTACTGGAGCAAAGGTTTGATCAAAATCAATACCTTCTTCTTGCCTATATCCTTTAGCAACCAGTCTAGCTTTATTCTTAATGATGACACCTTGTTCATCCATCTTATTCCTGTAGATCCACTTAACTCCTATTACATTGTGGTCTTTAGGTTTAGGAACAAGTTCCCAAACCTTGCACCTCTTGAACTGATTAAGCTCTTCTTGCATTGCTTCAGTCCATTGTGGATCCATTATTGCTTCTTCAAATCTTTTAGGTTCAACTTGAGACAAAAAGCTGGAATAGATTGCAGCATTCATGTTTCTACTCCTGGTTTGTACTCCTTGTCTTGGATCTCCAATAATCAGCTCTACTGGATGATCTCTAAGATGCCTGTGGGCTGGAGGCATCCTCACTTCAGGTTGAACCACTTCAGCATCTGCATCATGCTGTATTCCTTGGATTTCTTCAGCAATTGGCACATGTAGTTCTCCCCCTGGACAGCAGCTACTCTCCTCTCCTTGCTGTCTTGCAGCAGACACTTCTTCTATAGTCAGCTTGTCCATTGTCTTTGTCAAACCTGTGGGGCTGCATACATTGCTAGACAACTCATTATTAATAAGTTTAGTCTCATCAAAAACTACATGCACTGATTCTTCTACAACTTGTGTAGTCAAGTTGTAGACTCTATAAGCCTTACTATTATTGCTGTACCCAACAAAAATTCTCCTCTTGGGACTTGGCAGCAAACTTAGTTATGTAAGACTTCCCATTGTTAAGTATGTAGCATTTACAACCAAAGATCCTAAAATAGGATAGGTTTGGTTTCCTGCCTTTCACTACTTCATAGGGGGTCTTGTTTAGCCCTTTAGTGATAGTAGCCCTATTTATAACATGGCATGCAGTGTTAACTGCTTCAGCCCAGAAATACTCAGGCAGTGATGTATCACTTAGTAGGGTTCTACCAGCTTCTATCAAGGTCCTATTTTTCCTCTCAGCAATGTCATTTTGCTGAGGTGTTCTAGGTGAAGAGAATTCTTGAAATATCCCAAAGTCTTCACATAGTTTTGTCATGCTTTCAGATTGAAACTCAGTACCATGGTCACTTCTAATTTTGACCACAGTACTATTAAGTTCATTCTGAATTTGCTTGACAAAGCTGTAGAAGACACTAGGTGTTTCAGATTTCTGTCTTAAGAAGAACACCCAGGAAAACCTTGAGTAGTCATCTACAACTACAAGGGTATAGACCTTCCTACCTAAGCTGTGAACTGGCATTGGACCAAAGAGATCCAAATGCAAGAGGTACAAACACCTCACAGCATCTTTGTTATCTATGCTTCTAAAGGTGGATTTAGTCTGCTTGCCCTTTTGACAAGCTGAGCAAATGCCATCTTTAACACACTTAACTTGAGGACCATTCCTCACTAACTCTTTACTAAAGAGTTTGCTAATTGTCTTGTAGTTAAGATGGGACAGCCTCTTGTGCCATTTGACACAATGAGAGACTGTCTCATCAGCTACAAGACAAACTGGAGAACCATTGTTCTCAATCATAATGTCTAGGCAGTAGACATTTCTCTTCCTATAACCTGTCAAGATGATCTCTTGATCACTTGACCTCTTGATATGACAACCATTTTTAACAAATGAGATGTCATACCCTACATCACTTAGTTGACTTATACTTATTAGGTTGTGTTTCAACCCTTTAACATAAGCCACTTGAGTAATGGTAACTAAGTTTGAAGAAATGTTACCAAACCCTTTGATGATTCCTTTTCAGAACCACCAAAGGTCACTTTAGGACCATTTTTGATTGGAATGTAGTCCTTCAGTAGTCCCCTAGTTCCAGTCATATGTCTGGAACATCCACTGTCCAAGTATCATGTAGGGGTATGGCCACTTGGACTCACCTGCAAAACAGATTAATGGACCTTAGAACCCAAAGCAATCTTGGGTCCTTGGTACTTGTTAGTCTGTAACTTGACAAAGCTACCTACTGGCTTTCCACCAGGTAGCTTGCAACTCACCTTGGCACTGGCATTATACCAACAGTCCATTGCAAAATGGTCAATCTTGCCACAGCACCAGCATTCAAACTTGTTGTACCTTTGCTTAGGTACTGCCTTGGCTGTCTTGACTACAGCAGGTTTGTTGAATGTTGGAGCTTTGCCCTTGGACTTAGACTTGGACTGCTCAGTCCCTGCAGGTCTAACAAAACCCAGTCCAGCCTTGCCTTTATGATGAACAAATTCATCAATTAAAGGTAGCACTGATTTAGGTTTTGAAAACCTAGCAACAAGCTCTCTTTCTTTCTGAAGATTGATCTCCAGTCTCTTAATTTGATCATTCTTATAGGTGATAGTTCCCATCTGAATCACAGTAATGTGTTTCAGCCTGGCTACCTCATTCAGTTTTTGATCAAATTGTTTCTCAAAATCTGTTGCAACAGCCTTGAGATCTGCAATCTCCTTTGCCTGACTTTTGGCTAGGGTCTTGCTTTTCTTGTGGCTTGCAACAGTATCTTATATTCATCTATGAGCTGATGAATATCTTCCTCAGACTCAGATATATTCTCATCACTTGATGAAGAAAAATCTGATTCTGAACTAGAACAAGAAACTGAATTTAAACTTGAACTTTATACATGACTGGGTCCTGGCTGCTCCAGGATTTTGGCACTCTCTGTCAAAGCAATTAGCCCTTGGCAATGACTGTCTTCTTGTTCATAAATTGATTCCAAGATCTCCATGAATTCTTCCTCTTCTTCTTCTGCATACAGCCCTATGTAGGCTTCAGCCTCAGACTCAGTTTCTGAAGAAGATATGTCTGATAGAGTCTTCTCCTTCTTGGCAACAAAAGACTTCTCTTTCTTTCCTTTGAAGTGAGTCTTTTTCCTGTCACCAGATTCCTTTCTCTTCTCTGGACAATCTGCAATAACATGGCCCTGTCTATTGCAGCAGTAGCATACTATCTTAGACCCAGTTGTCTTGCTTGACTTTGTCCTCTTCCTGTCTTTCTTTGAAGGCTTTTTCTCCTGATAAAAGACTTCCTTTCCCTTTGAAGAAGAAGGTCTTGACCTCCACTGTTCTTCTTCAAGAATTTCTGAAAGTGCCTAGTGAAGGCAGCAAAGTCTTCATCACTTTCACTGCTCTCACTCTTTGTGCTGACTGACTCATCAGACTCTGAATCAACTACCTCTGGAGGTGGAGTTGATGACTTATTCCTGCACTTTTTGGGAACTTCTGTCTTGAAAGCAACTGATCTTTCCTTGTGTTCAATCCTTGTTGATTTCTCCTCCTCTTTCCTCACTGTCAACTGCATCTCATATGACAATAACTTATCAAACAGTGTAGGAGGAGGAATTTCTCCCAACTTAGTCATTTCTCTTATGGAACAGATCTTTGTGTCTCAATCTTTAGTTAGGGACCTTAAGAACTTATCATTTAGTTCATAGTTACTGAACTCTCTTCCATAAGACATGAGTTCATTAACTATTCTGTAGAACTTCTTGTAGCACTCAGTTATGTTATCACCTTTACCTTGTCTAAAGCTCTCATACTCCTGATTTAGAAAGGACTTCCTATCTTGCCTAACTTCTTCAGAACCTTCCATATAGACAATGAGAGTATCCCACATCTCTTTTGCTGTCTTACAGTGAATTAAGTTCTGAAAAGTGGCATCATCAATGACACTCACTATTATGTTCTGTGCCCTCTTGTCCATGGTGGCTAGGACAATTTCATCCTTAGTCATCTCAGAGAAATCCTTTGGAGTCCTCTGATTTGCATCCAATACTGAAATCTTCATTGGCACATAAGGCCCTTCCTTAACTATAATGCAGATTCTAGAGTCAGAGGCTTCCATAAATAGCCTTACCCTCTCTTTCCAGATCCCAAAGATCTCTTTCCTGCATATGGGTAATTTCATGGAACCCAATTCCTTGTGATTCTCATAAGAACCCATGTTTCTTGATGTTCTTGAATTCTTGAATCTGTGAATTGCCTTACACTGAATCTGCCAAACAGGATCTCCTCAGACTGTTAGTCCTTGTTTTGAGGAACCTCCCTCTGATACCACTTGAAAGATATGGTACCTAAACACCTAGAGGGGGGGTGAATAGGTGACCTAATCCTTTTCTAACTTTGTTGGCAGCCACTTAGTTAAATTACAGAGTTCTAACTACTTTTGCACAGCAAACAACAATAACAAAACATACACAGCACAATCACAGCACAACACACAGTGTTTTATAGTGGTTCCCCAAGATATGGGTACATCCACTTTCCCCCTTCGCCTATCTAGCAGTGTACTAGATTCGGCCAAACTCCTGCACTGTCTCAGAACCCAAATTGGTTCCTACACCTCAGGCCCAAAGCCTTACAACTCAGCTTTATCCCAAAGTCTACACTCAGCCAATCAAGGCCTATACTCAGCCAATCCAAGGCCTACACTCAGAGATCACAATCTCCTACACTCAGGCTAACAAGCCCTACCCTCAGCCTTTATAATTATAGCCTTACAAATCACTCAGATCCAAAGGATCCTACAAGTTAAAAAGATATTACAAATTATAACTCTACAACTCAGAAAGATAAGAGGGGAGTTGAGAGATTCTTGATGAGTTCTTGGAAGAACTCAGCTGGATCCAATCTGACTTAGCTTTCTTCAAAGCTTCTTGAGTAGAACTGAATAAGACTGAATCCTCTGCAGTTGTTCCTTGACCTCTGCTTCTTAAGAATCAGAATTGAATCTGAATCCTTCTTCTCAGCCTAGTTCCAGAGGCTGATTTCTTGGATGGAGCCCTCTCTCCCCAACTTCTTAGATCTGCACTTGGACTGCAAGATCTTCTTGTATTGATACTCTGTGTATCACTTTTCTGATTACTTGAATAATCTGTACTACTTGTTAATCACTTGATCAACTCGTTCAACAACCACACCAACAACAGTTTATGTAAACTGTGGATGCCTATTTATAGGCCTTCTTCATGGTAACCGGCTGGTCCGGTTCATAACTGACTTCTGACATCTCTGACAGTTGCTGTAGACCGGCTGGATCGGCAGCTGTCATGTCAACCAGTCACTTCTTGAAAATCTCTAACAGTCAGTAAGTGTCGAGACTTTCTGTCTTTAAGTGTCGACACTTATAGACCAAGTGTCGACACATGCTTTGTAAGTGTCGACACAAGTCTACAAGGTGTCGACACATATCCTTGTATGTCTCGACACAGATTCTTCTTCATGTGTCGACACTGAAATTGAGTGTCGACACAAGTACTTGTTCTTCTAGCTTTTGCTGAATTCTTCTATGTGTCGAATCTGTCAAGTGTCGACACTGCTTCTTGGTGTCGACACATAGTCTTCTATGTTGAATCTTGCTGAGTGTCGACACAGCTCCTTGTGTCGACACACCTTCTTGTTGTTGAGACTTCAGCTGAGTGTCGACACATTCCCATAGTGTCGACACTTGTACTTAGAATAATTTGTTGTTCTTTCTGTTCTTTGCTAAGTGTCGACACAGCTCCATGTGTCGACACTTTCTTCAAGTGTTGAGTCTTCAGCTGTGTGTCGACACATTGTTCTGGGTGTCGACACATACTTCAAATGTTGACTCTTCTGTTGAGTGTCGACACATTGTGTTGAGTGTCGACACATTCTTCAAGTGCTGACTCTTCTGCTTAGTGTCGACACATTGTGTTGAGTGTCGACACATGCTTCAAGTGCTGACTCTTCTGCTTAGTGTCGACACATTGTGTTGAGTGTCGACACTTGTACTTAGACTCTGCAGACTTTTGCTGAGTGTCGACACAGCTCCAAGTGTCGACACTTTCTGGTGTAGACACAGCTTCACTGGGTGTCGACACAGCTCCTTGTGTCGACACTTTCTGTCTGCACTTTTCTTCACTGAGTGTCGACACAGCTCCAAGTGTCGACACTTTCTGTCTGGTGTCGACTCTGCATCCCAGGTGTCGACATAATGACTCCAAGTGTCGACACATCTTGTCTGGGTGTCGACACAAGTCTTCTTAAGTGTCGACACTTTCCCTCTGGGTGTCGACACATGGACTTAGAAACTTTTTGCTTCAGTCCAGTACTTTCTTAACCTGCACAAGTAACTCAAACATACATCAAATACATTATGATGTATATCATTGAGTTGAGTGAGGCTTCTTCAAATCAGGTACATTTGACCAATGTACCCAACAGGCGCAGTTGGACGGAGCGTGCAGGGACGCACTTGGAGTGGAGCGCGCGGGGGCGCACATGGAGCGGAGCGCGCAGTGGCGCACTGGGACGGAGCGTGTGGGGGCGCACTCGGAGCGGGGCATGCGGTGGTGCAAATGGGTGGAGAGTACGTTGGCACACTTGGAGTGAGCGCGCAGTGGCGCACTTGGAGCAGAGCGCGCGGTGGAGCGCAAGGCAGCGCTCGAAAGAGCGCACAAGGAAGCGGTCGTGGGAGCGCACATGGAAGCGGCACACGCGGAAGTGCACAAGAAAGCGGTCGCGGGAGCACGCAAGGAATCGATCACGGGAGTGCTCAAGGAAGCGATCGCGGGAGTGCGCAAGGAAGCAGCGCGCGGGGGAGCGCGCAAGGAAGCGGCGCACGCGAGAGCGCATGCTGGGAGAAGTGGAGGAAAGAGAAATTCGCAGGAGGAATTTCCCGGAGGAGAATACCCTCCAAATGAAGGAGGATTGAGTTCTATTTATAGATTCTAGGAGGGGCGACCCGATAATTTTACATGATAACTATCGGGCGGATGAATATGAACAACTGAATTGAAGCACGCGGATCACGACTTTTATAAAAAAGACGACTTTGACCTCAATCTAACCGTGCCCAACGGGAGGCCTAACCGGCCCGGCGAAACCAGCATTTGGGCGAGGAGGAGGGCGCCCAATTTTGAGCGGCCTCCCCCCTTAGTGAACCTACGGCGAGGGGGCGGGAGGCCATAGGGCTGCCCTCCCCTAGCGGTAAGGAGGTCTCCCTGGTCGGGCGGCTAGAAGGCCGCGGACCTGAGCGACCTCGCCTCTCAGTAATTCAGTTATAATGTGGACATTCAATGTTAAGCATTTGCTAATCATTTGCTTCCGCTTGTGTGAAAACTCGGTAGTAGTAATTTTAATTTTGTGCCTATAACATTTAGCTTGTGGATATGATATGTTATGAGGGTTCCATGAGATCCATGCTATATTATATTTCTAGGTATAATGTTTCACAATATATTTGGGTATCAATGCCTTTTTTGACAACCTTCTCGGATCAACCTCCGGCGGCTTCTACTATCGCAACCCGCTAGGAGACAGCGAGCCTGGGCGAAGCTGCTTACGTGTGTGTTATATTTATTTATTTATTTATTATTGTAGTTTTAATTGTATACTTCTACAACCTCATGGACTAATTATTGATGAACCATTAAATTATTTATATTATTCTTGTTTTTTTTTGTACAATTACAAATAAATCACTGTTTAGCTTAAATCAAACATGATTAATAAACTATATATTTTGTACTTCTAGCATTAAAAAAACGAAAATATCAAATTTATTAATTCAATCTGTCCCATGCACGAAATTGAGAAGTATTTTTTATATTATATTTAACTATATAATTTTTTTACTGTTATTTAACTATCATAGAAATATTAAATATAAAAAATATTATATACTTATTTTATATAATGAAGTCATGCATAAAAAGTAATAAAATTTTAAGTTTATATTTATAATGATTTTCATTATTAATAAAAAAATATATTGAATATTGAAATTTAACTAGGGCAATATGAAAAGAAAATAATTTAAATTAATAGATATTCTTAATTCATAGCATAATTATATATTTAGGGCGTTTATATTGGCAGCCCGCATATCGATATTGGCAGCCCAATTATAATGGCAGCCTAAAATATGGCTATTGGCAGCCCGATGGATATTGGCAGCCCAAACAATAAATTTTTAAATAGACATTTTTAGAAAAAGTGTTCAACATGAAAGTTGTAGATCTCGTCGAGATCTACAACTTTTATGATGAACACTTTTTCTAAAAATGTCATATAGTCGGCCTATTTTCAAAAGGCGCGGAACCCGGGCGGAAATATGTATGTTTTTGAAAATAGGCCGACTATATGACATTTTTAGAAAAAGTGTTCAACATAAAAGTTGTAGATCTCGACGAGATCTACAACTTTCATGTTGAACACTTTTTCTAAAATATCATATAGTACACCTATTTTTAAAAGTCGCGTGTTCTGCATTTTGGGCTGCTATTAGCGGTCATATTATGTATGTTTTTCCTTATTTTCTGGGCTGCCAATATCGAAAGCTGGGCTGCCAATATAAACGCCCTATATTTATTTAGGCTCTGTTTGAAGACAATGATAGTGATGGAAAAAAACTCTATTCCCATCAACACGCTCTTTTTAAGTCGTTGGATGATCGTTTTAAAAGAAAAGTGTTTTAAGAGCTTTTTGAGATGTCAATTTAACATGACTTTCTAAAAATCACTCTCTATTTTAACTTTTCCTCTTTCATTCAAAAATTTTCATCTTTCATAGGCAACTCTTCACCCATTTGCGATCTTTCGACGATTTATATGCGGCGAATAAACGTCACAAAATACTATACATATATGAATGAATTGAAATGCTACAATCACCCACCAAATATTACAGTACATCATAATTAAACACAATTGATCCAAACACGCTCGTGTGGAGTTTTCGGTTCATAAAGAATTAAAGGGATCAATGCAAGCGACATTACCTGATTTGTGCACTTTCAAAACCACAAATCGCGTGAATAAACGATCATATAGCACGCAATATGAACAAATAAAGATGATGAAATGTTTATTTGCCATCATCAAGAACAAAATGGTCTCAAGTTAATCCTGCTTTTGGTCGGATTCGGCAAAAGGTCGCAGCGAAAAACTGCATCACGCACAACATTTACTAACATTGCACAAAAAGTTCGTATATACTAGCATGAAAAGCTCGTATATAAGAGCACGAAAAAACCACATATATTCGTCCTTTTCGGATGTGAATCATTACTGTGCACTCTGAACACAAAATATACAGAGCACAAGAATACAAACCTGAACAAAATTTACAATAATGGGTGGTGGATGATTAAAACCAGAAAAAAAGCATATTTCATGCTAGGAGGGTTTTTTCCTTGAAGGAAACAAGCAATAAGTAAGAACACTAGATATAGAAACAGAAGAGGCACTTAATACACATATATATAAACCCTAGGGTGACATAATGATAAGGCAAACCTTGGAGCACCAGATCCTTGGAGTTTTTTTTTTTTTTTGAGATATCAAGCATTTATATTTCAGAGTGATCCACTTATTCCATGTCTCCCCTTCCGCGGCCGCCGATTCTCCCCCGAGCACGGCCGTAGCCTCTTCCGGCGTAGCCTTGCCCGCCTCTGCCGGCGTACTCTTGCCCGCCTCTGTTGGCGTAATCTTGGCGGCCTCTGCCGGCGTAATCTTGGCCGCCTCTGCCGGCGTACCCTTGGCCGCCTCTGCCGGCGTACCCTTGGCCGCCTCTGCCGGCGTACCCTTGGCCGCCTCTGCCGGCGAACCCTTGGCCGCCTCTGCCTCTTTCGTATCCAGCCCCTGCTGTAAAGATGAAAAGGTTAAATACGTGGTACACAATGCACACAAAACTTATCGCATCTGCTCAGCGGATGAAAATAATAATTTAGGCCTTGGACTAAATTTTCGGGTGCAAAATCGATCATAAATAGAAGAAGAATATAAACCCTCGGTAACAATCGGTCAACAAAAGGTAAGAAAATAAGGGCAGTCAAGTGCACAAAGCATCCCGGCGCAACTTTGCAAGAGGATGCTTCCAGGACTCGAACCCATGACCTTAACCGGTGTGCCAAGGCTCCCCTTCAAAAAGCAAAAAAAACAATGAATTTCGAAGACTTTTGTGTTCTGTCCTCAGAATTGAAACTCATTGCTTGTTTTCAACATAAGTTTCAAAAAGAACTCAGTATTTAGATCACTGTTTGATGTTTGTTTGTTTTGTAAGAACTATTTTTTTTCAATTCAATTCTCTTGTTTGTTTGGGCTTTGTAGTGAATCTTACTTTTCCAAATCCTCTATTTTACTAATTACTTTATTACCAGATAAGCTCATCATGTTGTCACTCTAATACAAATTTATTGTTATTAAAAACAAAAGGAAAAGCCAAAAGTGACTCCCTAGACGTCAAGATTGGACCTCATTTCACGCCGTTCTATAAGTCGGTCAAAAATGAGAACTCCCGCCTCCAACTTCGAGAGATCCATCCACTCCAACACGCTTACCTTAAAACAAACTGGCCCTCACAATTAAACAAACTCGTAACACAGAGCGAACGTAAATATGAATATTGGTTTTTTGTTAATAACGAAGAAACCACATTACTCAAGGGAAGTTACGGTTGTCCTAGCTATAGTAAACATCACTTGTCGCTTCGTGAAGCACGAACACATGGCATGACCCTCAAGATATTACGACCCAACCTATTAGAGTGAATTTGTTTGGACAGAATTTGGTGTTATGGGTCCCACGCCGTCAGTTATCTAGCAATTATATTATCATGAATTTTTAGGTATCAAGTCGAGTTATATGAGTCGTAGTTACGGGTTATTAGTGGTTTTATTGTTTTAATGTTCACACATCTTTTTATATTGGGTATTTACGCTGATGCCACACACACACACAAACATATCTTCGCCTCAGTTGCTATGTCCGACGAAGTCCCTAAATAGGTCCATAACATTGGGTCCCTGGAATTGGAATTGGAGGTCCATTTCTATTGAAATTGGACTCTAATTCCAATTTTGAAGCACCAATTATGTCCAATCGAAGAGACCCTCATGGAGAATAAATGTATGCATGTTAAATTTAAGGAAAAAAGAACCTTGCATGTTAATTTTAGTGGAAAAAACAAACATTTATTTTAATTTAGTAAAAAGTACACAATATGCATGCTAAGTTCAGGGCTTCTTAATGAAATTATCAAATTTTGAAGTACAATATCCAAGTAACACCAGATAAAATTGCATTGTTCTACAACAATATTAATTAAACAAGAAACATATACTTATAAACATGATTTAAATAAACAAGCAAGCCTTCAAAAACTGTAATTAGATTTGTTTACGGCATGTTAAGAGATAGCGTTTAAACATTCGGACACAAGACAGAAGAGAGATTCAAGATCACAACCCCAATTCAAGGCTAATTGGAAGCCTAAATATTAATTTATTTTAATTGGAGTAAAAGGTATGTGTTATGGGCTCGCCGCAGTCGCTGTCGCTGGAGTCGTGGCGAGAGGCGGGGATGACGGCAGCAGAGGGAATAGTGGAGTCAGTGGAGTCAGTGGAGTCAGTGGAGTCAGCGGAGTCAGCGGAGTCAGCGGAGTCAGCGGAGTCAGCGGAGTCAGCGGAGTCAGCGGAGTCAGCGGAGTCAGCGGAGTCAGCGGAGTCAGCGGAGTCAGCGGAGTCAGCGGAGTCAGCGGAGTCAGCGGAGTCAGCGGAGTCAGCGGAGTCAGCGGAGTCAGCGGAGTCAGCGGAGTCAGCGGAGTCAGCGGAGTCAGCGGAGTCAGCGGAGTCAGCGGAGTCAGCGGAGTCAGCGGAGTCAGCGGAGTCAGCGGAGTCAGCGGAGTCAGCGGAGTCAGCGGAGTCAGCGGAGTCAGCGGAGTCAGCGGAGTCAGCGGAGTCAGCGGAGTCAGCGGAGTCATAATACAATATTTATCTATATTTTAATACAATATTTAAGTATTAAATAATTATTTTTCTTCAGTAATTTTCAATAATAATTGTCTAATTCTGTTATTTTTCTGTTTTCAGGAATAATTGAGTTGTTGATAACAATTTGGAACTTAGCCATGCTCAGAGGATTTTCTGGAACTTTTTGGGAAAAAGTTAATTTTACACACCCTATGGTCATGGCGTGACCATGGGCCGTGTACTCCTTTGCGCTCCCAGAGATGAACACAATTTTATGATTACACGCCCTAAGGTCACGACGTGACCGAAGGGTGTGACCCATCCAACAACTGCCACAACCGCAACTATCTAGACGGGGTGTGCTCGGGAGAAGATAGCTACCAAGATCTCATGAACAAAGGCAAGGGGAGGGACTAATTCTTGCTTCCATTCAACTAGCCCAAGGGGCTTTAAATAGACTTTAAAAGGGGCATAGATGTAATAAGTCACGACACTTGGACTTAAAATACAACAATCAACAATAACACCTAATAAATCCATAAAGATAATAACCGGGCACGAATCCCATAACAATATGCATGAATAATAATTAGGATATTCATGTGCAAAAAGATAAGTAGAAACCAGAAATTGGAATAACAAAAATTTTATTATCCAAAAAAGATGTGTATTACAAAGGTATAGTCTTTCTTTTATAGAATGAAAAAGATGAGAGAGATTACAAATAAGCAATGTGGGATTAAATAATTACAATTATATGCGACTTTACAAATAAACAAACCGAACAAGTCGGGCAGTTAGACAAGCTGGCTAACCGCTCGACAACCGCCAGAAGGAGAGAACAAGCTGTCACAAAGAACAAGCCGCCACAGGAGACCGCTAGACCGCCGGTCTCCAAGTCGTCTGAGAGAAACCGCCAGACCGCTGGGATACCAAACAACAACAGCCCGACAGACAAGCCGCTGGGATAAACCGCCAGACCGCCCGACCTCCGAACAGCAACAGACCGTCCGGCTTCCATACTGCAACACTCCCCCTCAAGCTGGAGCATAAATATCAATCATGTCCAGCTTGTCGCAAATGTGGAAAAACGAAGCGGACACCGGTTTGGTGAAGATATCTGTCAACTCGTTGTCGGAAGTGACGAACGAAGTACAAATCTGTTTCTTCAAGATCTCTTCCCGAATAATATGACAGTCGACTTCTATATGTTTTGTTCTCTCATGAAAGACCAGATTTTTGGAAATGTATATCGCGGTCTTGTTATCACAGAACATAGGAAGATGATAGTTGTAGACCTCTCCTAAGTCAAGCATGAGAGCTCGTAACCATTTCAACTCATATATGGTCGATACCATACTACGATATTCCGCTTCTGCGCAAGACCCGAAGACCACGGATTGTTTCTTGCTCTTCTAGCTCACAAGATTTCCTCCAATAAATGTGCAGAAACTTGATGTTGACTTGCGGTCACCTTTATCATCAGCATAACTCGAATCTGAGTACACTTCAACACTCAAGTGACCATTCTTCTGAAAAAGCAATTCTTTTCCTGGTGCTGCTTTGACATACTCCAATATCCTCAGTGCATACTGTAGATGACACTCCCCAAGAGCTTGCATGAATTGGCTAACCTTGCCTACAACATAGGAGATGTCGGGTCTGGTCACCGTAAGATAAATGAGTTTGCCCACCAGACGTCGGTACCTCGTATCCATATATCAGATATGAGAGGCGAGTCATCTGTCCAAATTTTTGTCTTCTCCAGTAGCCATGGGACATCGAGCAGGTTTAGCACCAGTCAACCATGCCTCTTTTAGTAAATCAAGAGCATACTTCCGTTGTGAGAGAACCAAAGATTTGGGCTTCCGAGAGATTTCAATCCCCAGAAAGTACTTGGGGGGAGCTCAAATCCTTCGTGATCAGATGTTGACAAAGGTGTTTCTTAGTCAAGGCTACCCCAGCGTGGTCATCGCCAGTTAGAAGAATATCATCCACATATACAGCAAGAACTACCATACCAGAGGAGGTTTTGCGGATGAATAAGGAGTGATCGGCAGAACTTCTTGCAAAACCAATGGTCGCAACAATACCGTTGAACTTGTCAAACCAAGACCGAGAGCTTTGCTTTAGGCCGTAGATGGCCTTCTTCAGCTGTCATACTCGTGTCTCCCCCTGAGCAACATACCCAGGAGGTTGCTCCATGTAAACGTCCTCCTGAAGATCACCATAACGAAAGGCATTCTTGACATTCAGCTGGGAAATGAGTCAATCCCCGTTGACAGCCACAAAGAGAAGAACCTAAATGGTGCTGAGACGAGAAACGAGAGAGAATGTGTCAAAGTAATCAACACCATAAGTCTGAGTAAAGCCTTTGGCGACCAAGCGGGCCTTGTATCGATCTACGCTGCCGTCCTGACGGAATTTCACAACAAAGACCCAGCGACAACCAACCACATCAGTGCCCAAAGGGGGAGGAACAAGGGTCCATGTACCCCTTTCAGTGAGTGTAGCAATTTTCTCATCCATGACAGTCTTCCAATGAGGAACAGTAAAGGTCTCCTAGTATGTGCGGGGAGTGGCAGTGGCGGAGATAACCAAGGAAAACGCCCTGCGAGAAGGAGTTAGACGATCATAGGAAACAACAACAGCTAGCGGGTGTTGGGTACAAGACCGCACCCCTTTGCGAAGAGCAATGGGAAGATCCAGGTCGGCGTGTGTCGGAGTTGTCAGGGCATCCGTGGCAGAGAGATCTAGACCGGGAGTAGAGAGAGACGACTGCGGAGAGGAGAGATATATCTCGGGAGGTGGACATGACGGAGGAGAGGGTGGAGATGGTAGAGGTGGCGGAACGTCAACATGTGTAGAGGGGATGGATGGGTTGGTATGAGAAGTAGGAACATCATGAGGAGAGGAGTCGTGAGAGAAGTAGGATGCATTTTCAAAGAAGGTGACGTCCGCAGAGACGAACTACTTGCGGGTAATAGGGTCAAAGCAACAATAACCTTTCTGAGTGTTAGAGTACCCCAGAAAGACACATTTAGTGGCCCGTGGTGAGAGTTTGTCACGGGTGGCTGAGGGAGAGTGCACAAAGGTTGTGCACCCAAAGATACGCAAAGGAAGAAGAAACGGATTCTTGTCCGGATAGAGAATGGAGAATGGGGTTTTACCGTGGAGAGCTGTGGAGGGAATGTGATTGATGAGGTAGCAGTAGATGAGGACAGCATAGCCCCAATAGGAGCGAGGAACGTGCATCTGTGTCATCAGAATGCGAGCGACATCGAGGAGGTGACGGTTTTTGCGTTCCGCCACCCCATTTTGTTGTGAGGTGTAGACACAGCTAGTTTGATGAATAGCACCATGTTGCATACAAAAAGAAGAGAAATCATGACTAAGATATTCCTTAGCATTGTCAGAACAAAAGATTTTAATACATGTATCAAACTGATCCTTAATCATATAATAAAACGATGTTCATACAAAGAACAGTTCAGAGCGATCCTTTAGAAGATACACTCACGTACACCTAGAGAAATCATCAATAAAGGTGACAAAATATGAACTACCCCAACCGATGGTGAGGGTAGGAGCATGACCTCATACATCAGAGTGAACGAGGTCAAACGGACGGGAAGAGCCACGACTTTGCGTTGGTGGGAAGGAGGAGCAGTGATGCTTGCCAAGCTGACATGCGTCACAGTTGAGAGGTGGATGATGCGGAGGGAGGTGGGGTAGAAGCTGACGAAGAAGCCGGGGAAGAGGATGACCAAGGCGAAGATGTCATTGAATGAGATCAGTAGAAGAGGAGCAGAAGGAGAACAGAGCGGAAACATTGTCGAGGAAGTAGAGGCCGCCGCTCTCAGTCCCAGTAGCAATCGTCCGTTGGGAGTCCGAATTCTGAAAAGAACAAGAAGTAGAAGTGAATGTGACGGAACACTGAAGTGGTTTGCATAGAGAGGTAACAGATAATAAATTGCAAGGGAACTTGGACACATAAAGAGTGCCCGCCAAGCGAAGAGATGGTGTGACTTGAACCATGCCCGTGCCATGGGCCGGGGAGGAAGAGTCGTCTGTAACGAGGACCGGGGGCATCCGGTCATGTGTTTCTAGGAGAGAAAAACATTGAGCATTGCCGGTCATGTGATTAGTACCGCTAGAGTCTATCAGCCATTTTCCTTGAGTAGCCACGTGAGCACTACAGGACATGGTGCGCACGGAGGTAGACGACCTCAAGGAGGAAGCGTCACCGGATGGGCAAAGAGGATCCATACGAGCGAAGAGAGAAAAATGGAACTCGCGTTAGTAGCAGTAAGGTCGCCGAACATCAGGCAGAAGAGAGCGCGATCCAGAGAGAGGTCGCAAGAACAAGGGAGACCGCAATGAACACGAGGAAGACTGCAGTGGATAAAGAAGGAAAACCGCAGCGGATAAAGACGAGAACTGCAGTGGTCACGTTGGCAACACACCAGCGGCAAGAAGCGCCGCGACCAAGAAGCAGAACAAAGGGGGGGGGGCAAGAAGTCGTGCGAACAAAGGAGATCGCACGAAGCAAAACAGGCAGGGAGGTCGAGCGGATAACCAGAGTCCGTGCGAACAAAGGCGAAACCACCCAACAAGAGAGACCGCTGGAAACAGTCGCGACGACTTAAGGAAAGGTCGCGACGAGTTAAGAACAAGAGCGACTAGAAAAGGAGGGAGCGGCGACTAAGCAAGGTCGCGACAAGAAGAACAGGTTGCAGTGACTAAAGAACAGGTCGCAGATAGATGAAAGGGAAAACAGAGAGGTCGCGCACACAAAAGAGCAACGACAAGGAGAGAAAGAAACTGCGCGAACAGGGCGCAAATAGGCGGAAGAAACAAGTCGCGAAGATAGGGCGCGAGAAGAGGAGTCAAGCCGCGCGGACAGGTCATGCGGGCAAGGAGAGCCCACAAAATCAAGAGGAAAAGATCGATTGCTCTGATACCATGTGCGAACAGATAAGTAGAAACCGGGAATTGGAATAACAGAAATTTTATTATCCAAAAAAGGTGTGTATTACAAAGTTATAACCTCCCTTTTATAGAATGTAGGAGATGCGAGAGATTACAAATAAGCAATGTGAGACTAAATAATTACAAGTATATGCGGCTTTACAAATAAACAAACCGAACAAGTCGGGCGGTTAAACAAGCCGACAAACCGCTCGACAACTACCAGAAGGAGAGAACAAGCTGCCACAGAGAACAAGCCGCCACAGGAGACCGCTAGACCGCCGGTCTCCAAGTCGCCTGAGACAAACCGCCAGACCGCTGGGATATCAAACAACAACAGCCCGGCAGACAAGCCGCTGAGATAAACCGCCAGACCGCCCGGCCTCCGAACAGCAACAGACCGCCCGACCTCCATACTGCAACATTCATAATTCTAATTATTTCATTAACTTCTAGAATATGTTTTGTATTATTATTTTATTTCTAAAGCATCTGATTTGAGGTTTATCCTCTTTTAGATTAGAATATTCAAATGTGATTTCATTACCTTCAGAGTGAAACCCTATTTATCACTTCAAAATTGCGAAACCCAATTTCTCATTTCAACACTGCGATTTCATCTTTCTTCTCATGCATAATCAAACTTCAGAGAACCCTAATTCTCACTCCGAGGCAGGATTGAAAAGGCTCGACCCCTCTCTCTCTCTCCCTCTTCTTTGATTGGAAATTCATCTTCTCAGTAAATTCTCTCTTAATCCAATCTACTCACGCACATCCAAATAGTACCAAATTGAATGAAGACCTAAATGGGGATGAGGAAGGGAAGATCAAGGAGATTCCATCATCAATCATGATACCAACTAATATCGAAGTGGCTTATTAAGTTAAATTTGAACGAGCAATTATGGAAGAGAGTAAGAAGAAGAGGGATCAAAAAGCAGCTCGTTTCGTGAGGGGAAATGGGGATCCGTGGGAATCGAGCATCTTGTGATAAAGGGAAGATGAAGAGATTAGGGGGGAGGGAGCGAAAGAGAGGGCGTTTGAGAATATACTTCCCGTGTATGTAACAGGGAGAGGAGAGAGAGAGGAAGAGACCCTAACATTAATCTCTGTTTGGCGTGGCGTTTTTGCCCCGGTGAATTTGGACAATACGCCATCGTCATAGAATGTACGTTTGGCATGACAACGGTTATGACCGTCACCAGGACAAGAAAACTATTGTTGAATATAAAAGTCGATGAAGTTCCTTAGGTGAGATCAGGCGTTCACAAACCATGGTTCAGAACCACTGGGTTCACAACCACCACCGCTGCGCCAAACAGTGCCTTAGTCTAGGCCTTCAGCCATGTAGAAGAGAAAAAATTAATTATGCTATAAAAGATATATTATTGGGTACATATAAACTATTAGGAGGGGAAAAGTAATCTGCTGCTTCAATTTGAAGTTGATGTTTCAAGTTTCACAGAAGATTCCTAAATGTCATAAACATGAGTTCAAAACAATATTGTGGAAGTTGCATAGACATTGATCTCACAAATATTAGGGCTTCAAATCAAAACAACAATTAGGACTTTATAAAATAAACCTTAAGACCCTAAAAACTGAACCGGAACCCTATGTACGGGTAAAACACAGCTATAATCAGCGTCATTCAGTGTCTGAAGTGCCCAATGCTGCTTCCCCACGCCCAGGAATTTGGACAATACACCAACATCATAGAATGTACGTTTGGCAAGACAACGGTTATGACCGTCACCAAGACAAGAAAACTATCGTTGAATATAAAAGTGGATGAAGTTCCTACGGTGAGATCGGGCGTTCACAAACCATGGTTCAGAACCACTGGGTTCACGACCACCGCCGCTGCGCCAAACAGTGCCTTAGTCCAGGCCTTCAGCCATGTAGAAGAGAAAAGACTAATTACACATATAAAGATATATTATTGGGTACATATAAACTATTAGGAGGGGAAAAGTAATCTGCTGCTTCATTTGAAGATGATGTTTCAAGTTTCACAGAAGATTCCTAAATGTCATAAACATGAGTTCAAAACATTATTGTGGAAGTTGCATAGACCGTGATCTCACAAATATTAGGGCTTCAAATCAAAACAACAATTAGGACTTTATAAAATAAACCTTAAGACCCTAAAAACTGAACCGGAACCCTTTGAACGGGTAAAACGCAGCTATAATCAGCGTCATTCAGTGTCTGAAGTGCCCGATGCTGCTTCCCCACGCCCGGAATGAACTTCGATGCTCCGTGCTTCAAATCATCTTCAGCACTCTTTTTTCCTCCATTGTTGATCCCAGAGCTTTTTTAAATCATGTTCTGTGCAATCGCTATCTTCGACTAAACTCAATGCATTTTGAATGCATCAAACCCCCTTTTTGAAAAATGATTTCCCATCAAGCCAGATGGTCTTCATCCCTCACCTCATCAACTTCTGTATGTTCAACTAACTTCGTCATTCCAAGCAATACTAAGTATCCTCATACGATCTCCAACTAATGCCAGTAAATTTAATCACATATTCCCATCATCATATCATTATAAAGTAGGAATACCAAAATCCCCAAACCATCTGTAGTAACGACCCACAAAAAGTCAACGATCAGTTACCAACAATAAAATATCCTCACAAAAAGTAGTGCTACCAAGATCCCCAACCCTTCAATAGAAGTTAGAGATATTGTGAAGTCTGGCTATTCTCCCTCTTCACCATCATAATGTGTATTTCCACTGCTAAGTGAAGGTGAGGCTATTTAGCTACTGCAAAGGGCGCAAAATGGAGCTAAAGTTGCACAAATTGAGATGAGCGTGGTTCAGTGCTACGTCCGTCATAGTTAATATCAGAGCCAGTTTGGTTAGGTTAGGCAAGGTTTCAACCAAGTTCAACGAGGTTTGGTAAGGATCGAGTCAAGTTCGTTGAGACGAGATGGCAAGTGCATCAACTATGGAGAGGGTCCACATTGACCAAGAAGTCATGCGAGGGAAAAGCTCCAACAAGAGTTTGAGGTCATAAGACATTTACCACAATCTCTAGCAAGTTAACAAATAAATTCTCCCTAGCACAAAGGGTTTCAAGCCACATTTGCACAAATTAGAGCTATAAGAAATAGGAAAATGCAGCAATAACGCAACAAATTTCAACTTTCTCGCAACTACGTAATATTCATCCAATATTCGATAAAGGAAAAAAAAACAATACTAGATACTCACGAATATGAAGAAGATCTGATGATGTCCGTAGAAGAAGATCCAAAGTAGGAAGCAACCACTGTGAATAGACCCACCGGTAGACTGTCAGTGTTGTGGGGTTAGGGGTAAGTAGGATATGGGGCGGAGGGTAATGACTGTGGATGGGGTATTTGGCTGGAAGCAAGGGTTATGGTTTGCGGGTGGGGTGGAGGTAAGGTTGTCGGCTGAAATGGAGATGGTGTGGTAGTGGCCGAAAACCAGGGTTGCGTCGGGCGGTTGGCGGCGAATGTGGGGTTTGGCAGCTGAACGGGTAGTGTTGGCCGACGGGTATGAGGATGACGATGACGAGAAGCTTGCGGTGAGGACTTGACGATGGGTCTGGCAAGCGTGAAACATGGAATATAGGCTTTACTTTGCAATAGGTTACCACTGCAATCGCCACCATATGATTATAATATCGCATTCATGGAAATATGGAAGTGGCATGAATCTTTTCATCTAAATCTAAATAGTACAATTGTGCTGGAAAACTATATGTTGATGATGTTGGGTATTGTATCCACACTAACCCAGATTTGACGAAGTTATCCTCGAACTAAGATGAATTAAGTTGTATTTGATGCTTGGTTTGAGTTATGTGTTTGCAGGAATCTTATGAGAAGTGTAGACCAATGTCAGTCTACAATGGGTCACCAAACACAGGACCATACAATGTAATCCCTCATTGTGTGCTCCAAGGTGTTGACTCATGTGTAGTCTCTCTATTGGGATACACTTCATATTCAAGCTCTAGGACTATGTGAAAAGACTTGATGCTGGTCATCACTTAGAAGAAGAAAATCTGTCAAGAAAATTTTCCTAAGTAAAGTACTCGAGTAGTTCTTTACTTACTTGAGTAAGTTACTGAGTTCATATTCGAGTAATAATACTCCTACTCGAGTAGCTAAGATATATCCCGAGTAGTCAATTATGGCTCTCGAGTAGTTTCTTTTCTCCTCTCGGGTTTTACAGAAATTCTCTTCTCAAAATTTTATAAGTTAAATACTCGAGTAGCTCTGTATAATACTCGAGTAATTTTATTTTCTGTCTCGAGTAGTTAAATTCTGACTCTCGTGTAGTTCTCATTTACTCGAGTAATCTAAGTCATGTACTCGAGTAGTTTATCTATTACTCGAGTAGTCCAGTGTTTATACTCGAGTAATCCAGGATTGCATTCCAGAAAATTTCTCTAAGTGAATTACTTGAGTAGTCATCTTATATACTCGAGTAGTTCTATTTGTCTCGAGTAGTTCATCTTCTATACTCGAGTAATACAGTTTTCATGTTCCAGAAATTTTCTAAGTCTTTGTCTCGAGTAATATTTCTTATACTCGAGTAGTTCATTCTTATATACTCGAATAGTATTTCTTTTACTCGAGTAATTTACTCCACCTCTCGTGTAAGTACTTAGGTACTCGAGTATGTTATTTTTGTTACTCAAGTAGCTGATTCTGTTCTTCTTACTTACTCGAGTAGTTGACTCCATGTACTCGAGTAATCATCTCATACTCTCTCAAGTAGTTTTTCTTATATACTCGAGTAGTCATCTTCTACCTACTCGAGTAGTGCTGCATGTACTCGAGTAATCTTGTATATCTCGAGTATTTTACTTTGACTTTTCCGAAAATTCGTTAAGTCCAAACTAACGGTCTTATTCATAAACTTTGACGTGATTGGTCCACGTGTCTCTGATAATGACTCAATTATGTCTAATCTTTTCTGATCCTATAAAAGATCTTGTCTAAACCGACAAACCCTAAATATTCTAAATTCTAAGAAGATTGTTTTTTAAGAAGTTTTGCAGTCGTACTCTCTAAAGTTTTTTGTCTGCTCTCTCTCTCTCCAAGAAACGAAATCCGCTGCCGCCACCGTCGCTGATTCTCGACCGGCTAGGGTTTCATCTTTTGAGGATTCAGATCAAGAAGGCTTTCCAGATCGAGATTCGCTCCACTCCTTATTTTCTGATTTGATCGATCGTGTGAAGCCAAGAAGTTCCAGATCTGATTTTGCCGAGATTTTCTTCATCATCCTGATAAAGCCGCAAAGCCTAGAAGAAGAAATTTTTGGTCTACAGTTGCAGATCTGAAGAAGAAGATTATTGTTTGTATTTCTTTACAAAATTTATTTCGTTATTGTAGGAGAAATTTCTCCGAGTGTAGGAGCTCTTTTTGTCTCCGAGATTGTAGGAAGTCTTATCTTCCGAGTGTAGATCCGTTTTGTGGATCGAGATTGTAGGAACGTTGTTCCGAGGGTAGGATTGATTTTCAATCCGAGATAGTGGAGTAGCCGAGTCTAGTGTATTGCTAGATCGGTGAGGGAAAGTGGATGTACCCAAGGTTGGGGAACCACTATAAATCTTGCCTCGTCTGTGTTTGATTGGTAGATAGATCTGTGCATTGGTTTGTAACTTTTATTCCGCAAAAAGACACACAATTCACCTATTCACCCCCCTCTAGGTGATTTAGGTAGGCAACTATAAACTTTCAAATGAAAAAAAATATTCAAGAACCATTCAACCACCTCCTCCGTAAACTTATTGGTTTCAAGAAAGCGCTTCAAGAAGACAGTTTGAGAAAGACATCTAAACATCAAGAGGGAGCTAATACAGCACAAGGATTGTAAGAATAATAATTTGAGATATTCTAGCATTTATGAATTAATTCTAGTCATTTTATTAGATTTAAATTCAGTTTTCAGAATTATGTTCTTCCAAGATCAGATGATTTGATTTATTTATTTGTAAAATGTATCATGGTATAATTGAGAACTAGTATAAACGAACACTTTTTCCGGAAATAAGTATAAGAGAGACATATTTCCCGAACTTAGTGATGGAAAGTATCATTCTTCCCATTTACCCGCTTCTCTCTCCTCCAATAAGGCTCCTTCTTTTGGAGCACGAGTTTGGGGCTGATTTGTCACATGTCATATTTGGCGTAGCCTGATGGATGATTCAAGTTCACAGTTGCGTAGGGAGCGAAATTTCCACATTTCCATGTATTTTAATGATTTTTAAGGTTTTAATGAGCGAGATCAGTCAACTATCATAGTTCTCCACAATGGTTGTCCTAGTTATGTTACTATTATTGTTGGAGGAGAAAAGTTAATTGAGTTTATTCATCCACATGGGGGTATTTATACAAATACAACGATATGACACGTCACTGATCTGTGTGCTCTCATATTTCCTAAATAGGAATCGATCTATTTAGGAAACAAATAACGTAATCAATACAAAGATTATATGCAATATCCAACACTTAGGAAACAAATAACGTAATCAATACAAAGATTATATGCAATATCCAACACCCCCCCCCCCCCTCAAGTTGGGCGTGTGATGCCAGCCATGCCGAACTTGCCAATAAGATCTGTGAACATACTGGAACTTAGACCCTTTGTGAGAACATCGGCCAACTGTTGGTGAGATGGTATGAATGAGATAACAACGGTTCCTCGGTCGATATTTTCCTTGATGAAATGTCTGTCAATCTCAATGTGTTTCGTACGATCATGTTGTACCGGATTGTGGGCAATGGAGATTGCAGCTTTGTTGTCACAATACAATTTGATGGGCTCACTTCCTTTAAGCCCAAGTTCCTTCAGGATAGTGGAGGACCCATAATCCTTCACAAATGTCATGTGTGATTGCTCTAAACTCGGCCTCAGCACTGGACCTAGCAACAACATGTTGCTTCTTGCTTCTCCAGCTGACCAAATTCCCACCAATCATGGAACAATATCCGGTTGTGGAGCGCCTATCGGTGGGCGATCCAGCCCAGTCCGCGTCAGTGTAAACTTCAATAATCAACTTCTTATTTGGTGAGAACAGGATGCCCTTCCCTGGTGAGGACTTGAGGTATCAGAGGACACGATGCGCGGCATCAATATGACAGGCCTTTGGAGAGTGCATAAACTGGCTGAGAACTCCCACAGCATAAGAGATATCTGGTCGAGTGTGAGATAAGTAGATTATTTTCCCTACCAGATCGCCATCTTCTCTGTCTAGCTTGTGATTGGCTTCGATTGGGGTGTTGGCAGGCCGACACCCGCTCATCCCAGTGGCTTCAAGAAGGTCGAGCGCATACTTCCTTTGTGAAAGGAAAATGCCATGCTTTGATCTTGCAACTTCAATGCCGAGAAAGTATTTGAGATTTCCCAAATCTTTCACTTCAAATTCTTTTGCCAATTTCTCCTTCAGTGTTTGAATCTTCTCTTTGTCATCCCCAGTGATTACGATATCATCCACGTAGATAATCAGGACGGTTAACTTCCCCTTGTTGATTCTGATAAAGAGGGTGTGGTCGGCATTGCTCTGACAGTACCCAAACATGTTCATGGCTTTGTGGAATCTTCCAAACCAGGCCCTGGCTGATTGTTTCAGGCCATAGAGTGTCCTCCGTAATCTGCACACTTTCCCTTTTGATCCGCTAGGGCTGAGTCCCGGAGGGAGAGCCATGTAGATCTCTTCTTCCAGGTCGCCATGAAGATAAGCATTCTTCACATCCAATTGGCAGAGTTGCCAACCCTTGCAGGCAGCACAAGATATGAGGATTCTGATCGAATTCATTTTTGCAACAGGAGCAAAGGTCTCCTGGTAGTCTATGCCCTCTGTCTGAGTATAGCCTCTTGCCACGAGTCGTGCCTTGTATCTTTCTACAATGCCCGAGGGGTTTTGTTTGATGGTGAATACCCATTTGCATCCAACAACCTTTTTTTCTGGTGGCAGTTGTACCAGGTCCCATGTGCCATTTTTTTCCAGGGCACTCATTTCTTCGAGCATTGCTAACTTCCACCTGTCGTCGGAAAGGGCATCCTGCCATGAAGTGGGGATGGAGACAGAGGACAAATAGGAAACAAATGCTCCATGGGAAGCTGTTAGGGATGAGTAAGAAACAAACTGAGATAATGGATGTTGAGTGGAGGTACCTTCCGTAGGGATGATGGATCCCGACGACGGAGGTTTAGTAATAGGGACCTTGACAGGAGGGGCGCAAGGAGTAGGAGGTGTAGACTGAGAGGGATGATATACCGGAGGAATAGGTAGAGGGGTGTCAGAGTAAGGTAAGGTACTCACTTCCGTTGTGGGAAGAAACCCCCCCTGAAGTGAGGACCCATAGTAGCTTTCAGATTCCCGGAAGGTAACGTCCATGGTAACGTAAACCTTCTTGTTGACTGGGTCAAAACATTTATATCCCTTCTGAGTAGGGGAGTAGCCAATGAATACGCACTTGTGCGCACGAGCATCAAGTTTCGGGCAGTGGTGGATATGGACGAAACAAACACACCCAAAAACATATGGTGGGAGAGTGGTAGGTGGAACCCCAAGTGTGGTGAGGGGAGTTTTGAAATCGAGAACACGGGATGGCATATGGTTTATAAGGTACGCTGCGGTGAGTACAGCATCCCCCCAGTAGTATTTAGGGAGTTGCATGTGGAGGAGGAGACACCGAGCAACTTCCAATAGGTGGCGGTTCTTACGCTCAGCCACCCCATTTTGAGCCGGGGAGTAGGCGCAGGATGTCTGATGGATAATCCCCCGATTGGCGAGGAACTGCTCGAAAGTGGAATCAATGAATTCACGGCCATTATCAGTGCGGAGAATCTTGACGGGGGTCGAAAACTGTGTAGAGACCATGTTGTAGAATCGCTGGAACAAGTGAAAGACCTCATTTTTTGCTTTCATAAGGTAAACTCAGGTGGTACGTGAAAAACAGTCGATAAAAGTTACAAACCAAAAACAACCTGAAATAGATGCAACCCGGCAAGGACCCCAAACATCACTATGTATCAAATGGAAAGGAGCAGCACTTGGAGAAGAAATAAGATTAAAAGAGGTACGATGATTTTTACCACGATCACATGCATCACAACAAAAATTTATCAACTAACCCAGACGGGAAGTTAGGAAATAAACGTTTCATAGAATGGATAGACGGATGTCCCAGCCGACAGTGCCAGGACTCCAAAGTAGTTGTCCGATCCACATGGAGAACTCGGGGAGGAGAGGTCGGGGTGGAAGAATCGAACACATATAGCCCGTCCACCAGACTACCAGTTCCAATCACCGTTCCCGTCTTCAGGTCCTGAAAAATGCAAGAAGGAAAGAAAGTTACTGAGCAGTGCATAGAATTGGTTATATGACTAATAGAAAGAAGATTGCGGGTAAAGTTCGGAACATGAAGAACAGAGGAAAGAGTTAGGGAGGAGCACGGGATGGAGCCTTTTCCGGCAATGGGAGAGAGGGAACCATCTGCGATGCTCACTTTGTCCCGACCAGACAACGGAAGGTAGGACACAAAACCTGAGGAGGAGCCGGTCATATGGTCTGTTGCTCCAGAATCAATGATTCAGTGAGTAGAGGGACGGGTGGAGGCAGCATGAGCACCGGAAGGCCCCTGATGGGCATATGAGGACGAAGAGGCATGTGGCTCTGGTGATGGGCCCTGCATCAGGCGTCGGAAAGCAAGGACCTCATCAGGCGTCAGAGTCAATGTGGGAGTTGTCGGAAGCTGTGGCTCGTCGAAAACATCAGACAGGTGCGCGGAGCGAGGCTGGGTAGAGCGACCCGAAGTGCGACCAGGACCGCGACTGCCACGAGAGGAAGATCCACCACGGGGTGTAGGGAGCCCATGAAGCCGAAAGCAAGTCTCCCGTGTATGACGGTTCTTCCCGCAATAGTCACAGAGGAGGTGATCCTTGTCAGTTGACTTCGGCCGAGAATCACGAGCCGCTCGTAGCCCAACCGGGGCCGTCAAGGCCGAACCATCTGGAGGAGGCTCAGGAGTCCAAGTTTGCCTCCGATCAAATTCCTGCTGAACGAGACTGAAAACCTCTGGAAGAGAGGGTAAGGGGGAGCGGCCAAGTATCTGCACACTGATTTAGTCAAAGCCCCTATGTAGCCCATGAAGGAACTCGAAAACTCGGTTGCGATCTTCCCGTGCGCGAACAAGGAGCTCATCCTCAGGCGATGCCAAAGTAATGGAGTCAAAGTGATCGTACTCTTGATATAGCTGGGTGAACTCGAGGTAGTAAGCAGACGGAGGGCGATCTCCTGGGCGAAGAAGGAAGATCTTTCGTCGTAGCTGAAAGATCTGGGCCGCGTTGCCGCGACAGGAGTAGGTAGTTTCCGCCCTTCGCCAAATGTCTGCAGCCGTATCCAGAAAGAGATAGTCGCGAGCGATGGATTCGACCATGGAGTTAGTCAGCCAGGACATGACGAGGGAGTTCTCTGATTCCCATTGCACCCAATCTGGGGAATCTGAACGAGGTATGGGTGTAGTGTCCATGACATAGCAAAATAGCCTCCTGCTCTTCAAAGCAAGAGTAATAGCCCGAGACCACGGGAGATAGTTGGTACCATCCAGACAAATCGTCGTGATTTGAGGCGTATTGTGGTCATGTCCCGAGCGAGGGAAGCCACTGGACGTCACGGTAGTTGGGGGTGTACTGGTGGTGGAAGATTCGGTAGGGGAGCCATCGGTCCCGGCCATGGGAGCAAGCATACAAAGCAAGATCCCCCGGGAGAGCAAAGAGCAGCCTAGATAGAAACTAGGTCGGCCTCATAGAAAGAGGAAGGAACCAAAAAAATGGTGTAGGCACTGGAAAGGACATTAGGAGGAGCACCGCATGTGCGGTATCAAGGAGACGACGCAGGACAGGGGCCGGAGGTGCTGGCGGTGGCCGAGGGGCCGCTGGAAGAGGGCCGAAGCCCGACAGGCGCTGGCGCGGGAGGCGCGGCGTGCGTACAACGTCTGGAGGCGGGTGCGGGGTGCGGCGGAGGAGCGGGAGGGGGAATCGGTCGTGGCTAGGTGGGGCTAGGGGCCGCCGGAGCCAGCGGGTCGGGAGTTGCTCGCGGAGGTCGGCGGAGTTGCGGGCGGAGGTCGGCGGGTTGTTCGTGCGGGAGAAAGAAGAAAAACGTACGGGAGAGGTATTTTAGCCCTAAGGCTCTGATACCATGTTGGAGGAGAAAAGTTAATTGAGTTTATTCATCCACATGGGGGTATTTATACAAATACAACGATATGACATGTCACTGATCCGTGTGCTCTCATATTTCCTAAATAGGAATCGATCTATTTAGGAAACAAATAACGTAATCAATACAAAGATTATATGCAATATCCAACACTTAGGAAACAAATAACGTAATCAATACAAAGATTATATGCAATATCCAACAATTATAAATAGAAAAAGAATTGATTTTGACGGTCATCACAGATTTTTTAGAGATCTTTCCCGGAATCAAGCAATCCTCACGCGGTGGCGGCTCTGTGAAACCCTAGGTGCCGACTCCTAGATATTATCCTCATTATTCCTTATGTTTCTTTGCCTCCCCCATAATCCCAGTCCCTACAACCAGACACATTCCCAATATCTGCCCCCTCCATTTCTTCATCCACGAAGCCACCAACCTTATTCAAGATCTCATACCCAGCATCCACCCCTCCCTAATCTCCCCTTACCTAGCTGAGTACCACAAGACCTCCCTGTACCCGTTTGTGGCACCTCCAACTAAAAGACAACCCCACGGCTGACCACTATTTCAGTTCACCTGTTTCAGGATGTGCCCTGTTCCAGCCATGGATGACTTATCCCCATCCCCTTACCACCATGCCAAACCTCACTCACAGTCCCCCTAACCAAAAATCGAGACATCCTAGTCCTTTTCCTACTCTATCCTGCTATCCACTCCACAAACAGCCAATTTTCCTCTCTAGGCAACCATCTAGAGCACTCTTCATCCCTCTGAAAAGCCACTGCCGCGTCCACTATCACTGGATCTCCTCGGCTTCCCCTAAGGCCATTCTCCCGTGAATTATTATTCTTGATTCCATTATCTTCATCATTGTTGTACGAAGTTGGTTCCTACATGATTGCGGCTATTTTGTTATGTTAGTGTAATTTTTTCAAGAATAATCATGATTTTTTCAAGAATAAGTTGGTTCCTACATGATTGCAGATGTTTTGTTATGTTAGTGTATTTTTTCAAGAATAATCGTGACTTGCGGGATCTATTCATTTGTGCATTAACAGCCCTCCAAACGGAAGAAAACCAAACTAGCCCATTTGTTAGAGTTCTTTGCTTTCTTGTTTGTGATAACTGCACAAGATTTCTGTGTTTATTGTTAATTGCAATTTCTTGTTGGATCACCATTCACATATATACACCATCCTATGTTACACACGGTCGATTTCCACTGCAGTGCACCTATTGCATAGTATAAAGTTGCATTTTCACACATCCCTACCCTGCATCACTTTCTCAATCCCAGGTGATGTCCCAATCTGCAGAACCTTTATATTCAAGTGTTTCATTACAAAACGAGATTCACAAGGCAAGTCCACCAAGCAATTGTTATTGTTGAAGGATTTTGTATAAAGGTTCGGGCCGTTATCCTTGTGTAACCGCCCGTGTTGCTGCACTTTAAAGGGCCGGACGGTTATCCTTGAGTAACCGCCCGGTGCTACTGCTCTGTAAAGGGTCAGGCGGTTACCTTTGTGTAACCGCCAGGTGTCCCTTCCTGTTTAGTCTGGGTGGTTACCTGTATTGTAACCGCCCAATGTATTTAATCTCACATCATAATTTGTACATTTCTCACTGTTATGCCCTAACTAGGAGAGAAACTAAGAGAAGATGTAGAGGAAGCTAGAGAAAGAGATTAGGGTTAGGGTTGAGAGAAGAGGAAGAACCTGAATATATTCTTGCATGCCATCCAAAGAGAGGGGTCCGGATATTTATACCCCCGGACCCAAGACCGGCCGGCCAAGGGGGCCGGCCGGCCCAATGGGGCTGAACCCGGCGTGGTTCAGCCCCCCCCCCCCCCCCCCCCGAGCCATATATTTAAGAAGAGGGGGCTGAACCCATTGGTTCAGCCCCAATAACGCCACATCCGTGCCGCCGCCGCTTGTAATGTTGTCCAAACAACCGAGCCTCGTCCGGGGGCGTAACATTCCCTGCCCCATCAAAAGTCAACTTGTCCCCAAGGTGATAGTCCGGGTAAAGCTCCTGGAACTCCAGTAAATCGACCCAAGTATTGTGCTCTGCCGAGAGATCCTTCCACTTAACCAATAGCTCGGGACAGTACGCCGTGCCACGGCGTTTCCACTTAACCAACAGAACATCCTCCGGAAGCGGGCGAAGCTCGCCACCACTAGTAGCCTCGGGTAACACGGGGAAGACCGGAACAGCAGGCCCCAACTTCCGCTTCAGCAAGGAGACATGAAAGGTAGGATGAATCCGGGAGCTCGCCGGTAAGGCTAAGGTATACGCCACCGGCCCGACACGCCGCGTGATCCGAAATGGTCCATAGTAGCGGGGTGCCAGTTTCTGATTTGTCCGCTGGGCCACCGACAACTGGCGATAAGGACGAAGTTTGAGGAAAACGTCATCCCCCACCTGAAACTCCCGCTCGGTACGATGACGATCGGCCTGAATCTTCATACGATCCTGTGCTGCTCGAAGGTTCTCCCGTAGGGTGGTGAGAGTCTGATCACGATCACGGAGCGCCCGATCAACTGCTGCCACGGCCGTACTCCCGGGCTCATAACTGCTCAAGGTAGGAGGTGGACGCCCATAGACGACCTCAAACGGCGTGAGTTTACTGGCCGAGTGATAAGAAGTGTTGAAACAGTACTCCGCCCAATGTAGCCAACTAGTCCAGGTCCGCGGCTCATCCATGACAAAACAGCGAAGGTAAGTCTCGACGCCCCGATTTAAGACCTCGGTCTGGCCGTCAGTCTGGGGATGATGAGTCCGTGCTGAAACGTAAGGAAGTCCCCTGCAAGCGGAATAGCTCTGTCCAAAATCGGCCTACGAAGGTCGGATCACGGTCGGAAATGATCGCGCGGGGAACACCATGCAAACGAACAACCTCCCGCACAAATAAGGTCGCAACAGACTCCGCGGTGTAGGGATGGCTCAGAGCAAGGAAGTGCCCATACTTGGACAACTTGTCCACCACTACCAAGATCACTGTTTTCCCCTGCGACTTAGGTAGCCCATCGATGAAGTCCATAGAAACCGTGTCCCAGATCTGATGTGGAATTTCCAAGGGAGTGAGGAGGCCGGCCGGAGAAGTAGTCTCATATTTTTGTCGTTGGCACACCGCACACGTCTGTACGAACTCCTGAATGTCGCGGCGCATGCCCTTCCAAAACACGTTGGCCCGAGCCCGCTGAAGGGTGCGAAGAACGTCGGCGTGGCCGCCTGTCGGCGACGAGTGAAACTCATGCATCATCACCGTGCGCCAAGCAGAATGAGCAGGAATGACCACCCGCCCGTGATAGAAGAGTCGGTCATTCTGTAAATGGTAGCCTGGAGCTGTCGCATGACCTTGCTGCAAGTCCTCCACAATAGCCCGTAACTCGGGGTCGCGCTGCACCGCGTCTTGAATTTCATCCATCGACTCCAACTGCGGCCCGGAAATGTGTGCCAAACCCCCTTCGGGTAAGCGAGAGAGGGCGTCAGCCACCCGATTATCCTTCCCCGGTCGATATTCGATCGCATAATCATAGCCCAACAGCTTGGTGACCCACTTTTGTTGCAGGGGGGAAGAGATCCTTTGCTCCAAGAAATGCTTCAAACTCTGGTGATCGGTCCGGATCGTAAAATGACGCCCAAGTAGGTAGGGCCGCCAGAGAGCCACCGCATGAATCACCGCCAGCATCTCCTTTTCATACACTGAGAGACCCAGAGTCCGGGGAGCCAAAGCCTTACTGTAAAAGGCGATCGGCCGCCCCTCCTGCATCAAAACCGCCCCCACACCCACGCCAGAAGCATCTGTCTCGACCACGAACCGTTTGGTAAAGTCCGGGAGTGCCAACACTGGAGTCGTCGTCATAGCTCGCTTGAGCGCCTGGAAGGCGGTCTCGGCCTCAGCGTGCCACTCAAAAGCATCCTTCTGTAGCAGCTGTGTAAGTGGCCTAGCAATCTTCCCGTAGTCCCGTACAAAGCGTCGGTAGTACCCAGTGAGGCCTAAGAACCCCCGCAGTGCCCGAATGGTCAACGGTCGGGGTCACGACAGCATATTCTTGATCTTCCGTGGGTCTGCCTTCACCCCTTCAACAGAAACTAGATGCCCCAAATATTCCACCTCAGGTTGTCCGAAAGAACACTTAGACCGCTTAGCATATAACTGGTGTTTGCCGAAGAGTAGAGAAGACCTGAGCCACATGAAGTAGATGATCCTCCCAAGTAGCACTGTAAATCAGGATGTCGTCGAAAAAAATCAGGACGAAGCGTCGCAGGAAGGAACGGAAAATCTCATTCATATTGGCCTGAAAGGTAGACGGCCCCCCAGTCAATCCATTGGCCATCACTAAGAACTCATAGTGACCGTCATGAGTTCTGAAGGCAGTCTTATGCACATCCTCCTCTTTCATCAGGATCTGATAGTAGCCGGACCGCAGATCCAGCTTGGTGAACAGGGTCGCCCCATGCAACTCATCCAAGAGCTCCTCGATCACGGGAATCGGAAACTTGTCCTTCACAGTTACACTGTTCAAGGCCCGGTAGTCCACGCAAAATCGCCATGATCCGTCTTTCTTCTTAACCAAAATAATCGGTGCGGAAAAAGAACTGGTACTAGGCCGTATGATACCTGCATCAAGCATTTCCTTCACACTGCGTTCAATCTCGGCCTTCTGGATGTAGGGATACCTGTACGGGCGGATGTTGGGCGGTTCCGCCCCAGTCTGTAACACAATCTGATGATCACGAAAACGTGACGGTGGAAGGGTACTCGGCTCCTGGAAGATGTCATCATACTCCTCTACAAGCGGCCGCAACTGATCTGGCACCTGTGTTAATCCCTCCTCGTCCGACCGCACCCCCAGCAGGATTGCCATCAAGCTACTAGACTCCTCCAGCTGCTGCAAACTGCGAAGGGAAATCTCCTTAACTGGAGACGATCTGAGCCCCGTCAAACAGAACTGTCGTCCGCCTTGCATGAATTCCATCGTCATCTGATCCCAATCAAAAGTAATCCGCCTCAGCAGCTGTAACCACTGCACTCCCAAAACCATGTCTGAACCTCGGATCGGTAAGAGGTAGACGTCCGTGCACCCCACATATTCCTGCATCCGAAGCTCTACCGCCTTCAACATCCCTTGGCACTGTAACTTGCTGCCGTCTGCAACCATGACCTGAAAGGCTGCACCCGTGTCGATCTGTTGCCCCACCTTCCTTGCTACATCAGGATGAATAAAGTTGTGGGTGCTCCTACTGTCGACCAAAATCGTCACCCTCTCACGCCGAACCCGTCCAACCAACCGCATCGTAAGCGGGGGGGGGGGGGGGGGGGGGGGGGGGGGGGGGGGGGGGGGATTGCATCCCTCCATGGCATGTAGGGAAACGCCCAACTCCGCCAGGTCTAGGTCTCCCCCAAACTCCACCTCCTCTGGTAATACGTCCTCCTCGAGCTGCTCCTGCTGCAACATGAAAACCTGGACCTTCTGGCACTTGTGACCGGGGACGAACTTCTCATCACAATTAAAGCATAAACCCTTCTCCTTCCGAGCCGCCAACTCGCTCCAAGACAACCGAGTCACTGTTGGCTTGGTACCCGTGGGGGGCTCCCGTCGTGCTGCCATCGTCGGGCCCAAAGCTGGTCTACTCGTGTTACGTGCCCGTTGCCTGTTGAACCTCTCCTCCTGAATACGTGCCAACGTAATGGCATGGTTCAAGGAACGGGGCATGAGTGCCTGAACCTCATCCCGAATATGCTCCTTAAGACCGGATATAAAACAGCTGTAAAGCGTCCTCTCTGGCCACTGAACCCGATTCGCCAACTTCTCGAACTCGGTCCGATACTCCATAACCGACCCCTTCTGACGAAGCTTCTGAAGGAGTGCCTCAAAGTTCTCATACTCCAGTGGCCCAAACCGGCCGTAAATCCCTCCACGAACTCCCCCCAAGGCACGTACTCTCGTCCCCGCAAGAACCACTGTGTCCATTGGAAGGCATCATCCTTCAGATGGAAGGACGCTAGCTGCACCCACTGGCCTTCAGGCACCTCCTGGTACTGGAAGAATAATTCGGCCTTGTGAATCCATTCCAGGGCGTCGCCGCCCTCGAACTCTGGAAAGTACATACGCGTTAACCCGGGGGTCAACCGTTGTGCTCCTGGACCTCCGTCCCTCCTTGCGTGTTCCCCATGCTCAAACCCCCCGTACCCGTGCGGCTGTCCCGCTCCCCAAGGCGGAGGCTGCGGGTGCTGCGGCTGGCCGCCCCACCCGGGGCCAAATCCGACCCCTCCTGGTGGCCCAAACCCGCATGGAGGAGGAAGGAGCCCCCCCCCTTTGCTGTCCCACCATGTCGGGTGGCCGCCGGAGCCCCAAAAGCTCCTCCCCGCCTCGGCGCCACTCTTCCGTGGCCGATCCCAGTCCTCCGAAACCTGCTGCAGTGAATCCGGGCGGAAACAGCCCCGCCGGACCCCCGTAACCCGCTCCCGAAGCCGCAGGAGCCCCGTATCCCGCCGATCCCGTGCCGCCGACCCCTCCGTGCCACGCCGGGCCGGCCGGAGCCCCTCCCGCAGGCCGCACGCCCCCGACACCTTCCGCAGCCCGCGCAGAGACGGAGCCGGCTGGATCGGCTCCCGATCCGGCCGAATCCTCGTTGGCCGGGCCCTTCCCCTTCAGTAGGGTCTTCAACTCCTCCAAACGGGTCTCCAGACGCACTTCCAACGCCGCCATGGAATCGGTGAGGCCAACAACATTCTCCTCTAGGGTTTCAATCCGCGAGGATTCCTCTTGATTGCGAGTATTCACCATTGCCGCGAGAATCGACTGCTCTGATACCAATTGTTATGCCCTAACTAGGAGAGAAACTAAGAGAAGATGTAGAGGAAGCTAGAGAAAGAGATTAGGGTTAGGGTTGAGAGAAGAGGAAGAACCTGAATATATTCTTGCATGCCATCCAAAGAGAGGGGTCCGGATATTTATACCCCCGGACCCAAGACCGGCCGGCCAAGGGGGCCGGCCGGCCCAATGGGGCTGAACCCGGCGTGGTTCAGCCCCCCCCCCCCCCCCCCGAGCCATATATTTAAGAAGAGGGGGCTGAACCCATTGGTTCAGCCCCAATAACGCCACATCCGTGCCGCCGCCGCTTGTAATGTTGTCCAAACAACCGAGCCTCGTCCGGGGGCGTAACACTCACCTTCTCTATTCTATATAAAGAAGGGTGCAGCCGTGTAATCAGTAAATTTCTTGAGAATAAAAATATTCATTTTAATTTGTATTTTGGGTTTCTGTGGGGTATCAGAGCGAGGTTGGGACCCGCAGACAACTTCTTGAAACCTCCCAACCTACCTTGCGCAGACATCTCTTCTGAAACCGCCCAGGTTCCGCTCTTGGTGAACTCCATGCGGCACCCACTTGCAAGACTGACCAGGTTTCTCCTTGCGTGCCCTTCTTTGTGGCCGCCCCAACCCCCCTTGCAGAACTTTCTTTGACACCAGTTCACGTGACCACTCTAATACAAGTGCCCGGACTCCTCGTTATGATCAGTCCACACGGCCTCCCTATTGCAACCGCCCAAAATCCCTACTATGAGCAATTTGTGCATCCTACCCCTGCAACCGCCCAAACTCCTCAATCTCCCCTTACCTTGGACTATGACTTTTCTCATCCAAAAGATTATCTTATCGTCGGCCCGTCATGAACACCTATGCAGCCTTTTCTTTTGCCCCGGCTTACCCCCCCCCCCCCCCCCCATGAAGTACGGGATAAACTCCAGGTTACTATTATCTCCCTCAATGATTTTTTAGAGATCTTTCCCGGAATCAAGCAATCCTCACGCGGTGGCGGCTCTGTGAAACCCTAGGTGCCGACTCCTAGATATTATCCTCATTATTCCCTTATGTTTCTTTGCCTCCCCCATAATCCCAGTCCCTACAACCAGACACATTCCCAAGTATCTGCCCCCTCCATTTCTTCATCCACGAAGCCACCAACCTTATTCAAGATCTCATACCCAGCATCCACCCCTCCCTAATCTCCCCTTACCTAGCTGAGTACCACAAGACCTCCCTGTACCCATTTGTGGCACCTCCAACTAAAAGACAACCCCACGGCTGACCACTATTTTCAGTTCACCTGTTTCAGGATGTGCCCTGTTCCAGCCATGGATGACTTATCCCCATCCCCTTACCACCATGCCAAACCTCACTCACAGTCCCCCTAACCAAAAATCGAGACATCCTAGTCCTTTTCCTACTCTATCCTGCTATCCACTCCACAAACAGCCAATTTTCCTCTCTAGGCAACCATCTAGAGCACTCTTCATCCCTCTGAAAAGCCACTGCCGCGTCCACTATCACTGGATCTCCTCGGCTTCCCCTAAGGCCATTCTCCCGTGAATTATTATTCTTGATTCCATTATCTTCATCATTGTTGTACGAAGTTGGTTCCTACATGATTGCGGCTATTTTGTTATGTTAGTGTAATTTTTTCAAGAATAATCATGATTTTTTCAAGAATAAGTTGGTTCCTACATGATTGCAGATGTTTGTTATGTTAGTGTATTTTTCAAGAATAATCGTGACTTGCGGGATCTATTCATTTGTGCATTAACAGCCCTCCAAACGGAAGAAAACCAAACTAGCCCATTTGTTAGAGTTCTTTGCTTTCTTGTTTGTGATAACTGCACAAGATTTCTGTGTTTATTGTTAATTGCAATTTCTTGTTGGATCACCATTCACATATATACACCATCCTATGTTACACACGGTCGATTTCCACTGCAGTGCACCTATTGCATAGTATAAAGTTGCATTTTCACACATCCCTACCCTGCATCACTTTCTCAATCCCAGGTGATGTCCCAATCTGCAGAACCTTTATATTCAAGTGTTTCATTACAAAACGAGATTCACAAGGCAAGTCCACCAAGCAATTGTTATTGTTGAAGGATTTTGTATAAAGGTCGGGCCGTTATCCTTGTGTAACCGCCCGGTGTTGCTGCGCTTTAAAGGGCCGGACGGTTATCCTTGAGTAACCACCCGGTGCTACTGCTCTGTAAAGGGTCAGGCGGTTACCTTTGTGTAACCGCCAGGTGTCCCTTCCTGTTGTAGTCTGGGTGGTTACCTGTATTGTAACCGCCCAATGTATTTAATCTCACATCATAATTTGTACATTTCTCACCTTCTCTATTCTATATAAAGAAGGGTGCAGCCGTGTAATCAGTAAATTTCTTGAGAATAAAATATTCATTTTAATTTGTATTTTGGGTTTCTGTGGGGTATCAGAGCGAGGTTGGGACCCGCAGACAACTTCTTGAAACCTCCCAACCTACCTTGCGCAGACATCTCTTCTGAAACCGCCCAGGTTCCGCTCTTGGGTGAACTCCATGCGGCACCCACTTGCAAGACTGACCAGTTTCTCCTTGCGTGCCCTTCTTTGTGGCCGCCCCAACCCCCCTTGCAGAACTTTCTTTGACACCAGTTCACGCGACCACTCTAATACAAGTGCCCGGACTCCTCGTTATGATCAGTCCACACGGCCTCCCTATTGCAACCGCCCAAAATCCCTACTATGAGCAATTTGTGCATCCTACCCCTGCAACCGCCCAAACTCCTCAATCTCCCCTTACCTTGGACTATGACTTTTCTCATCCAAAAGATTATCTTATCGTCGGCCCGTCATGAACACCTATGCAGCCTTTTATTTTGGCCCCGGCTTACCCCCCCCCCCTGAAGTACGGGATAAACTCCAGGTTACTATTATCTCCCTCAATGATTTTTTAGAGATCTTTCCCGGAATCAAGCAATCCTCACGCGGTGGCGGCTCTGTGAAACCCTAGGTGCCGACTCCTAGATATTATCCTCATTATTCCCTTATGTTTCTTTGCCTCCCCCATAATCCCAGTCCCTACAACCAGACACATTCCCAAGTATCTGCCCCCTCCATTTCTTCATCCACGAAGCCACCAACCTTATTCAAGATCTCATACCCAGCATCCACCCCTCCCTAATCTCCCCTTACCTAGCTGAGTACCACAAGACCTCCCTGTACCCATTTGTGGCACCTCCAACTAAAAGACAACCCCACGGCTGACCACTATTTCAGTTCACCTGTTTCAGGATGTGCCCTGTTCCAGCCATGGATGACTTATCCCCATCCCCTTACCACCATGCCAAACCTCACTCACAGTCCCCCTAACCAAAAATAGAGACATCCTAGTCCTTTTCCTACTCTATCCTGCTATCCACTCCACAAACAGCCAATTTTCCTCTCTAGGCAACCATCTAGAGCACTCTTCATCCCTCTGAAAAGCCACTGCCGCGTCCACTATTACTGGATCTCCTCCGCTTCCCCTAAGGCCATTCTCCCGTGAATTATTATTCTTGATTCCATTATCTTCATCATTGTTGTACGAAGTTGGTTCCTACATGATTGCGGCTATTTTGTTATGTTAGTGTAATTTTTTCAAGAATAATCACGATTTTTTCAAGAATAAGTTGGTTCCTACATGATTGCAGATGTTTTGTTATGTTAGTGTATTTTTTCAAGAATAATCGTGACTTGCGGGATCTATTCATTTGTGCATTAACAGCCCTCCAAACGGAAGAAAACCAAACTAGCCCATTTGTTAGAGTTCTTTGCTTTCTTGTTTGTGATAACTGCACAAGATTTCTGTGTTTATTGTTAATTGCAATTTCTTGTTGGATCACCATTCACATATATACACCATCCTATGTTACACACGGTCGATTTCCACTGCAGTGCACCTATTGCATAGTATAAAGTTGCATTTTCACACATCCCTACCCTGCATCACTTTCTCAATCCCAGGTGATGTCCCAATCTGCAGAACCTTTATATTCAAGTGTTTCATTACAAAACGAGATTCACAAGGCAAGTCCACCAAGCAATTGTTATTGTTGAAGGATTTTGTATAAAGGTCGGGCCGTTATCCTTGTGTAACCGCCCGGTGTTGCTGCGCTTTAAAGGGCCGGACGGTTATCCTTGAGTAACCGCCCGGTGCTACTGCTCTGTAAAGGGTCAGGCGGTTACCTTTGTGTAACCGCCAGGTGTCCCTTCCTGTTGTAGTCTGGGTGGTTACCTGTATTGTAACCGCCCAATGTATTTAATCTCACATCATAATTTGTACATTTCTCACCTTCTCTATTCTATATAAAGAAGGGTGCAGCCGTGTAATCAGTAAATTTCTTGAGAATAAAAATATTCATTTTAATTTGTATTTTGGGTTTCTGTGGGGTATCAGAGCGAGGTTGGGACCCGCAGACAACTTCTTGAAACCTCCCAACCTACCTTGCGCAGAAATCTCTTCTGAAACCGCCCAGGTTCCGCTCTTGGGTGAACTCCATGCGGCACCCACTTGCAAGACTGACCAGGTTTCTCCTTGCGTGCCCTTCTTTGTGGCCGCCCCAACCCCCCTTGCAGAACTTTCTTTGACACCAGTTCACGCGACCACTCTAATACAAGTGCCCGGACTCCTCGTTATGATCAGTCCACACGGCCTCCCTATTGCAACCGCCCAAAATCCCTACTATGAGCAATTTGTGCATCCTACCCCTGCAACCGCCCAAACTCCTCAATCTCCCCTTACCTTGGACTATGACTTTTCTCATCCAAAAGATTATCTTATCGTCGGCCCGTCATGAACACCTATGCAGCCTTTCCTTTTGCCCCGGCTTACCCCCCCCCCCCCCCCGAAGTACGGGATAAACTCCAGGTTACTATTATCTCCCTCAATGGGAAGAAGAATTTTGTAGAATGGGAGAACTCGGTACGACTTGCCCTTCAAACCGATAATGCTGGTGAACTGGTGTTAAAGAAACAGTGGCTCCATGATGACGGTCAGGTTCAGTCTTGGCTTCTCAATTCCATGAGGACTAAACCATACTGAAGGGTCATGTGCCACGAGACTACCAAAGCCATATAGGATAAGCTTCAGTCTCTTTACTCTGGCCAGGACAGTCTCCAACATCTCTTTGATATCTTTACTCAGCTTCAGGCGGTTGATGCAGGTGTGACTGGTGACCTGACCTCTTTTGTTGCCACGTCCAGGACCATCGTTGCAGCGTGTGGCTTCGACACCTGCCCACTCCTTGGATTTTGTTGTTCAGTGTGCGCAAAAGGAGCCTGTAGGCATGGCTCTCATGATGGCGGGACTACCTCCCCAACTTCATAGTGTCCGGGCGACCACCCTCTCCTCACCTACTATTCTGTCTCATTCTAACGTGTGCTCTATGATCCTTAAAGTCACTCCTCTTACTAAGGTCATGATGCCTCCCTCTCCTTCCCTTCTACACCACTCCCCAGCTATGAGGCCTCCTCCTGGGTCTCGGGTGGTCACAATGTGATGATCGCAATCGCTCCTCAAGGTCGTGCAGTCGTTTGTGTACTTATTGTGGCTGTCCACATCATGCTGAGGCCACCTGCTTCAAGATACATGGGTTTTCATCATCGACATCCAATTCACAGCCTCATGTTTCTCCAGCGATGGATGTTCCCTCCTCTCACTCTGACATTGACATCTTGCGCGAGGAACTTCAATAACTTTGGGGGATGCTTACTCGGGTCTCCGACACTGTCGCCTCTACGTCCAACGAAGGTAAATCCTATTTTCTCCCCAATCCAGTGTACATAGTGTACTCTGGGGTTACCGACCACATCACCTCACACAAACCTTCTCGATATTCATATACCTCCTATCCGAAGTTTACCGATGATCTTGTTTCGGCATTGCTCCTGTTTCGTCGTTCGTAAGTCGCTGCTCCTATTTCGACGAAACTCCAATTTTGTCGTTCATAAGTCGTTGCTCCTGTTTCTATGTTGCCGCTCCAAAAATCATCCAGATTTCTGTTCGGAAATCTTCCAGATTTTTGTTCAGTTATTTTGGTATTTTATTTCAAATATAGCTCCTAATATTTTGTAGCCAGTCTGATCTATGTTTCCTACAGTACCCATCATATGATTACTTTCCCCAGACACTAAATTATAAATGTTTATTATATTGTTTTTTCCAACTTTTTCTTGTTACAACAGTTATGTCTCAATCACAATCTCCTATTCGTGTCACTGGTGATTTATTTTTGATGACGCAAACAACGATGATAATGCTCCACTCCGGGCTTATGTGTCTTTTATCAATAGTAAAGAAGTTGGTGGCGAAAATAAAAAATAAAAATGCAATTTTTGTGAGATTAATTTCAGCGGCTCGTATTCTAGTGCAAAGAGTCACTTGCTAAAAATATTTGGTAATGGTATTAGGGTATGTCCAAATGTGACCCAGAAGTATTTAAAAGAGCTTCAAAGGTGTTTCTACATCAAAAAAAAATGCAAACCGACTCTCAAGGTATTATCATTTCCTAATACAAGTAAAACTTCTCAATTAGTTGGGGAAACATAACTAGGATATTCTATTCTGCTAGTTTAAAGATACTTGGCTCCAAAAGAGAATCAACATAGTTAGTGATGGTTGGACAGATGCTCAAAGAAGACCTTTGATTAATTTTATGATGACCGCCTCTGAGAATGGTCCAATTTTTTTAAAGACAAATGATGCATCAGGAGAGTACAAGAATAGACATTATATTGCAAATATGATGATTGAAGTCATTAATGAAGTTGGTGACAAAAATATTATACAGGTTTATCACTTATAATGCACCAATGTGTAAGGCAGCAAGAGCAATTATGGAAGCGCAATTCCCACATTTTTTGGACACCTTGTGTTGTGCACACTTTAAATTTAGCATTAAAAAATATTTGTGCAGTCAATAATACTGATCGTTGTGCAACAGTTAGAGAACAATGCGGATGAATAACTCAAGTGACTAATGAAGCTCAATCAAACAGGACTTTCATAATGAATCATCAATACAGGTTGAACATGTATAACTATTTTGTATCACTAAAGTTACTTGCAGTTGTTGAAACACGATTGGCTTCAACTATAGTGATGTTGAAGATGTTTAAACTTGTGAAGATGAGTTTGTTTGTTATGGTTGGATGTCCCGAATGGACTATGTATAGAGCAGATGATGTTGAGAAAGCTCTAGAAATTAAAAACATCATCTATAGTGACAAATGATAAGATGATGTGTACAAACTCATTGATATAACAAGACTCGTGTATAATATGTTTAGGGTTTGTGATACACACAAACCTAACCTTCATTTGGTATATCATATGTGTGATTCAATGATAAAAAATGTGAAGAATGAAATATATAGACACAAAAAAATAACGGACTTGGAAGTTCATTTCCCTCTTTATAAGACAATTTATGATGTCCTCGTTGATCGATGGACCAAGAGTTGCATACCACTACATTGCATGGCTAAGGTAATTTTTTGCATACCACTACATTGGTCAAGCTTTTAGTGAGCCAGATAGTTTGGAGAGTAGAGCTTCATTATTGTCATAAGATTGGTGAAGTTACTATAGAACCTCAGCACCTAAATTGCAAAAAAAATACTTTGAACTTCTAGGTCAACCTTCTTCATCGTCTTCCTGTGAGAGAAATTGGAGCACATACTCATTCATTCACTCACTGAGAAGAAACAAGATTCTACCACAACGAGTTGATGATTTGGAGTATGTGTAGAGAAATCTGCGCATACAATCGAGAACAAACAAATCTACAATCAAGGAAGGAGTAAAATGTGGGGTATAAGAGGAGATGCATGGGCAAATCCTTTTGATGGAGTTGGCATGCTTACAATTGCCAACTTGTCTTTAGATGAGTCAAAAATTGAAGATGCATTGATCTCCAACAATACGAATGAAGGTAAAGAAAATGAGTGATGGACATTGTGAAATTTAAAATGATTATGAATATTTTATGTCTAAGAACTTCATGTTATATTGCATTAGTTATGAACTTGAACTTCAATTAATTATTTATGTTTCATGTTTTATTGTTTTGAAAAATTAAAATTACATTGTGATGTGTACATATATATTTATTATATTTAATACAACGTATCCTGACGTACTGTAGCCTTATTTTTTAAATTTTGTCGTACCGGATGCGTATCGTACTGATACCTGTACCTGTACTGGTGCTTCCTAGTTTCTCTGCTCTGTCTTTCATGTTCATGACTCTCAATTTAATTTTCTCTTTGTTAGCCGTGTAAGTCAAGACCTTGATTACTCATTCATGTTTTTTGTCTTTTTTGTGATGCAGGATGGGCGAACATGAATATCATTAATAAGGGGCGACTCTTTAATGAGTTATACACTCTGGATCTTCCTGTCTTGGTTCTCTCTCTCACCTCCACTGACTGGTACCGACATTTTGGACATGCTCCTCTGTCAATTCTCAAGTGCGCTCTTCCAGATCTTTCTTTTTTCTGATTTCAATGTGAATCATGTATTTACGGGAAACATCATTAATCTACTTTTCTCCTCTTTGTACTTAGAGCACCGCTCCTTTTGATTTAGTACATTCATATATTTGGGTCCTTACAAAGTGGTTAGTGACTCTGACTATCATTATTTTGCTACTTTTGTTGATGATTATTCTCGAATGACATGTTGTATATGATGCGTGATCGCTCCGAGTTGCTGCAGATCTTTCACTCTTTCTCGCTGAAACTAAAACCCGGTTTTCGTGTTCATTTAAAATTCTTCGAACCGATAATGTTTGTGAATATACCAATCATAGTTTTCAAGACACCAATAATATCTGGGCATAATTCACCAAAGTTATGTACCTATACGCCGCAACAGAACGATGTGGCCGAGCGAAAAAATTGTCACTTCCTCGAGGTTGTCAGGTCTCTTATGTACCAAATGCAGGTTCCTACCATCTATTGACATTTTGTCATGCCCACTGTCTGCTATCTTATTAATCGTCTACCCTCTTTTGTTCTGAATTTTGTCACACCGTTTTTCTTCCTCTTTCCCAGCACATATCCCTTTACCATGACACCTTGTATTTATGATTGTCTGCTTTGTTCATCAATTTGGCCCTATCAAGGATAAGTTAGCTCCCAGCGCGGCCAAGTATATGTTTATTGGTTATTCTTGTACCCAAAAGGGCTATATCTGTTACTTTCCACCTCTTTGGAAAACTATCACCTCAAGATCATGTACTTCCAGCCCTTCTTTTCTACACAAGGCTCTCTGACACCCAGGATGACGGGTCGTCATGGATGAGGAAATAGCTTCCCTCTGGATAATTACATTTGGGACCTTGTCCTTCTTCATTCGGGCTAGACATGTGTTGGTTGTAAGTGGGTTTTCATTGCGAAGCATGATCCTGATGGGGTGGTTGAACGTCTGAAAGCTCGTCTTGTGGCTCGTGGTTTTACTCAGCAACACGACCTCAACTACGAAGAGATGTTCCCACCTGTCGCAAAGCTTAACGTTGTCCGGGTACTGATCTCCTTGGCTGTTCAACGGCATTGGCCGTTATATCAACTCGACATCAAAAATATTTTCTTGAATGATGATCTTGTTAAGACTGTACATGCAGTAGTCTCCTTATTATGAGAACACGGGCGAGTCTCATGTATGACACCTCAAGAAATCTTTATATGGTCTCAAACAGTCTCCTCGGGCCTAATTCGATAAGTTCAGGCGGGTTGTTCACGATGTTGGTTTCACTCGAAGTTTGGCTGATTTTTCCCTATTCACTCATTACAGCCCCACAGGAACAGTGATTTTTTAGTATATGTTGATAATATTCTCATCAAAGGCGATGATCTCAATGGTATATATATATAATCAAGAAACACTTTGGCGTCCATATTTTATACTAAGGATTTGGGGGCTCTCCAGTATTTTCTTGGCATCAAGGTGGCTCGTAGACCTGATGGTCTTGGCTGTCTCAACGGAAGTATCGTCTTGACCTACTTCATAATGTCGGCTACTCTGCATGCAAGCTCACTGATACTCTTATGGATGTCAACCATAAGCTATGGGTTCATGCATCTGATTCTAACCTACACCTCCCTAACCCGAAGTACTATCGTCATCTTGTGGGCAAGCTCATTTACCTTGCAATCACGAGAGCTGATATATCTTTGTCGTTAGGGTGGTCAACCGCTTTATGCATGCTCTACGGATCTCCCATCTCCAAGTTATTGAGTGCATCCTCTGATATCTAAAGACTGCTCTGTAACAAGGGCTTGTGTATAAGCCCTCCTCCTCATCACTTGTTGCTTACTATGATGCTGACTATGTTAGTTCTCTTGATGATCGTTTATCCACAACTGTGTTTGGTGGACATCTTGTCACTTGGCGGAGCAAGAAGCAAACTGTGGTTGTATGATTATCTGTGAAAAAGGGAATCGATCAATGGCTTCTGTCATTTTTGAACTTACATGGTTGGAGAGCTTTCTGAGTGATCTGGGTGTGAAACTCCCATCTTTGACCACTTTTTTGTGACAGCCAAGCACATTGAGGTCGATTATCATTTTATTCGGGTAAGGTTCAACTTAAAAAATTAGACTTGAGTCATGTGTCTGTTGTTGGGCAAGTTGTTGATATCCTCACTAAGTCATAACCTCGACCATTATATCATCAGTTTCTGTTCAAGCTTGGATCCTACGATTTGCATACTCCAGCTTGCGGGGGAGTGTTGAAAGATTCTGTATAAAGGTTGGGCAGTTACCAATGTGTAACCACCCGGTGTTGTTGCACTTTAAAGGGTTTGGAGATACCCTTGTGTAAAAGCTCAATGTTGCTACACTTTAAATAACCAAACGTTACTCGTGTAACCGTTAGATGTTGCTGCTTTGTAAAGGGCCGTGCAGTTGCCCGTGTGTAACCACGTGGTATTGCTTCTTGTTGCAGTCCGGGCGGTTACCTGTATTATAACACGATGTATTTAGTCTCACATTGTTATTTGTACATTCTCTCACCTCCTCTATTCTATAAAAAATGGTTGCACATGTGTACTAAGTAGATTTGTGGAGAATAAAATTTTTTTATTATTATTTTGGGTTTCTACAATTACTATTATTGCTCTTCTACTTTCCCCTCCAAGAAAGTTTCCACCAAACTCATGACATGGGAACCAAGTTTTCAAAAGTCTATTTTTGGTAATTTTTCTCCAAAATAGAACTCATAACTCCACCATTCTCTGTGGGGGGGGGGGGGGGGGGGGTGCTATTGTAAGCGCATTGGCAAACAGGCTGCTTCCATGACTTGAAAGTTCCAAAATATAATAATTGCGACTTAAATATTGTTCTATTCCACATATAAATGATATGCAAATTTCATTTTACATTTAAAAAATTATTGATCTTACCGTAATAATTCCAACCTCCTCTTCCGCGCCCACCACCTTGGCCCCAATTCCAGTTCCCATCATCTATAAGGTAAGTGAAGATCAGTTTTATGGTTACAAGCATGAAGGAAACAAGAAAGTTGGAGAGGAGTTTAGATTCTGGATAAAATAATAAGTAAACTACACAGTACTGCAAGTAGATTCCAATAAATGTAGTTAGGGTTGGTGGGGGGGGGGGGGGGGATACCTTGATAGTTCCCAGGGCCACCATACCCATCATATCCACCATATCCACCTCTTCCAAAAGCTCTTCCTCGTCCTCGACCTCGTCCATATGAGTAATCTTCACAGAGAAATAGAAAGAAATTACAAACATTTCCCTACACAAATGTGCTGAAGAAAAAGATGAGAATTACCTTCATTATAGATATTTTGTCTTTGTCTAGGCTCAGAATAAGGTTGCTCCATTTGTTGTGGTCGGGGTTGCTGCCTTGGTTGTTGCCTTGGATGCCCTACATTTAATGGAGCTTGATACCTACATATAGAAATACATTTCAAAAATATTAAAAAAAGTGTCCGCAACATTCTACCAACGCTTCACATGCTTACAAAAATTTAGATTACCCAGGCGTCTTAATTGGTAAATCAGTTGTCGAGAGAGTTATTGTAATCATTGAAACATGCCTTGTCGTCTCCAAACTGCATTAAGTAGTGAATGGATTAAAACATTTCCAAGCATGGATAACCATTAATTTGCTTCACTTAAAAAAATCTACTTACGGCACGAGGCCCTCTTCGATAGGTTCCCATACATCGGTAATGCTGCTTGAACTAATACTGGTATCTTGATACAAATCAGGATTTCTTTTCTGTATTTTGAAATAGGTTAGAATGCCTCTGTTTTAAGTAATTCAACTGAAATAAAATGAGGAACTAGTGCCAACCTTTATGATCTCAGCAATGGCTACAGCCTTGCTGATAGCCTGTCCCATTGCTTTTAAGACGATTTCTTTAGCCCCTTTATCCTGCGTTGAGAAAACTGCTCAATTAGCAGCGAGTAAAACACCGAAGGGAGAAGCATTCTTCCATATGTCATCAAGTCTCCTATATCTGTATGTTCTACATATGGACTCGTCAGTTGTACCAACTCAATCATAATGATTCAAGTGTACCAAAAACTAGAACAGTAAGGTGATAAGATGAATCATGAATAGCCATGTCTCCATCTAACAAGGATCTAAAAACTGACAAAAGTTCTTTGCAATTCAAAACAATAAGCGCAACATCAGAATGCTGAGTTTCACGACTATTTTTAATGTCGAATGACAAAAAAAAAATTTGATTCATATTTCATATACATTAATTAGTTTATTTATGCATGGAGACCACACTAAGAAATATTTTCTTTAGTTATCATCTTTATGAGTCTTTGGAAGTTAACATGATTAAACTAGAGTAAAACATGGCAATACATCGAATTTTCATGAAACAAAATAAAATAGGACATCAAATTTGGTTAATAAATTCTAACTAATAAATACTACTAGTTGCAAATTGTCAATAATTACGCACTCACGTAGTCACGTGCATAAGTTCTATGAAGCTAGAGAAATGTAAACATCAATGAGTATATGCAGCTTATAAGACAACATAGAATTCAGTTACATTTATGCAAATCTGGATTTCCAAATATGCTGTTTCTGAGCCAAAAACGTTCAAAAGTAAAATATTAAGAATCAGTTTAGTGGTATTTTATTTGTTAAGAATCATAGAAAATTATGATTATTATCAACATGAAATGGCATTCCAGCAAAAAAAGACACATCATATCCATGAAGAAGGCAAAGATCATACGACAAACTCGAAAAAGTTTGGTGCATCATATCCATGAAGAAGACAAATATCATCGACAAACTCCAAAAAGTTTTTTACCACTACATACTATTATTTTTATTTCTCATTTTTTGGCAGATCTTTTGGGAGTTGGGGAAATTGTGAAAGGGAAAAAAAGCTAGAAAGGTTCCTTTACTAACTCGCTTCCAGAAAGACGCTTAAAAACTATGGTCAAACAGAAGTGAGAGTAAGAAAATTCTCAACAAGGCTATTAAATATTATTTAATTCAATCAGATAATCTAAGCGCCAGGAATGCATTTGGCTTTAAACTTATCTTGTCATCTTCCCAATTTCTGCATAATGTGAGGAAAAAGATCCAGCAAGCAACAGGAAGAAGTGACAAACAGCTAGCTATCTCTCTAAATTTTCCAAAGCCCACTCAACTCATGAAATTATGGTTCCTACAATCTCTAACTCCTTTAATTTCAAAATATTAGGGTTGTTTGATTTGCAAACATTGTAATGTTATGTCATGTAATTCAAAGTTGTTCGATCCTAAATTTTTGTTTTCTTTCAAAATGACGCATCTTAAAAATTAAAACAATCACATATACAATCCATTCACTCGACATCTAATAAATCACCATTATTAAATTGAGTAAAGTTCTTTAAACAACAGTATTAAAACAAACACTAAATATTTGATGGATAACAATGATATCTAAATAACAGTGTTCAGCTCAAATGGCAGCAACATTGACATTAAACAAAAAAAAACCTCAATCAACAAATTCGATTGCGACTTGAACTCAATCCATACGGACCCAACCAGATGTACTCCAATTCCATATGAGCATACACAATCATTTGCTGACTTTAATCTGATTCCATTTGTTCGAGAGCTCCCTTTGATTTGTAGCCATTAGGTAAGAAATTTCAACATGTTCTGAATATTTTTTATTAATCCAAATTTTTATTGGGCATTTCTATAATTAACCATTGATTTAAGCTCCACAAATCCTCTTAAAGTGCTCTCAAATGTAATGATGTTTATTTTGAACAGAAACTAAGAAAAACAGCATTATCAATTTTGTAAACATGATTTCTATCTAGAATAAAATGAGAAATCCGCATACCGCTAACCCAAAACAAAATTTTGAAGAACAATTTGCAAATAATAAGTGAGAGAGCCATCTTTCATTCAGTTTTCAGTGTCTACTCTTAAAATATGCCCTCTAGAATTCAGAATATATGCATTCATTGCAAAACATGAAAATTCATACAGCTAAAATGAACACAAAATAAAGTCTCACAAATAGTTTAAGGAAAAAGGAAGAAGAAAATAATAAGAATTTGTAATTGGCGAATCAACACTGCAGAAAAAAAACACAAAACAGACCTTCAAATGAAAGGCGCACTCCAGCAAAATTCAGAATCAGTAAATACTGAGCAGATTGATATCCAGATAGAGAGAGAGAGAGAGAGAGAGAGAGAGAGAGACCTGGAAGAGACTGGTGGCATAGTTGATGTAGTTACGAATCATGCCCTGGGATGTAATTCGGATTTCGTTCTCACTTATAGCCGACTCCTGCCTCGGCTTCTCCACTCTCTGATACCTGTCCATCTCCGGCGATGCTGCAGCCGGTATTGTCGGAAGGAGACGGTGCCGGACAGGGTTAGGGTTTCGCTTGCGCGAGAGATCTGGAGCTGGAGGTAGCCTGGTTTTAGCAAAAATCCATGCCCGTCGTGCTTTTTCGTCGATTTCTCGAAGAAAATAACCGGGGAAAGAGATTATTAGGGCACAGATGTAGAAATTCCTGCTTCGCCCAACACATTATTATTATTTTTAGAACTAAGTAATGGTGGCCGGAGGATAGATCCAGTAAGGATTACCAATTATGCATATTTTGAGTCAAAATGATTTCAGTGCACGGGGGCCCACATGCTGCATATGCCTTTTGCACATTAAATCATATTATTTTTGGGAATAAAATTCAATTATAAATTCGTAATGTATTATTGTTTGATGATTTTTTTTGGGCGCTGCTATTCGCACAGCAATTTTGGCTATTCGCACCGCACTTTCTCCTAATTTTTTGGTGTCTTTTTTAAAATACGCATTATACATGCATTTTTACGAAAAATGTTCAACACGAAAGTTATAGATCTCCACGATATCTACAACTTTCGTGTTGAATACTTTTCCTAAAAATGTATGTACAAAGTGTATTTTCATAAGGCGCGAAACCTGAACATATTTCTCAAATAAGCCTTGTACATGCATTTTTAGGAAAAGTGTTCAACACGAAAGTTCGAGATCTACAACTTTCGTGTTGAACACTTTTCCTAAAAATGCATGTACAAGACGTATTTTCAAAAGGCACAAAAAATTAAGAGAAATGCGGTGCGAATAGTCAAAACTGCGTTGCCGATAGCAGCGCCCTTTTTTTCTAAAAATATTCAAAATATAGGTAAAATGGTATTTAGATGATTGTAAACTCTAAGGTTGTGTTTGATGTAACTTATCGTGACTTATTTGTTCCGATAAGATTAGATAAAATGTCATTGTCATATCAAAATTTTGTGCTTCGAATTAATTTTTTTTTATAATGATAATAACATTTGTCAAATCAAACATACAACCTCACCAGAGCAAATAAGTTGTCATAAGCCGCGTCAAACACAGTATAAGGCTCTGTTTGGGATACCGGTGTCGTTTTAAAAGTGGGAAATTCAAAATGAGATGCTAAACTGTATTTTAAGAACTGTGATTTTAAAATTGAGACTTTGTTTAGGTAATCTCAGTTTCGGTGACTGTTTAACTTATTTTCAAAATTATCTTCACTTGAATTTTATTTATTTCGGGCCAATTTTTCTGAATTTTTAAAAATAAATTAGGTATTATATTTGTATTTTTTTTACAAATTTATGGATATAATTATTTTTTTATTGGGGTTAAATTGATTAAGTAAAATAAAATTAAATTAAAAAAATATTCCAAACGACCGTTTTGAAAGGGAGAATGGAGGTCTCACTGATCTTTTCAAACGGAGGAAAAAGTAGGTTTTAAACCGACCGTTTTAAAATGACAACATTTTAGTTGTTTTCAAACACCTTTCCTCCGGTCCGTTTAGAACGGAATGGAGTCAAAACGGACTCGCAAAACATAGCCTAAACCCTATATTCTAAAAATAAAAGCATTCATATCTTGTAATTTTCCGGAAAAAATATTTATTAAAATATCAATAAATAAGATTTAGTGTGTATAATACACAGAGCTGTGTGTGTTGGAACTTGGAAGTACACAAAAAGTTTCATTTCATTTTATTTTATTGTTTAATTTATGTGTTTATATATATATATATATATATATATATATATATATATATATATATATATATATATATATTAAAAAATCGGTCTTTTATATATAAATATTTATTTATTGGGTTAATTATTTGTATTTATAAAATATGAAAACAGAAAATGGGGGTGATGGTCCCGAGCATAAGTGAACATGATGATTCTTTTAATTATATATAATATAAATTATTATTTATGTGACATCAAAATACCTTATTATTTGTGGTAGATTTTCATTCTCATTTAGAATATCCAATGTTCTTAAAACTAGAGCACACATAAATATAAAAATATTAAATCTTAAATAAATAATCTGTAACAGTATTTTACCAAGAGGGGGTACGCATAAGTATTTTGCAAAATGATTAGTGAATTTGAATTGTTCTTGCAAAATGGTAATCAATGAGCGTGAAATGGCTCCGACAAGATATAAGTTTTCAAAAAATGTGCTAAGGAATATGATGTTGGCCCCTCCGTCGTTGAAATTTGTAACAACTCGTTATAAATAATAGTAATACTAATGGCACATTTGTAATGATAATAATAATAATAATAAGAGAAGAAAAAAAAATCCTCCTACTTAGCCCGAGCCAGCCCGCACCTTTTCCCCGCAGAAAACCCGCTCCCGCTCCTGATTCTTCTCCCTGACGCAACTTGTCGCCTAGGGTTTTTCTGCCGATCTCGTCTCGATTCTATCTCCTGCATCCGTCGCTGCTCCCGCACGAAGCCGCCACTCCCGATTTTTCTCGTCCCCTACGCCTCCCTGCTCGCCGCCGAGTACTCCTACTCCTGCCGCCGCCTCTGGCTTCTCTTTCTCAAGCCGTCGACGACTCCAAGGGGCCGACGACCTGAAGGCCTCCTCTCCATTTCTGGAGGCCGACATCAGCCGTCAACTCATCCGCCTCTCACTACAAGAAAAATCTAAATTAGCAAGTAGTTAAATTTCTTGCTAATTCAATAAAATTATTGCTAATTTAATTAGCAAGGAATTTAGCTACAAATTTTTTTCCTAGCTAATATGGGTCTAGCTAATTTTAGGAAGGAAAAAATTCGTTTTTATTTTGCAAGACATTTTTAGCAAGGTAATTTTACGTTTAATTTAAATTTAGATGGTTTTATATTTTTATATACATATATATATATTTATAAATATATATATTCCGGTATATAATTTTTATATATATTTATATAATATATATATATATTTATATTTTCGTATATTATATATATATATATATATATATATATATATATATATATATATATATATATATATTTCGTATATTCTTGAGGGAGGTAATCTCTTAGCCGCTCTTGATTTAGTTATGTATTGTATAATTGTTTGTGCTAGCATTTTGGATTCTTGTCATGTTTATTTATCAAATATTGTCTGTGATTGTTCCTGAATAGGTCCAGTAGAGTTCTTATTTTTGTTAGCGTCGCTTAGCCGCCGCCGCCAGTTTCAGCTTTCATAAGGCAAGTAGAGATCTCTCTCTCTCTTGCAAACATTGTGTTTAATTTATTGCATCTGTCCATTGATTACATGTCTGCATCTCTGTATATTGTTGATCTGTCAAATGATTTTAATTCATGAGTGTCAAACTGGATTAATTAATAATGTACGGTTTAGACTTTTGGAATTGACATGAGTTAGTGCAAGGAGGTAATTTTAATTGGATTCTCACTTTGATGGATTTTGTCTCTTTTGATGAATAATTTGAGGACTAGTAAGTTTGAGCACGAGTATTAATAGATTTGAATGATCATTGTTAAGGCTCCTGGCTCGTGATTTAATGATTGTTGAGTTATGTCAAGCTCGCACCGTACACACATTTGAATTGGAAGATAATAATTGTAGCGAATTCTAAATAACAAATATATTTTTGTGTTTCTATATCATGCTCGGTAGTGAACGCATGTTTACTTGTAAGATAACTGTGCCCTATAATTTGTATAACCTAGACGAGTACTCGATATCTCTGATCTGATACATGTCAACTTACCTGTACAATATACTCGATAAATCTTCTTGTTATTATGACATTAACCTCTTGAACCTGCGAGATTCAAAACTCACTATTTGGTTCTTTCTGCATCGTCGAATCTGGTTTCATATGTCTGTCTGAGTAAAATTGATTCTTGGTTTGATCATTCACTATAAGTATTTTCGTTTCTGTTAAAATCACTGCAGTTTGAATCATGTAACTCATAATATCATAAGCAACTTTAAAACATGTTGGGGTCACTTGGGTTGCAGCCTTCACGGTGCTAGTTGAAACCCACTAAGCCTCCTTGAGTCGGGACTGGGCTGTGATGAGGGTCATTACAAGCAAGAAGCTTTTCTAATGAAACTTATATACGGACTGAGTGTGAACCATGCGCACCACTCAAAACACTTACACACGTCATTGATTGCAGCTTAATTATGATATTACTTGTTCTATTATGTGTTATGCTCCGAAATAAACTTAATCCAATTATTTCTGTTTGACTATTCTACATGTCTGAGTTAGCGCTCCAATTTTTGAAAACTGGTACACTCAAACATTTCTGTTTTTATTATTGTTCTGTATTTTACTTTACTCAATCTGTTTATTTTAATGTTTTGGGGCTTTTTCTTTGTTTTGGAATTGTCTTAGCGTTCGTGCAGCACCGTTAGGTCCTCGAGCTCAATCTGCTTAAAGTTTCAGGTTCTACGTTTACATTTTATTTACTGTCAACTATTTCTTTTATGTAATAATTGCAATCAGACATTTTCTCTGATATCATGGACAACTGTTATGCTATTTAAATATTTTATGTACTAGAATTTGATATTAATGCATGTGCATCCTCTTGTGAATCATAATTGCATGAAATCTGTAGTAGTACCTATAAAACATGAATTTTACAAAAATGCATGTACACTTAAGATTCTCACTGTTTTGCACTCTAATAGCTTCCGCAATAAAATCAAACTATTTTCTTCAAATTAGCTATTTTAAAAATATTTTCAGTATTCTCTGCATCCGTCTTAGCACACATGAGTTTCTTTTTGTCCATGCTTGTGACATCACGATTCGCCCGAAGCACACTTTGACTTTTGTCGAGACGGTTCGTGACAAAATTCTTGAATCCACCCATGCATACGACAACTCGAGTAAAAATCAAAATATTGGACTCCAATTAACTTTCTCACTGGTCCCTAGAATGAGTCATCTTAGCGCAAAAGAGAGACGACAACAATATTTTTTAAAAAGACATGACTCCGAGCTTTTATGGTCGGACATTGTTGTATGATTGAATGCTATGTGCAACTTGATTGAGAGTCTTGTGCTCTAGAACGTCTTTGAACGTCTTCTCCATATTATGATCTTAGGAAGGAGTTATGTTGAGAAGTCAGATGTTGAGCCTTGGGTTGTGTACAACCTCGTATTCGCCCCTGTATAGTTTTAAGCTTTTGGGAGATTTTGCACTCTCGGTGGCCAATTTTGGCTCTAGCTTGAAAACATACTAGTAGGGGGAGGAAAAATCTACCTCCCCCCAGTGGCCCTCTTTTGGGGGGCGGGTGCGACAAGTTGGCTAACTCCAGCCCCCGTCCCTGTAGGTGCTTGGCGGCCTGGTGGGGCGAGACCGGCCGGGGGCCGGGGTCTCGCCCCTGCTCCTTCTGGCCTGGCGGCCTGGTGGGGCGAGACCGGCCGGGGGCCGGGGTCTCGCCCTGCTCCTTCTGGCCTGGCGGCCTGGTGGGGCGAGACCGGCCGGGGGCCGGGGTCTCGCCCCTGCTCCTTCTGGCCTGGCGGCCTGGTGGGGCGAGACCGGCCGGGGGCCGGGGTCTCGCCCCTGCTCCTTCTGGCCTGGCGGCCTGGTGGGGCGAGACCGGCCGGGGGCCGGGGTCTCGCCCCTGCTCCTTCTGGCCTGGCGGCCTGGTGGGGCGAGACCGGCCGGGGGCCGGGGTCTCGCCCCTGCTCCTTCTGGCCTGGCGGCCTGGTGGGGCGAGACCGGCCGGGGGCCGGGGTCTCGCTCCTGCTCCTTCTGGCCTGGCGGCCTGGTGGGGCGAGACCGGCCGGGGGCCGGGGTCTCGCCCCTGCTCCTTCTGGCCTGGCGGCCTCGTGGGGCGAGACCGGCCGGGGGCCGGGGTCTCGCCCCTGCTCCTTCTGGCCTGGCGGCCTGGTGGGGCGAGACCGGCCGGGGGCCGGGGTCTCGCCCCTGCTCCTTCTGGCCTGGCGGCCTGGTGGGGCGAGACCGGCCGGGGGCCGGGGTCTCGCCCCTGCTCCTTCTGGCCTGGCGGCCTGGTGGGGCGAGACCGGCCGGGGGCCGGGGTCTCGCCCCTGCTCCTTCTGGCCTGGCGGCCTGGTGGGGCGAGACCGGCCGGGGGCCGGGGTCTCGCCCCTGCTCCTTCTGGCCTAGCGGCCTGGTGGGGCGAGACCGGCCGGGGGCCGGGGTCTCGCCCCTGCCCCTTCTAGCCTGGCGGCCTGGTGGGGCGAGACCGGCGGAGGGCTGGGGTCTCGCCCCCTGCCCCTTCTAGCTTGGCGGCCTGGCGGGGCGAGACCGGTCAGAGGCCGCGGTCTCGCCCTTGCCCCCCCCTGCAGTTTTACCTTCTTGCCCTCGGGGGAATTCCCCCTTTACCCCCCGACGTGGCTGTTCTCTATTGGCCCGAGGCCTTTTGGCCGTAGGGGTATTTTGGTCTTTTCACCCCTAGGACTTGGAAAAACTATAAATAGACCCCCTTGGGTGCCTTGGAGAAGATCCTTTTTTAGCTTCCTCCTCCCTTAGCTTCTTCTTGGTTGAGTAGAGAGAGCTCTCCAAGGCACCTAGCCTAGCCCTTTGGTGAGGGAGGGGAAGAGCTCAGGTAGCCTTCCGGGTGTGAGGTGGGACCTCCGCGCTAGAGCCGAGGGTCTGTTCATAGTCTCCTAAGTCTCCGGTCCGTGACGTTCTCTCGAGTGTAGTAGGTGTGAGGTCACCCCTTTCAGGGACCCCGAACTCCACAGAGGTCAAATTTGGCTTCAACACTTTTGGTGCGGTGAGCGTGGAGAGTGACCAGCACAGAAGATCTCGGGAGAGTGTCATGACAGGAGGTCAAGGAGGTAGTGATGATCTCGGCGAGCTCCCTAGCTCAGGACCCTTTGTGGGGAGGCAAGAGTTTATGGCCTCCATCCAGGGTATCATGGAGATGCTGCGAAGCATTGCTCCTCAGGGTGGCAGCTCCACCCCGACCCCCCAGGAGCTAGCTCCCCCCCTCGACGAGTCGACTCCCAGGGGTCTAGGTGAGATGACCCCAGTGGGGGGAGAAGGAAGTGCACCAGGAAGAAGGCCCGGGAAGGAGAGGATGGGAGATGGGGTCGAGCGAGACCTCACCGGTCGGGAGCTGTTTTCCAGCCCGGCGAGTGCCAACCTCCCAGGCGAGCAGGTCGCGCGAGTGGAGGTGGCGAGACCACCCCTTAGGGGGTCACCCTTCAGCGAGCTGATCATCTCAGCTCCCGTTCCCGAGGGGTTCAGAGAGCCAGACATGGCTTACTATACCGGGAAGGATGACCCCGTTCAGCACCTGCAGTGGTTCGAGGACGCCGTCTCCATCAGACCGATGACGGATGCCTTCAAGTGTCGCCTCTTTGCGATCACGCTGAAGGAGAAGGCAAGGGACTGGTTCCATCAACTCCCTCTGAGGTCGATCTATGGGTTCGAGGACTTGAGCCGAAGCTTCCAGCTCCGCTTCTCCACCTCCAAGAAGCGGAAGAGGAGTCCTGAGTCCATATTCCTGATAAGGCAGGGGGCCGAGGAGTCGTTGGCCCGCTACGTTGACCGGTTCCAAGAGGAGATCCTGGAGGTCCAGGAGATGCCAGGGTATGCTCTCCAGATGGCCTTCACCGTTGGGCTGAAGGAGGGCTTCTTCAAGATGAGCTTGACCCGGAAGGCCCCCCTTTCCTTCGAGGAGCTGATGGAAAGGGCGGCAGAGGAGATAGCCATGGAGGCGGCCAACCCGGTGTTTGTCAAGAAGTTGGCAAAGCTAACAGAGACAGAGGCAAAGGAGCAAGGTGGCTCGAGGCCCCAGGAGGGAAGAAGGAGAGAGGAGCGGAGAGCTCAGGAGGGTCCAGAACCAGGTTGGAGGCAGCAGGGAGGACCCGCTCAGGGCCCGGGAAGAGGTTACGCCCACGATGGGGGAAACTTCCATGGGGGCCAAGGAAGGTTCAACTTCCAGAGGCAAGCCCCTAGGCAGCTCCTGCCCCCACCCCAGCAAGCGATGGAGATTGGTCGAAGGGAGAGGAGGAACCGCCAGGGAAGGAGAAGGGTCAGGGTAGAGTTACCCTACTGTGACTTCCATCAGGTGGAGGGGCACGCCACGGCTACCTGCCCCGAGTTCCTGGAAGTGAGGGGGGCGAGAGGTCCTGCCCAGCCGCAGCCACCGGTGCGGGTTGAAGAGGTTCTGCCCCAAGGAGGGGGTGATGATGTTTGTGAGGACCGGGTCGATGTCGGACCCCGAGGCGGTATAGCGGTGATCAATGGTGGAGTGGGGATTGAGGCCACTCGGAAGGCAAGCCTCCATGTCATGTACCGAAGGAGCGTCGCCTCAACCTCCCAGACCCCGCCCCAGGAGGAGAAGATCACCTTCTCGATGAAGGACCTGCCGGATCATGAGGATCCGTTCTGTGATGCGCTGGTCATCCAGACGGCCATCGAGGGCTACAGCGTCTCCCGAATCTTGGTTGACAACGGCAGCTCCGTCAACGTCGTTTTCAGGAAGGCGTTTGAGGAGATGAAGGTAGAACCAAGGAGGGTGTTGGCCTCGGACGGACCCCTGTTCGGATTCTCAGGAGAAAGGAAGGAGGTCGAAGGTGGAGTAGGACTCCAAGTAAAGTTGGGAGGGGTCTCAAGGAACTGCCGGTTCGTCATTGTGGACGCTCCAAGCAGCTATAACGCCATCTTTGGAAGGCCCCTCATCAGCGCCTTCCGTTGCGTGCCATCTTCCTTCCACCAATGCATCAAGTTCAGCTCCGGAGGGATCCAGGTCAGAGTCAAGGGAGACTCCAGGATGGCACGACAGTGTTATGTCACGGCCGTCAACACCATCTCTTGGTTGGCCAAGGCAGAGGAGATGGAGAAGATCATGGAGAGCCTAAGCAGGATGGAAATGTCCGGTGAGCAGGAAGCGGATGGCGACCACCAGGCCCAGACCCCCTGAAGAAGCCTCGTCCTGGTAGAGTCCTGTATTCTCCTTATGTTGTATTGAGTCTAGCCCCGACCAGTTGAGTCGGGGGGGTCATGTAACTCATCTTTTTCCCCATTTGAGGATGTAAGATTTGGTAAGGACTGATTGAGATGCTTAGTTCTTTTGCTCCGAGACGGTCCCGCTGCCCAGGCTCTCACTAGATGGGCAGGGCCGGTGGTACCTCTCGTTGATGCCTAGTTATCTCACCTCGAGATGGATTCCGCTGTCAGGCTCTCACCTAGCTGGCAGTGCAGGTTGATCTCTCGGAGGGTGGGAAGGTCTCACCTCGAGATGGATTCCGCTGTCAGGCTCTCACCTAGCTGGCAGGGCAGGTTGATCTCTCGGAGGGTGGGAAGGTCTCACCTCGAGATGGATTCCGCTGTCAGGCTCTCACCTAGCTGGCAGGGCAGGTTGATCTCTCGGAGGGTGGGAAGGTCTCACCTCGAGATGGATTCCGCTGTCAGGCTCTCACCTAGCTGGCAGGGCAGGTTGATCTCTCGGAGGGTGGGAAGGTCTCACCTCGAGATGGATTCCGCTGCCAGGCTCTCACCTAGCTGGCAGGGCAGGTTGATCTCTCGGAGGGTGGGAAGGTCTCACCTCGAGATGGATTCCGCTGTCAGGCTCTCACCTAGCTGGCAGGGCAGGTTGATCTCTCGGAGGGTGGGAAGGTCTCACCTCGAGATGGATTCCGCTGTCAGGCTCTCACCTAGCTGGCAGGGCAGGTTGATCTCTCGGAGGGTGGGAAGGTCTCACCTCGAGATGGATTCCGCTGTCAGGCTCTCACCTAGCTGGCAGGGCAGGTTGATCTCTCGGAGGGTGGGAAGGTCTCACCTCGAGATGGATTCTGCTGTCAGGCTCTTACCTAGCTGGCAGGCAGCAGGTTGATCTCTCGGAGGGTGGGAAGGTCTCACCTCGAGATGGATTCCGCTGCCGGGCTCTCACCTAGCTGGCAGGGCAGGTTGATCTCCGGAGGGTGGGAAGGTCTCACCTCGAGATGGATTCCGCTGTCAGGCTCTCATCTAGCTGGCAGGGCAGGTTGATCTCTCGGGGGGGGAGGTCTCACCTCGGGAAGGTCTCACCTCGAGATTCCGCTGCCATTCCGCTGCCACCTAGCTGGCAGGGCAGGTTGATCTCTCGGAGGGTGGGAAGGTCTCACCTAGCTGGCAGGGCAGGTTGATCTCTCGGAGGGTGGGAAGGTCTCACCTCGAGATGGATTCCGCTGCTGGCGGGCTCTCACCTAGCTGGCAGGGCAGGTTGATCTCTCGGAGGGTGGGAAGGTCTCACCTCGAGATGGATTCCGCTGTCAGGCTCTCATCTAGCTGGCAGGGCAGGTTGATCTCTCGGAGGGTGGGAAGGTCTCACCTCGAGATGGATTCCGCTGCCAGCTCTCACCTAGCTGGCAGGGCAGGTTGATCTCTCGGAGGGTGGGAAGGTCTCACCTCGAGATGGATTCCGCTGTCAGGCTCTCACCTAGCTGGCAGGTTGATCTCTCGGAGGGTGGGAAGGTCTCACCTCGAGATGGATTCCGCTGTCAGGCTCTCACCTAGCTGGCAGGGCAGGTTGATCTCTCGGAGGGTGGGAAGGTCTCACCTCGAGATGGATTCCGCTGCCAGGCTCTCACCTAGCTGGCAGGGCAGGTTGATCTCTCGGAGGGTGGGAAGGTCTCACCTCGAGATGGATTCCGCTGTCAGGCTCTCACCTAGCTGGCAGGGCAGGTTGATCTCTCGGAGGGTGGGAAGGTCTCACCTCGAGATGGATTCCGCTGTCAGGCTCTCACCTAGCTGGCAGGGCAGGTTGATCTCTCGGAGGGTGGGAAGGTCTCACCTCGAGATGGATTCCGCTGTCAGGCTCTCACCTAGCTGGCAGGGCAGGTTGATCTCTCGGAGGGTGGGAAGGTCTCACCTCGAGATGGATTCCGCTGCCAGGCTCTCACCTAGCTGGCAGGGCAGGTTGATCTCTCAGAGGGGGGGGGAAGGTCTCACCTCGAGATGGATTCCGCTGCCAGGCTCTCACCTAGCTGGCAGGGCAGGTTGATCTCTCGGAGGGTGGGAAGGTCTCACCTCGAGATGGATTCCGCTGCCGGGCTCTCACCTAACTGGCAGGGCAGGTTGATCTCTCGGAGGGTGGGAAGGTCTCACCTCGAGATGGATTCCGCTGTCAGGCTCTCATCTAGCTGGCAGGGCAGGTTGATCTCTCAGAGAGGGGGGGGGAGGTCTCACCTCGAGATGGATTCCGCTGCCAGGCTCTCACCTAGCTGGCAGGGCAGGTTGATCTCTCGGAGGGTGGGAAGGTCTCACCTCGAGATGGATTCCGCTGCCGGGCTCTCACCTAGCTGGCAGGGCAGGTTGATCTCTCGGAGGGTGGGAAGGTCCTCACCTCGAGATGGATTCCGCTGTCAGGCTCTCATCTAGCTGGCAGGGCAGGTTGATCTCTCGTGGAAGCCTAGTCCTTAGCTCCGAGATGGATTCCGCTGTCAGGCTCTCATCTAGCTGGCAGGGCAGGTTGATCGCTCGTGGAAGCCTAGTCTTTAGCTCCGAGATGGATTCCGCTGTCAGGCTCTCATCTAGCTGGCAGGGCAGGTTGATCTCTCGTGGAAGCCTAGCCCTTAGCTCCGAGATGGATTCCGCTGTCAGGCTCTCATCTAGCTGGCAGGGCAGGTTGATCTCTCGTGGAAGCCTAGTCCTTAGCTCCGAGATGGATTCCGCTGTCAGGCTCTCATCTAGCTGGCAGGGCAGGTTGATCTCTCGTGGAAGCCTAGTCCTTAGCTCCGAGATGGATTCCGCTGTCAGGCTCTCATCTAGCTGGCAGGGCAGGTTGATCTCTCGTGGAAGCCTAGCCCTTAGCTCCGAGATGGATTCCGCTGTCAGGCTCTCATCTAGCTGGCAGGGCAGGTTGATCTCTCGTGGAAGCCTAGTCCTTAGCTTCGAGATGGATTCCGCTGTCAGGCTCTCATCTAGCTGGCAGGGGAGGTTGATCTCTCGTGGAAGCCTAGCCCTTAGCTCCGAGATGGATTCCGATGTCAGGCTCTCATCTAGCTGGCAGGGCAGGTTGATCTCTCGTGGAAGCCTAGTCCTTAGCTCCGAGATGGATTCCGCTGTCAGGCTCTCATCTAGCTGGCAGGGCAGGTTGATCTCTCGGGGAGATCAAGTCTCACCCCCGAGAGGATCTCCTCCGCCAGGCTCCCACTAGCTGGTTGGGTCGAATGTGCCTCGGGGAGATCGAGTTCCAACCCCGAGAGGATCTCCTCAGCCAGGCTCCCATTAGCTGGTTGGGTCGAATGTGCCTCGGGGGGAGTAAAAGCCCCTTTGCTCCGATGAGAATCCCGCTGCCAGGCTCTCACTAGCTGGCAGGGCTGGTGGTACCTCTCGTGGGGGCTAAGTATTTTTTACCTGGAGGGGGTCTCGCCACCCAGGCTCCCATAGCTGGCGTGGCAGGTTGACTCCCTGGAGAGGCGCGCAAGGAAATTGCACTCAGCGAATACGTTGGGTTGGACATTTCTTTCCGAGTTTGTGCCAACCTCGAAAAGAGCGGGGATTGTGTACAACCCCGTATTCGCCCCTGTATAGTTTTAAGCTTTTGGGAGATTTTGCACTCTCGGTGGCCAATTTTGGCTCTAGCTTGAAAACATACTAGTAGGGGGAGGAAAAATCTACCTCCCCCCAGTGGCCCTCTTTTGGGGGGCGGGTGCGACAAGTTGGCTAACTCCAGCCCCCGTCCCTGTAGGTGCTTGGCGGCCTGGTGGGGCGAGACCGGCCGGGGGCCGGGGTCTCGCCCCTGCTCCTTCTGGCCTGGCGGCCTGGTGGGGCGAGACCGGCCGGGGGCCGGGGTCTCGCCCCTGCTCCTTCTGGCCTGGCGGCCTGGTGGGGCGAGACCGGCCGGGGGCCGGGGTCTCGCCCCTGCTCCTTCTGGCCTGGCGGCCTGGTGGGGCGAGACCGGCCGGGGGCCGGGGTCTCGCCCCTGCTCCTTCTGGCCTGGCGGCCTGGTGGGGCGAGACCGGCCGGGGGCCGGGGTCTCGCCCCTGCTCCTTCTGGCCTGGCGGCCTGGTGGGGCGAGACCGGCCGGGGGCCGGGGTCTCGCCCCTGCTCCTTCTGGCCTGGCGGCCTGGTGGGGCGAGACCGGCCGGGGGCCGGGGTCTCGCCCCTGCTCCTTCTGGCCTGGCGGCCTGGTGGGGCGAGACCGGCCGGGGGCCGGGGTCTCGCCCCTGCTCCTTCTGGCCTGGCGGCCTGGTGGGGCGAGACCGGCCGGGGGCCGGGGTCTCGCCCCTGCTCCTTCTGGCCTGGCGGCCTGGTGGGGCGAGACCGGCCGGGGGCCGGGGTCTCGCCCCTGCTCCTTCTGGTCTGGCGGCCTGGTGGGGCGAGACCGGCCGGGGGCCGGGGTCTCGCCCCTGCTCCTTCTGGCCTGGCGGCCTGGTGGGGCGAGACCGGCCGGGGGCCGGGGTCTCGCCCCTGCCTCTTCTAGCCTGGCGGCCTGGTGGGGCGAGACCGGCGGAGGGCCGGGGTCTCGCCCCCTGCCCCTTCTAGCTTGGCGGCCTGGCGGGGCGAGACCGGTCAGAGGCCGCGGTCTCGCCCTTGCCCCCCCCTGCAGTTTTACCTTCTTGCCCTCGGGGGGAATTCCCCCTTTACCCCCCGACGTGGCTGTTCTCTATTGGCCCGAGGCCTTTTGGCCGTAGGGGTATTTTGGTCTTTTCACCCCCAGGACTTGGAAAAACTATAAATAGACCCCCTTGGGTGCCTTGGAGAAGATCCTTTTTTAGCTTCCTCCTCCCTTAGCTTCTTCTTGGTTGAGTAGAGAGAGCTCTCCAAGGCACCTAGCCTAGCCCTTTGGTGAGGGAGGGGAAGAGCTCAGGTAGCCTTCCGGGTGTGAGGTGGGACCTCCGCGCTAGAGCCGAGGGTCTGTTCATAGTCTCCTAAGTCTCCGGTCCGTGACGTTCTCTCGAGTGTAGTAGGTGTGAGGTCACCCCTTTCAGGGACCCCGAACTCCACAGAGGTCAAATTTGGCTTCAACAGGTTCCATCATGTCGAGAGACTATACCAGAGTTGTATGTTCCATTGCATGGAGATATTCGGCTAAGTTGGATGATAAGCTACAAGCTTCATGATGCTAGAAGATTCTGTCAAGTTTGGGGTACAATCGTGATCAAATCCTACAATATTCGTTCAAGTTAGAACTAGAATTGGGATAGCGACTTTGCGATACCAATCGTCATAAATATGGGATTTCAAAAGCGATTTTGTGACATATCACCACGCCTTGCATGTCATCATTGCTTGGCATTTTAATCATTGCACGTTTATTCAATTTGATCACTAAGGGCCCATTTGGCGTAGTGTTTCTAGTATGGTGGTGTTTTTTTAAACACCATTGCTATTTTTACAGTGTTTGGCGCGCCTGGTGGGAAATACATTGTTGGGCTAGAGAGCAAGTAAGTCCGACCAGAGCACTTGCAAATTAGTTCGAGCAAATACATGCACGACCGCTTAACGATATATAGATATACAGTCAAAACACAACACAAAATAACTACAAGAAAAATGACACATATATTTAATGTGGAAACACAATAGGGTGAAAACCACGGGACGATCAGAGTCCAACCCGGAAATCCGCCAATAAAAATGTATGAAAACAATAAATAATTACAAGACTTTCCTTTCTCGATCTATATCAGATGTTCGTCAGCTTTGCACTACACATTACAATAAATAGTAATAGAAAAAACTACAAGTTACCGATAATGGTGGATGAGACGGATTACACAAATCCTCTCCAAGATGGCTTTTCGAATCATTGCCCAAATCTGCTCTAGATCCAATCCGTGTAGGCGAATAATTACTCGTCAACGTCGTAGAACACCGTCTGAAAGCTCTCCCAAACTTAGACGATTATCACAAATGACTCCCTAGAAATCTTCCAATGCTTAAGTTTGAAGAGAAGTGGATCTCTTATCCCTCTCTCGTCATGCCGATTTATAGAGCCAAAACTAAGTAGGTAGAGGTGGTAGATGACGTATGGATGAAGATTCTCTCGGCCAAAAAACACATGTTGGTTTAAAAATCAAAGACGGCTACTCCATTTCACATTTATCATGAAACACATACTTGAAAAACATGGTCAAAGTTGGCGAGCCTTTTTCACATTTAGGAGAAAATTATCTTAACAAATCTCCCCCTTTTTAACTAAGTTAGCCGATGAGCATATAGGCGCTATAGCCCGCCTCTTGCCTGTTGCAGATTTATGATGTCTCCTCCAACAAATCGAGGCCAACACGACCACCATCACTTCTAGTCTTGCTATGCCTATTTTGTGTGGCCATTGAGTGGATCGACAGTCTCCAATCATTGAGTTCATGACCACATTTCCAACCGCTGCTCTCACAACCGCCACCAAAGTCTCAAACAGACTCTAAATCATTGATCCAACACTTAGGATAATTTTACTATTATAATATTTGTTATATAATAAAATAATTTCAATTTTTTATTTATTTTATCAGCTATATAGTAAAATAATTTTCAAAATTTCCTTAAAAATAATGGACACAAAATCAAAATGATTTTTCAATATATTGATTTTTCTATGCCGACTAGTTTTCATACAATTGTTAAAAAAAAGTTTATTCTACTTCCAAATACAAGAATAACAACCTAATTAATTAAAATAATCTAATGAATTGCTAAAACTTCTTCTTCTTCCCCTCTAATATAGCACCAAGAAGCTCACTGGAGCCTCATCATCGAAACATCGTCGTAGCATCGCTGAAGCAAAATAAGTAATAATTAAATAAATTTAAATAGTCATAATTTTTTAACTCAAAATGTTTTTGCCATAATTCACCCATCCTCCTTTTGATAACTTCGTCTTATTTTCTTAGCAAATAATTTTGGGATGAGTGAACTCCGGATCAATACCCTCGTGTCATCGCATATATGACGAGTTGAATCAAAACAGACAATATACGTACTGAGAAACATTATTTTTCTATTTTTGCTCATGCAAAAGGAAGTGAAGTGGTAGTTAATAGTTATAAATATTAAATTTTAATGTTATTTAAATCTTAGGCACTGTTTGTAATGGCTCCGCTCAAGATAGTCTACTGAGGCTCATCAGTGTGGAATGGCCTTATATAGTATCTCCAGCGTAGAGTCGTTACACTCTAGTGACACGTAACCTGTTTGGTCGTTCCGAGTTGGTCCTGACACGCGCGGACATATAATTAAATATTCTAACAATCTCCTCCTATGTCCGCGGTAAACCCGACGTCGGAAAAAGGGTGGTGTGTGAAGTGTTCAACCGAATATGAAGCACTCACAACCGTGTCCATCACACTTGTCAAAACATATTGGACGTTAAGTAAAACAGTTGTATGCATGCATAAGAATAAATAGAAAATCTCAGCAGCATCATAGCAAAGTCTAAAGTACAATCACAGCACAGGTACCAGAACACCAAGTGTCTCATGACCAACTAAAGAGCAAGCAAGTCCAAACAAAACAAGTGAAAGCAAAGAGAGCTAAACAGTGCTCTAAGCAGAAGAAAAAACCAATTTATACTCTAGAAATCAGAGTCCAGTAGGTCATCCTCATCTGGATCCCAACCGGCAAGTGCTCCTCCATCAGCAGCAGCTCCTGTAATTTCCAACAGAGAAGTTCATTCAGAATGAATTCAACCTCGGAAAATGTACAAGTATCTAGTTCTACTTATATGAACGTAGTACAATATGAGTAAGCATGAGTAGAGTATTTAGGTTCTACCTCAGAATCCATTATCTATTTTCAAGAAAATGATGTTATGGACTTCTGGACACCGCAGCTGTATCTGTGTTCATATGTGGAATGTCACGGTTACTGTTCTTCTAAAGTCAATTGGAACTCATCAAATGTGGAATGGAACCAATAAATAGAAGAAGAAGAGTCAAACCTAGTCGGATTGTGTTATCAAAAGTGGAATAACACTCTCCTCCTAGACAAGGAAGACGAACCTAGTGGAAATTGTTAACATCAAATGTGGAATGAAACAACTCACCAGATTCGTACTCAGCAACCCCGAACATCAGCGGAGCACAACACGCTTGCTTTGACAAAGGAAAGTGAAAAAATCAAAACATTAGGACTAAGGCTGAACTAAATCGTCTATCCTTGAAGTAAGGCTGAACTTAAATCGCCTTGAGTCTCATTTCCCCCACTGTTTTGATTGAACGGTCTTTAGGCATTCCTTTCGTTAGTGGATCAGCCAGATTATCCTTCGATCGCACATCGATCAAAGTGATAATGCCTTGTTCTTTCAGATAATTCAGTAGAGCGTGTCTCAGTCGTACATGTCGCCTTTTAGTATTAAAAAGGACATTCTTCACGACTTGAACTGCTGCTTGATTATCACAATACAGGCTCAAAGAATTGACTTGAATTCTACACAAGGGAATGTCTAGAATCAAATTTCTGATCCAATCTGCCTCTTCGCCAGCTGAGGCTAAGGCAAACAACTCGGCTTCCATAGACGACAAAGCTATACAAGTCTGTCTTTTGGATTTCCAAGTGACTGCAGCGCCACCCAAAGTGAAAATAAATCCACTAGTGGACTTGCTGTTCCCAACTTCTGAACACCAGGAGGCATCAGAGTATCCTTCCAACGTAGGAGGGTAACCAGTGTTGCATAGAGCGTGGTCTTTAGTACCTTTCAGGTACCTCATCAGCCGATCTAGGGCATCCCAATGCTCTTTGCCTGGACTACTGGTAAAACGACTCAGCATGCTTACCGAGAAAGCAATATCTGGTCTAGTGCAACTTGTGGCATACATGAGACTTCCAATGATCTTTGAGTACTTTACTTGATCAACACTGGTCCCTTCATTCGGACTCAACTTGACATTAGGATCGATTGGTGTTTCAACAGGCCGACAGTCTTTATAACCCCAGGTAGTGAGGATTTGCTCAATGTAATAAGCCTGACTTAGAGTGACACATCTCTTGTCTACTCTAACTTTCATACCTAGTAGGGTATCTACGGGACCAAGGTCCTTCATGTCAAATGCTTTCGCGAGAGTGGATTTAGTATCCCTCACTGCGGCAAGATCTGATCTCAGAATCAACATGTCATCCACATATAGGCATATGATGACTGTTTGATTTGCCATCGAGCGGTAGTAGAGGCACTTGTCTGAGAGACTGAACTGAAATCCAACGCTCTTTATCACTTGATCAAATTTAATGTGTCACATCTTAGGTGCTTGTTTAAGCCCATAGATCGATTTATCAAGCTTGCACACTTTGTCTTTTAGATCCTCATGCACATAACCTTCAGGTTGTGCCATATAGATCTCTTCATCAAGCTCTCCATTTAAGAAGGCTGTCTTTACATCCATCTGATGAACTATAAAGTTCTCGATAGAAGCTATGACAAGAAGAATCCTAATAGTGGATAGGTGACACACAGGTGAATAGACGTCAAAATAGTCAATTCCCCCTTGTTGTTTATAACCCTTAGCTACTAGACGTGCTTTATATCTGGCTATAGACCCATCACTGTGTAATTTCTTCTTCAGTACCCACTTGCATCCTAAGACTTTAGCTCCTTTCGGTAGGTCAGCTAGATGCCAAGTGTTGTTTTGGAGCAGCGAGTTCATCTCATCATCGATGGCTTCTGCCCACATTAACGCATCTCTAGATCGCATTGCTTCCTGATAGGAGAATGGATCATCCTCTAAGTGGTAGGTGACGAAATTCTCACCAAAATCCTTAGGGATTCTGTCTCTTGTAGATACTCTAAGAGGAACAGCTTCCACCTGTAGAGGTTGGGGAGCAGTGCCAGAGGGGCCAGCTTCAGGTTCTACAGTAGATTCTGAAATCATCTCAGTAGATCCGGAGACAGTCAAGCCATGATCTTTGACAAATTTGTGATCAAAGAAAATAGCATCTCTAGATTCTATCACTGTATTAGTGGATAGATCCAGAAACCTGTCAGCTGCACTATCTTCTGCACTACCTAGATAAACGCAGGTCGTTGTTCTAGGTCCCACCTTTGGTCTCTTAAGGTCATGTATCCTTACATAAGCGATACAACCCCAAGTCTTTAGAGTGTCATATCTACAAGGATGACCATGCCACAACTCATATGGAGTTGAGTTGAGCTTTGAGTGAGGCACTCGATTTAGAATGTGATTTGCAGTTAGAACTGCTTCCCCCCAAAAAGAATTAGGCATGCCAGCTGTGAGGAGCATAGAGTTCAACATTTCTGTTAAAGTTCTATTCTTACGCTCAGCAACACCATTCGACTGGGGTGAGTAAGGAGCCGTGGTTTCTAGAATTATACCCTCAGAGGCACAAAAGTCCTTAAACCCAGTCGCAGTGTACTCTCCTCCTCGATCACTTCTAAGTCTCTTAATCTTTAGATTTAATTGATTTTCTACCCGAGATTTGAAGATCTTAAAGGTCTCGAATGTCTCATCTTTCGATTTCAATAGGTAAACATGACAATATCTAGAAAAATCGTCGATGAATGTAATTAATACTTCCTTCCCCCTCTAGTGGCGTGACTACGAAAGTCACAGAGGTCGGAATGTATCAACTCCAGAAGTTGTGTGCTCCTAGAAACTGTCTTGTAAGGGTTTCTAGTGATTTTAGTCTGGGCACAAACCTCACACCTATCAAACTGAATAGAATGATCTAATGGAATGTTTTGACTTTTAGCTAGATCTCGCATTTTCTTATAGTGGATATGTCCAAGTCTATTGTGTAATAACTTTAGATCAATCAGAGTTGAACTCACTTGATTTATGCACTCGTTATCTAGGCTAAGTCTATACATACCATTGATCAGGTAAGCGCAACCAAAATAGTGAGAATTAACAGTTAATGTCATTCTACCGTTCACGGTTGTGAAAGACATGCCAGCTCTATCAAGCAAACTCATAGAAATCAAATTCTTAGTTAAATTCGGAACTACTTTAACATTTTGCAAAATTAAAGTTTTACCTGAAGAGAGCACAAGCTCTGCAGTCCCAGCATGAGTAACATCAGTCGCTCCTCCATTGCAATTTTCGACTCTGTCCTTGACCGCTGTCACCTTAGAAAGAAGACTCCTGTCATTTGTGACGTGACAGGTAGCACCACTGTCCAGCCACCACTCAGAAGACGTACCGTGGTGACTACTCCCAATCATAGCCACGAAGGACTTAGGATCGGAGTTGTCGACCACCATGTGCGCCACATTTTGTGGGGCATCCTCTTTTAGCTTCTTCGGACCCCTGCATTCAGCGGCCCAGTGACCTCATTTTCCGCAGTTGTGGCACTTGCCCTTCTTCCTTTTAAGAGAAGGCTTTTTGACCGCCAACGGTGCTGGAGTATCACCCTTAGGTGTCGGGGGCTTCCGAGAAGGCTTACTAGGACGTGAAACGAAGTTGACAGCCTGTGAGGGCTGCGCAACCTGCTCCAAGCTTTTCCCAGCAATGTTTTGGTCCTCAATATGGATGAACCTTTTGAGTTCATCCAAACTGATCTTCTCTTTCAGTCGGTGCATCTCGTTCTTGAAAAAGAGTCATTCAGGAGGCAGTTTACTCAGGATCATGTACACAAAAAGGCTGTCGTCCATCTTCGAATGATCATCATCAAGCTTCTGACGCAGGTTGACCAGCTCCAAGAGTTGAGAAGTGATAGGCACGTTCGCTTTGAATCTGAAGTTGAAGAACTTCTCTCCAATGAGCGACTTCGACAATCCTTCCTCCTTCTGGAAATGCGCATTCAGGCGATCCCATATTTCCTTTGCAGATTTGTACGCGTGGTAGGTCAACGCGAGCCGGGGATTCAGAGAATTTAACAGGTAATCCCTGCAGAAATCTTCATCCTTGTTCCACTGGTACTCGTCCACGTCCTCGACGGTAGAAGCAAAATCGCTCTGAACAGTATAGAAAATTTCGCGTTCCTTCATTCCTAGTTGGACTTGAATTTTCCAACTGAGAAAGTCGGAGGCGTCGAACGATTGCAGTTTTATAGTGTCGAGCGCGCTTTTCTTCGACATATTCTAGATTTAAAACAGGGATAAAAATGCTAGAACGAGGTCACCTGAGCCGTGCGAGACGTCAGAAAATCTTCGGATCCAATCCAAGAGAAATTATTTGTTCCACCTCTCTGGCTGAATACAGTCGCCGAAAGCAGGATGAATATGAATTGATCACCAGACTTCCTTCACTGATCTCTAGCAACAAGAAATGAATCCACAAGATCACAATCACTGAGGATAAGAACTCCTGGGTATCTGGATCGGCTTCCTTACTAATCTTGAACAAAAACACAAGGATCCTTTGCAAAGAACCGGTATGAAGGGGCTTGTGTTGATCTAAGAATAGGCCAGATCTGATGAGAAGAAGGCAAGATCCGGCAACTCCTATGGATTTGCACAGTAACAAGAGACGGATCTGGATTTGCAAACAGGAATGGCACCAAATCTGCTTGGGAGATCTGCTTCCTCTTCAGCGGCGATATGATCGCAAAAAACCAGGAACAGAAATCCCCTTCGCAATGTCCAGATCTGCGATGGATCTAGCGACAGGAGACCTTGTCCCCTTCTAGATCCGCGTCGGGTATGAAAAATCGCAGAGCAGCGGCGAACCAGATCTGGCCTAGGTGGCGCAAAACCTTCAGATCCAGCGAAAGATTTCTCTCTAAAGCTCGCGACGGGAAGGAGAAAGACCTGCCCAGATCCGCGACCGACAAAAGAAGGCGTTAGGTTTGGCAGCAACTGGTAGATTCCTTCGTCGCCGGTTCAGATCCGGCGAGAGAAATCCGGCGACGGGATCGGCGTTGAAAAACACGAATGAGAGAACGGTGCCCTAGATCTGCGGCTTAGTTGCGAGCGGCGGCTTCAGCGGAAAGAATACACGAACAGGGAAGCTTTCTTCACGATCGGCTATGCAGAATCGCGATCCCTCCTTGCAGATCGAAGAATGAGCAGAGAGAGAGAACCAGCGATCGAAAAACCGAGAGCCGAGAGTAGCGGATGTAAGCGGCGATCTGCTTTGTGAACGGCAGGCAGCAGGGAGCGAAATCGTGATCGGGAGCGGAGGGAGAGAGCGGAAAACCTAATTTCCTATCTTGAGAATGTAATGGCTCCGCTCAAGATAGTCTACTGAGGCTCATCAGTATGGAATGGCCTTATATAGTATCTGCAGCGTAGAGCCGTTACACTCTAGTGACACGTAACCTGTTTGGTCGTTCCGAGTCGGTCCTAACACGCGCGGACATATAATTAAATATTCTAACACTGTTGGGGGATTTATTTTCACCGGTCAAGCGGTTACGACCGCAAACAGAGCCTTAGTCTTGTTTATTTAAAAAAATATTAAATTTGGGGATATATTTTAAGTAATTTTCTTGAATTTTAAAGTTCCGTTTGTTTGGTGGGTTTTCTCTGTTGTGTTACTCAGTGAACACAAACGATATTTATTTGACTGTCTGAATAATCTCTATTGAGAACAATTAGGCTACGTTTGGGAGGACTTATTTTCACCGGTCAAGCAGTCATGACCGCATGAACCCGGACTTAATTTAAGTCCGGATTCATGCGGCATGACCGCTTGACCGGTGAAAATAAGTCCCCCCAAACGGAGCCTTAGTTCTTCAAAACGTTATTTTATGCTTGCTTCCAAATGCAGGGTGGGAGTTCATTCAAGAACGCTATTTTATTTTCATCTTCAATCACCATCACCCGCCCAAACAGACCCTTGGTCGCTATTTTGCTTCTTATCGATGGGTTTTTTATTCCGGAAAACACGTTTACATAGTGAGGTCCATGTGTAAAAGAATGATAGTGAGGTCCATGTCTTCCTATCGGGCGAGATTTTAAGGGTCGGGCACCGCCGGTTGGGCCGCGGTTCAATCATTTTGCGTCAAGAGCAATGCATTTTTTGCGCGTGGGCGGACCACAAAAGCTATGTTCATTTTTAAGGTAACCAAAAAACATCAACAAAGCCGTGTGAGAAAATGTCCAGCTGTGTGACATTTTCTAGCTGCAAAAAGGATCCAAAATAGAAATGGTTGTATTGTTATTTTATATTTGTATATCTTTCAGGATCCAACAAGTCAGCAGCCAGAGCAAAAAGGACAATTATTTTTTATTGGCAGTTGATATACGCACATCTGATTAAGCTATTTGCAGCTCTTAAATTAAAATTTAAAATTAAAACTAAGAAATCCTACCTTCTTATAACTGCAGCCCCTCCCCGATCCCTTACATCTCTCCTGTTGTCGCGCTGGAGCGCGTCTACTCGCCATGGTTGTCAGGATTGCGAACCGGATCCTAGGATATTAAGATCATACGATTCAGATTTTATAAATCGATCCCGATTTTGTAAAGCGATCATCGATCCGACCATACTATCCGATCTGATCCTACCTCGAAATAATCTCACATAGGATCTCGATCCTGACAAGCTTGCACCTCTACAGAGCGCGCCTCCTCGCCAGAGCTTGCCGTCTCGCCGGAGCCCGGAAGGTAAATTGGTGGCTGAATGAAGCTTGACAATTCGGGGAAACCCTTACGCGATCTTGAGACAGTGATCATCAAGTGCATGGTCAGTTTACTACCTATATTTCACTTTAGGACATAAATGATCAAATAGAAGCAGACCAAAACTTCAAGGCCAAGAAGGAATAAGGCCCCGGAAGAGCAATTTCAAGGCCAAGAAGGCTTTGCGAGCTCTGGTTCCATTCTTAGTTTTAGGGTTTGTTTGGTAGGGTGGTGGAGAAGCAACTGACGGCTGGAAAGGGAGGTTTGGGACTTGAGGGGGGAGGTGGGGCTGGAAACAGAGTGTTTCGAGGGCCTTTTTGCCTGTTTGTGGGAGCAAAAAGAGCAAACACCGTCACCGCCCGTTTGTTTTCTCGCTGTCCTGCGGCGTTTGCTTTAAACGCCTGCATGAAAACGCTGCGCCAAATGAAGCCATCTGAAAGAACGTTTCACTAAACAAGGTGGTGATGTCATATTTGATCATTGTTAAGTTATACCTCTTATACAATAGGAAATTAACTTGTTCGTATTTATACTGCATTGAAATCTAGAAATTTAGAAATCTATTTTTTTTTATTTTGGGCTACGAATAGTAATATGCTGTTCAAATAGTGATTTAGAGGCCGTGTATATCAAAAGATTGCGTATATCAAATTCAGCGGTACGTATATCAATTGCCTTTTTATTTGAATCAGATTATAAATAATTATTTATGGTTTAACAAAATAATTGCCCTCTCTTAATAGTTTGCTTATAGGAGCGATTTTGTGTGATGACCCTCTCTAATCTCTGCACATCGTGTGATTCGTGCAAGATGTGCAGAGGCGGGTCCAGCAATTTTAACATGGAGGGTCAGAAATCTTCTTCCTCGAGCTGCTAAAAAGAAATTTGAACTCCTTCATATTACTAGAGTCGTTTCTCACTCATTCGACCTCATTTTTAACATGTACGCAGTCACTAATGTGTGTTAATTAGAGCTCTGTTTGGCGTGGTGTTTTTGCTCTCACGAGTTTGGACAAAAACAACATTATTATTGAATGTATATATGACATGACAATGGTTAATTGGTTATGCCCGCCACCAAAAACAAATCTACGAACGAGGTCGGGTATTCAAGCATGATGGTTCATAACCAACGTGTTCATAATCGTCACCGCAAGCCTAAATTTATAGTTTGTCATTCAAATATAATTTAAATCAAACATTTTTATACTTATAACATTAGATATTTAATTAAAATACTTCAATATTCATGATGATTACTATCATTTTAAATTAAATATTAATGAATTAAATAAGGGTAAAAATGAGAAATAAATAAGTGTAAAAAATCTACAAATAGGATAACACATTCCCTATCCTCCCATTCTCTTTCCTTACAAAAAAAAGACAAAGGACTCCACCCCCTATCATCAACCACAATAGTATTCCAACTGTAAAAGTGTCTTAGGTTTCGTTTGGTTCGGCGGTGGCAGATCGATCAGGTGGGTGAAAATGGAGTGTTCGAAACGGAGGGGGAGGTGGCTGCTCCAAACGGAGCTTTTTGGGGCGTTTCTCAAGGCGGGCAGGTGGAAACGGAGCAAACGCCGCCGGAGATTCATTTGTTTACCCTCCTTCCGGCGGCGTTTCCTCCAAACGGAGCACCGAAACGCCGAACCAAATAGAGTCTCAATCATGACATATGCACAATAATTAATGTCATTTAAAATAAACATATTTTTTAATTATTAAAACCTGACAATATTTATAATTTTATATATAGTTTTTTTTATTTCCGTTAAAAATATCATCATTATTCATATATTTTAAATTTTTCATAATTACTTTTTAAAATTAAATTAATTAGTTTTCATCCTTAGTTTTCTAATTAATTTTAATAAAACTGACATGCATAATAATAGCCTATCATAGTAAGTTTAAGAGCTCAATTAAAAAGTTTTTCAATTTAATGAATATCCATCGTTACTTTTTGTTGCGGACTAACTCGGCGTCCCGATCGAACCGGAATAAACTGCACCGTCTTAGCTCTCGGGACCGTCGAGCACGCACACAGTCAATGAAATCGGTCAGATGTACACAATAAGTTTTAACGTGGAAAAACCTCTCAACTGGGTAAAAAACCACGTGACCGGATCTATGTCGGTCAAACTCTACTATCAGCTTGCAGTTACAATATGTTTAGAGAATCGAGGGTGACATGCCGCTCCCCAAGGCCAGACACACGGGCACGTCGTTTTTTTGTGACCTGCGCGAACTTGGAATTTTTCCCTCTCGTTTTCCCTCTCCGTCATGCAGAAGTGAGAGAGCCGTGGGGAATTCCTGACTCGCCACGGGCAACAGGCAGCACCAATAATCCACATTTCATACATTCTTCCAGCCGAGGGAGTGCTCGAAGCCAAACATGCTGCTTGGTGGATTAATTTTGTTTATAAGGGAATTGAATATTGTTGATTCTGGTGTATTTTTTCATATTTTTTCTTGCTTGAGTGCTGGTGATGGTCGTCTTCTTCCCTCTGATAGATGGTTAGGAAATAGGTATCTCAGTTTTGGAGTCATCTCTTACTCTCTATTAATAGATATTTTGATTGTTTTGAGGGCACTTAAGGAAAAAATCATGGGCGTTCCTTGGGGGTGAGAGAGAATTCTGACTCGCCACGGGCAACAGGCAGCGCCGAGGGAGTCATGCTGCTTGGTGGCTGGTGTGCTTGAGGCGGTGATGGTCTTTCTTCCTTCTCAGAAGATGATCCTCTGTCTCGTAGGCGGCTTGAGGGAGGAGTTCGGCAGAGCTCTGGACTGAGGAAGAAGAAGACTGGGGAGCCAAAAGGTGAAAATTGAGGAGGCATATGGATTCTTTTATAGAATACAGGAGGTGGTTATGGTGGGCCCCCCTAACCTGGTGGTTAGCGGGGTGGTTACCTGTAGATCGGACGACGATGAATGCTCTGCAATGATCGGACAGTAGCCAACCTGCAAGCGGTGGCGGCCTGACGGGCGACGGCGGCCGGCGGCGGGCGACGGTAGTTATCGAAGGATTGACCCTCATGATTTCTCATATTGTGGGGGAGATCATGGGAAGTGGGTTGACCGATCAAACCCATGATCTCCACAATAGTAGAAATTATGAGGGAAGAGGTAAAATGCACACCCAAGTTTTTAAATGAGGCTTCATCCCCATCACTTTTAATTTGAGAATATGATGTAATTACATAAAATAGACATTGCATTTTATTTTTTAAAATAAATTATAATATATATTAAGTGACAAAAACAATAATATATTTGACAATTTTGAATGTTTCACCAAAAACAATTTTTCTCCTTTAATATGGTAAAGACTAAAGATATCTCAAAAATATAAAAGTATTATATTTTATTAAACAATTTTTGTATAATATAGTAAGATAATTTAGGATTAGGGTATTAGTGAGATTATGATTAAGAATTGGCGCAATGACAATAAAAAATTCATATAGCCGACTCCATTATAATGAGATAAAAGTTTGAGTGTTGCTAATGTATAGTATACTAAATTAGCGACTTTAAATAATGATTTAGGATAATATTTAATAAATTAAAATCTTGAAATTATATATTAAAAAAATCTCTAAATAGTAAATTGCACAACTCCCTCTTTTGAACTAAAGAAAACAAATTTTCATCAAAGAAGACATTTTTCCTTATACTATAGCATGTATAAATATATCATATATATTCAAAAACAGCATATTCATACCAATTTAGCCCTTTCCTTTTTCAGGGCAATAATAATCTCTTCAGAATTTCTAATTATGTTTTCTTTTTTGAATTTTACTATATAAAGATAACCTACAAGAAACCACCTTTTAAAAGCTAACATAAATGTGTTGTATACCCTCATATGATATATTTAATAAGGTTGGGGTGCCACATCTCAACCACATCTCAACCATTCAAACTGAACCAATTTTAGAACCAATTTTACACCGACATGGACGGTTCAGCTCGATTTCGATTTTCTTGTTCAAAAACCAACAATACACGTTAAAATATTACCAATAATAATCTTTTATAGTTTCACCCGTTGTTATTAGCTAAATAATAAATAATGTTTACAAATTATATCATTTAAATAATTAAATATTATTTAGCATATAAATAATTTTTAATGTATATATTTTACGCTCAAAGAAAATTATATTTAGTTTGTCTTTTAATATTTTATATTCAATTACACAATAATAATATTTAACCTACTATCTATTAACAACAATATATTATCTAAAACATAAATTTAGTAATATTTTTCTTAATTAACATATTTTTTAAAAAAATTCTTAAAACATTTATGTTCAAAATTATTTTAAGTAGCAAAATTGAAAACAGTAAAAAACCAAAAAACCGAACCGATGCACATCGATTTGATTTTGATTTGGATCCAAACTGACCCAAATTAAATCGCCTACACCCCTAAATAAGGTTACACAACAACACTCAAATCTTTATCCCACTATAGACTATAATGGGGTCGGCTATATGGATCCATTGTCGTCATTGTGCCCTATCTTGTCACAATCTCACAAATACAGAAGTACATTGTGTCTTTCCTTATAGTTTCATTCCAAGTCTTTATTGGTCTACCCCTCCCTCATTTAATATGCCTAGTGGCTAGACTCTTACGTCTAACAAGTGCCTCTAATGATCTCCTTTGTACATATCCAAACCACCTTAGTCGAGCTTCTCACATCTTCTCAACACTTAGTGCTACTCCCGTCTTATCCTTGATACATTCATTCCTAATTTTATAGAGTCTCGAGTATCCACACACCCACCAAAACATTCTCATCTCCGCAACTCGTATTTTTTGCTCATGTACACAATTCACTGCCCAACAATCATAAAATAAAAATCAATACCTCCGTCTTTTGAACTATCAATCCATGATTTTTAAAACAGTCACCCTAAATAAGGTTAACCATAAAATAAAATTCATATTTCAACAAGGAGAAATATGAACACGTTTTAGATAATTAAAAGCACACCAGCATTAGAACCATGAAGCAAACATAATCATTTGACAACCATCAACACGTCAGGTGTGGCTAAACATGGCACAAGGGCTACTCTTTCAACTGGGCTCTCCAATACGACCACGCTTTCCTTCGGAGTCCGAATACATACCAAACTTAGCACGAAAAGATGCCGCCATACGTAAAATTTCAACTTTAAAATGCTCGAAATACCGCATACAAACAATTCTAAGAATCCTTTGAAAACAAATCACCCACATCTTAACAATTCAACATAATAGTTTATAACAAAATTCTCCACTGATAGATTTCCAGCAGTACATGCAACTCTTGTCCATCCAACTACATACAAAAACAGCAGCAGCAGCAGCAGCAAGTTGGATTTAGAGTAAAAGCACGGGGCTCTCACTGCTTCCCTGGAGGGGGATGTTTACCCCCTTGGGGGAAATTTATACTTGGATGCCATGGATGTGGCGGTCTGTAATTCCATGCAAGTGGGGGATTGTTTCCGCTCTCAGCGCATATGTTGCGATTCAGGTTGGTGGCGTTCATATTAAAATTCCTGTTTGTCGTGTTGTTGTTTGTCCTCGCAGCATTCATGCCTCGGTTTGGAGGCCAATTAGTCCTTCCATTACTCCTTCCTACATTTACATTCGTTAAACTCATCCCAAAAGAACAGTACAATAATACAAGATTTCATTAAAAGTAAGATTAAGCCATTAGGCGGCGAGGAAAACTTTGAATGTTTAAGTTTGGCAAAAGCTGAAATGTGAATATTAAAGATGAATGTGCGAAAATGTAGAGAGGAAAAACCAAGGATGTATTAACATCCTGAATCCAATGAAGGCGGACAGATGAAGATAATAAGAGATGGGTGGTCCAATGAGGGTGAAGAATATATTTGGGGCAATGAAGCTCAACAACAGCAGCTCCTTACAAGATTCTAGATTGGCGGGCTACTAGGTGAAACGAGCAATAAAAATGGACTGAATGTGACGCCAAAATTGGAAGAAAATTTATTGGACTTATAATAATTTGCACGTAGTTTTATTAGAATTCAACAATTAATTGAGCTCTGAGAGAGCAATTCTGGGACGGGTGAACTCCTGAGAAATACTTGTAGGACTTGTTACAAATGAATACTTATATTGGAGCACGGATTAAAGTGAAATGTAATGACGATAAAATAAACTTGGGTGGCTTAGACATGTAATGAAAGATTAGAAAAACGCACAAATGTTCTTCCGAATAATGGGATAAGGTTAGTGATGTTGAACAAGATTATGATAACAAATAATAATAATAGAACGTCATTAACTTCCTTGATACCTGCAAAGGGAGGATTATGCTGTTTGCTCCAAGATGTTACACCGGGGCTCTTGTTTTGAGACCACTGAGGCCAGCCATTGCTCTGCTCTGCTTGGAAAGAAGATACATGTAATAACTAGTCTATTTATGCCAGCAGTTTTCAGATTGTAAACACAGCAAGTAATCATAGGTAGATTTAAAGACAAAAATACCTGCGGATGAAACGTTAGGCCCGTTTCCGTTTCCCTTAACTAAAGCTTCCTCCCAATTATTTTTTATAGTTGATTCACTTCGACAAGCTGCTTCTTCTGAGCCTTGAGTTTTCAGCCACCGTACATCAACTAGCGAGGAGTAGTCAATCTGTATAGGGATTTAAATCATTAGAGATTAAATGGTATCGGACAAAAGCTGAAGTATATTAGAGCTCTATTTGGACCTGTGTAGATTAAGCATTGGTGCGAAATTGTGAAAGTAAATGCAGTGGTGGTGGTTTAACTGCATTTGGAACTTTCATGACGGCTTTTGAGTTCTTAACAAAGATATTGCTTCACCACACCTGCATGACTGGTGGTGTTTTGGCCTAAAATGTCATTTTGGGAAAAGACGTTCATGACCATACGTACCCAAACACTTTATGTATTTTTCACAATCGATTTCACAAATGCGACTACTGTCTCAAACAAATTCTATGGCTATGTATGGCTATGATTCTGCAGACGACACTCCACCGATCCTACCATTGTTTCACATTTTGTATAACGGAGCAAACTGGCGGTCATGTTTCACATTTTGTATAACGGAGCGAACCGGCGGTCAGCAGAGGTCCCAATGCGAACAAAAACTAAAAGGCCCTAGAGAGCCTATAATAAGCTTGACTATATTAATTCACCTGTATGGACTCATTTTCTTTGCAGGAGGATGTACTTTGTTGCACTATGGCACCATCTGGATTCTCCTCTAGCAGGATCTCATAATCGAGCACCGGTAGTAATGTAATTTGAAGAGAACTGTAGTCGAAGGATGAAACTTTGCCGACCTATAATAACATACTTGTAATCATTGGAGAGAAAATTGTGCTTGAAACTTAATTAACAATTGATGCTGCTTTTCTTGTTTCTGTCCTCTTATAAGTGCATAATTTAACAATGTGAGGTTTTAATAGTTAACGAGCTCTTACTTGAGGAGACAAAATCACATGGTACACTGATGATGATAACGCAGCACAACGGTATGCTAGTATGTCACCTCTCTGCAACAAATCAATCGCAGTAGTAAGATTCTCTATAGAGAACAAAAAGTTAACAACAATTTAAATTTCCACTGTTGACATCATAATTTACAAGGAAGAAAACACAATTTAAAACCATGCACTGTGCAAAAAAAGGCCTCACCACAGGTAAACGTCGGAGAGGGAGAAGGCTCTCAAAATGTATGCGTTGTTTGGGTTTTCCTATCATGAATCGAGAGCTCGGAAGTGGCAATAAACCACAGCCAACATGCGCTTCATCAATCTTAAAGCATTGACCGTCGTCATCTGTTCGAAGGAGGTTGTTCTCTTTATTCAACGTATTCATGCTGCTACTTCCATCAAAGAGTAAGGACTGTTGAAACAAATGCCACAATAACCAAGTAGGTATGAGTAGATTAAGCAACAAATATGTTGTACTTTTTATTCTTTAGATTAAAGAAACACTAAACAGATCGGTTGAGGATCTTCAACAGCATATCACACTTAGAAAAGATGCAGATGTGTTAGTTCCATTAAAATGAAATACTTTCAGCTTAAATAATTTCATAAGGTTTCAAACACTTCTTAAATTGCCTTAGAAAGATTTTAAATAATATATATATATAAACAGTATATGACATTAATAAAAAAAACAACCTCAACAATATTGAAACATGATTTCAGTGTAATTTGACATCAAACTAAACCTAAGATGGCCAATATGGGAAAAAATTCAAATGTTAACAACAATTTTTCCCCTAACAAATAAACATTTAGAAACCAAAATCAGGTAATATATGTAAATTGCTTCCAAACTCCATATTGAATCCACGCCCAAGAGGTCTGGTATAGTAGAAGACACAATCATTCTGTAAATTTATTTAGTTATATTTCATCAATGAAGAAATTATAATCGTGAATCATATTCTATTTTATCTCATGGCAACGGAGTCTACTATCAAACTTCTACTGACGATACTTTTACACCCAAATACCCTATTGGCATTGCCTCTTTCATTTTGTGGAAAGTGCTAAATCAACGTCGGAGATGCCACCACAGATGCAGATTCTTCTCTGAAAAATAACCGAGAGAACCTTGGTAGTGGTAATTATATGTGAATTGAAGTTGTGAAAGTGATTTTACTTTGCATGATAATTATGTTAGCATACAATTCATTGCACGATGATATGTACATTGATTATTATATAGCGCATCAATCGTGATGTCTTTCACTTAAATACACTTCATTGTTTCTTATAAAACTTGCACACAAAATAATTGGATCATAAACATTATTGAATATTTTTTACATTGTTAGTAAAAGTTCTAGATTACTTGTCATAATCAATACAATGTCTCTCTATTTACCTATTAAATCTTATAACATTATAATTTTTATCTCTTGATTTTACATACATAATCATATTCATTCTTATGAATTAAATATAAAGCTTCAACCAAAAGAGAAAATTAAACTTTAGTCTACTTATCAGTCTTTTTTTTCTTCTTCATTGTTGGAGATCAACATCTTCAATCTTCAGTTAGTCTAGAGACAAGTTAGCCGTGTGTTAATAACTTGCGTTGAATCAACATGTTCAATACACGTACTTGTAAAAGAAACGTACCGATACCAGAAACGTACCGATGTCAGAACATACTCTGTACAGATACACAATTTAATTGGACGTACCAACGCTTCTTAGCATAGAGTCAACCTTTGTTTACTCTAGAAAAACATACTCCAATCACAATATGCAAAATGATCTGCTAAGTCCAAGTGTGTCCACATAGGTGTATCCGTCGAGTATCGGGTACGTACGGGTATCAGATACGTATCAGGTACGGGTACGCTAACTTCGGGGAAGTAGCCATGCTTCATAGTGTCTTCTATGCTTTTCATGATTATCATTTAATCTGTTATGATTTTTTCATTGGTTTTCACGAATATCATTTCTACCGCTACTTACACTTTATCATAATTATTTCCTCTATGGTTGTGATATCCGCTGTTGTCAATAACAGAGAGGGAGATAAAATGAGAGATTGAGAAATATCACACTTATGGGGAGTTAAATCATTCATGCATCAGTTATGGATACACAATTATCATATAATTGTCATGACCAAGTTTTGATGATTATCATATGCACACCAAGATTTTACGGCACTCTTTATTTTCAATCTCATGATTTGTTATTATCAAAATGGGGAGTTTGTTGGCACATGGTTCAACACACTCTTGATTTGAGAATAACAAATCCCGATGTGTATTTATTAGGTGCTAGGATTGAAGGGAAGGAGAGGGGGGAATCAAGGAGGAAGAAGAAAGAAGGATTTCAACTCAATGAGATACACATAGACACACATACATATATAGTGCCTAATTCTGAGATATGCAAGGGCAAACGACAAATAACCCACAATCCGAAATACAAATGCGATAATACATATAAAGCTGATGGGTGCGATAAACTCGTCTGCGCTACCGGCAAACGTCCGTCGTCATATTGGGATTCGTGGCGTTGTCGCCTCTGTCCCGACGTCGACATATGCATTGTGTCCTCATCTCATGCTTGTTTCCTTCTTTCTAACAATGTCGCCCTCACAAAAATTCACCTTGACCTCAAGGCAAAAGCAACTATCGGGACGCATTGCAGTTGAGATGTTGGAGGGGGAGTCAGGCCGACTGGCTCGACATTACGCCACAGGTACGCAACAGAATCTACAGTCGCATGTGGTTGAGGATGATGGGGTGCTGTTGGTGGATGGGAAAAGGTCGCCTCCCCATGCAAAGAGGAAAATGACTCATTTGAGAAAAGGGCATAGTTATGTGGGCCCAATTTAGATTCATGTCCCGAGTGTATAAAGCCACGTGACACCGAGTATTGCGTCAAGATCACCGAGTATGGCATTAAGATCAACGAGCCCATAAGAGTACAAATCTGTGCAGAGAGGGTAGGAGACCACAATCATGTGCAGATCCGTATAGAGGTCCCCAATGGTAGTGCAGTGGTCGTCGCCCAATCAAACAGCGAGAGGGGAAGGATACAGGTGAATGTCGAGTTGTAGTGCTAGGCACGGGGAAATGGAATTGTCACTGGCCCCACTATCAATCACCAAAGCCAAAGGTGTGCCATCAGGGAACTAGTGAGCATCATAGTGAGGGGGCCACCTGCAAAGCACAGAAGTTCGAGATGATGCAGACATGCAGGAGGTGCCATGGCAACATGTGAATCATCGCCCTCTAAGGCTTCAAAATCCCCAAGGGTGATTTTTGGGTCCTCCTCGCCAATGGTGATGCAGAGCTCCTTCTAGGGCAGTCATGAATCAACGAATAAGGTTGTTTACAACAAAAACGGAGGCCCCTAATGTGAAGATCGTGGTACTCATGGTTGGTTATTCGGGGGCCATTCAGTGGTCGGGGTGGCCAAGAACATGGTTCAAGATGCGAGGGAACCACGGTATGCACCTGGGGTGGTGGCCGGAAGGGTGGGGGAGGGTAGGCAGCTGGTGAGGGAGTAGAACTCCTCGGTGGTTGGCAAATATCGATGGAGGTGACCTTGAAGCCCACTTCCACCAAGCGGGCTAAATTGATGGTATCAGTAATTGTCCGGGGATGGTGGGTGCGAAAGCGGGATCGATTGTGGGGGAGGAACCCCTGCATGAAAAAGCCCAAATAGTGATCTGATAGTAAGCTAGGAATGTGAGTCGCCAAGGCAATGAACTCGTCGATGTAGTCGACAAGGAAGCCTGATTGGCAGACACCACACAAACGTTCAACTGTTGTCCCAGACTAAAAAACATCATTGCAGATGATGAGGTCCCGTTGGTTCCGCCTAAGGAATCAAAGGATTGTTTTGTCGTAGCCAACAGATGGGAGCCGTAGGAACCTTCTGTGGCTCCAAAGTCAGATAAATGTTGAAAAATTGTTCTGCACGGGACATCCATCCCGTGGGTTTGGGGTCGTTGAATGAACGCAGTGGTGGTGAAAAGCCTACCAACGACAGAATAGGGTCTCGAGGAGGGTCCGGGTGTGCCCTGAGAAGCGATGGGGACTCCATGTTGGAGGACAATGAAGCACTCGGTCGACTAGTAAGTAGAGCATCGAACTTAGCATTCATCTGTGACATTAAAGACAAAAGCAAGGCAATGGACGACTCATAAGCATTAAGGCGGCGGGAGATGGCCGGATCCACAAAAGGCTGAGGCGCGAGTGTGTTATAGTGAGCCATAGAGCGGAGCCCGGGGGAATGCACGCAAGAGGAAGGGCTTTGCGCGCCCGTACGAGCAATGGAGGCGCTATCGGGTGTGCGAGATCATACACAAGCTGTCTGGAAGCAGTGACGTGCTGAGAAAGCCTAATCAGTCGCGGGAGCCACTGATATTAGCGGGAGAGGGTGAACATACATCGTAACGTCGCAGGAACTGACCAATCAAATCGGACGATCGATCACAGGAAATGGCCGATCGATCGATCGCAAAAATCAGTTGATCGGACGCAGCAAGCGGAACCGACACTAAAGAAACAAGCAGGTTGTTCGCTGGAGGCACGCAAATGGTGCGGGAGACGGAATCGTGCAGAAGGGCGTGGAGAAGGACGTGACAACAACTCCATTGTGATGTTGGAATGGACACGTGAAGCGCATCTTCAGTCAGTGACGAGACTGGCAGCAGGACACGTAGCCAAGCGTGCAGCTGAAATGAGGGCTTCACGCAACGAAACCACGGCAGAAGCGAGGTAGATCAGACCAAATGTCAGGTGATAGGGTAGAAGAGAAGGAGAGGGTAGAGTCGTGAAGAAGGAAGAAGAAGAAGAAGAAAGGAGGTTTTTGCCTAGGGCTTTCCCAAAAGTGATCTTACTCAAGATAATGCCAATGGGATACACGCATAGGCATATATAGTTCCTCGTTCTGAGATAAGCAAGGGCAAATAGTAAATAACCCATGGCCCGGAGATAAAAATGCATTAAGATGGTCGTGCTAAACTCGTGCGTGCTATTGGCGAACACCAGTCATCGTATTGGAATCCGTGTCGTCGTCGTTGCCTCGGTCCCTACGTTGACATATGTGGTGTATTTGTCCTCTGCCCATCTTTGAAATAATATTTTATCTATCTTGCAAGTGTTATGTAGTGTGTAGGTCCCGGAATCAGGAATACAAACCTCACAAGGTTGGAATTTGGGGGGGGGGGGGGGGGGGTGTTTTCCTCTATTATGAATTCCTATGAGAATTCAATTGAATTCGGATTCCCACTAATTTTTTGGGCTGCCGAGCATCAGAAATTGGAATTGACAAATGAATTCCAACTCCGAACTCCCAATTATGACTAAACGAACCGTCTATAAGAGAAATTAAAATATTTCTTTCCTGTTCTAGTTTGATGGTTTTTTTAATCAATTAATCAAGTACACCTAGTTGATCACACTGATATTGTAGAGTTAAATAGCTATTTTTTGTTTGAGTACGAAGTGTTCCATATCAATCCATGATAATTAAATCAAAGTGCCCAGATTTTGTTAAATTCTTTACTATATTATTGTTCTACTATTTTCTTTTGTTAGGTTTATCCATATTTTATGTTTAGATATAATGGCTGGCAATTAAATACTTCTGAAAGTTTCTAGAATTCGAGTTTTCTTCTGGAAGCCTGTTAACAATGAAGCGCTAATGATTATCAGCCATCCTATGATCTCTCATAACATTATTATTTTCTGTTTTAAGAAAATGAAAAATATTTTAACAGAACTGGTGGGCTTTAGATTTGGTATGAATATTAAATCTGATTGGCCTCCCAATATCCGTTAAAGTTGCTTTTTAATCAGCTATCCTGGAAATATAATGAGGCACTTGTACACAAACTAGCAGAAGAGCGTAAATCAACTTCAACGGATAAGTGAGCATTATAGTTTTCTAATGATAAAGTCAGTTTTGCAATGCTTTTGTAATTTAAAGTTTTTTCCCTTTTACTGTTTTCATGAGTGTTTATAATGCTCTAACTTCAGTCTGCTGGTAGGTTCAAGCTACTGTTCAGCAGGTTCAGAATATTATTAAAAGGTGCTTGTCAACTCATGAAAAGCTAGAAACTTCATTGCAAGATCTCTCCCGGACAGGAGATGTTCAGTCTTGTAAAGCAACTCGCAAAGTAGCTGATGGATTATTGAAGGAATTGTCAAAAGAATTAAAACCCTTGATGGTGTTTTTGCAGTCATCTCCTCAGGCTGCTCAAATATGGCCCAAGGTTTGTTGAAGCTATTTTTTTTTTTGTTTCTTGAGCTTTGAGCAAGTTTTCTAATTTTGTGATATCAACATCTTACTCGGGAACCCCAATCATGAAATCAAATCTTTTTAATTTTGATTTTCTTCTACCAGTGCCATTTGAAAAGTCTTGCCTGTTTTCTGTAGTTAGGTCCTTGAATTAGTAACCTCAGGTAGTCAGTCTTAGATGGAATTTCTTCTATAAATATCTATACTGAATGCTCAATATTATAATGAAAAATAAAATAGTTCACATATTCAACTCACACCCTCAAGTTTGGAGAATAATAGTATATGTCAATAATTCTCAACTCGAGTGTGTTGTTAGTAAAGTTATCACAGCTTAACCCTTTGGTGAAGATGTTGGCAAGTTGATTGTTACGCCCCCGAACGGAGCCCGGGTATTTGGGCGTCAGTACACGAGACGGCGGGGGAGATACGGAGGCGACAACGGGGCTGAACCAACTGTTTCTGCCCCCACTCTCCCTCGGGGGCTGAACCTACCCGGTTCAACCCCTATTGGAGTCGGCCGGCCTTGGGTCCGGGTATAAATATACCTGGAACCCCCCCCCCCTGGTTGACAAGCAAAAATAATTCCAGGTTTTTCTCTTCTCTATCTTCCTCAACCCTAGTTTTCTAATCTTCTCTTAAATCTCTATCTCTCTCCCTTTCATCTCCTAACAATTTGTATCAGAGGCTCTTTTCTCCACCATGGTAAACACTCGAACACAAGAGGAAATCGGCCGCTTGGAAACCCTAGAGAAAAATCTCGTGGGATAGACGGATTCGGTGGCCGCCATCGAGAAAAACGTGAAAACTTCCACCCAAAGGCTAGAAGAACGGATTGACACCAGAATGGAGGAGACCATGGCGTTGTTGGCACAAAATCTGAAGGGTAAGGCGGTGTTGGAGGAGGATCCGGGCGCATCTTCCACTGCACGCGTCGATCCGCACCGGATCGGCGCCAACGGAGGGCAGGACGGCTTGACAAGGGGAGCGAGCATCGCTCAGGGGGACGGATCGAGCACGGGAGGCATCAGCGCAGGCGGGATCGGCTCCAGCGGGGTCGGCGCAGGCGGGATTGGGCCGGGCGGGTTCGGCGCAGGCAGGGGTGGCCCCGACGGGATCAGAGCGGCCGGTATTGGCTCTGGCGGGTTTGGCACAGGAGGGGGTGGCTCCGGCGGGTTCGGAGCAGCCGGGATTGGCTCCGGCGGGTTTGGTACAGCCGATTTCGACACCGGTGGGGGCGACTCGGGCGGTTTGGGCACGAGAGGTGGTGGCTGGCTGATTCCCCCATATGGAGGTGGGGAGGGGTTGCTACCTCTCCCGGCAAGAGGAGGCATGCAGTGGAGTGGTGCTCCGGCGGCGGGACCGTTTCGCCATTGCTTCCCGGGCATGCCTTTTAAACACGAAGAACCAAGAAGGCCGGTGGGATATGGACAGTAGGCGGGATGGCGTGGACAGGTCGGCCAGCGGCCGTACATGCCGCCAAAGTTGACACACATGAATTTTCTGAAGTTCCATGGCGGCGACGCTTTGGAGTGGTTGCGGAAGGCAGAACTATTCTTCAGTTATCAGGAGGTCCCCGAAGGACTGTGTGCAATTAGCGTCAATCCATCTGGAAGATGATGCTTTCCAGTGAGTGCAGTGGTTTTTTAGGGGCAATGATTATGTGCCCTAGACGGACTTTGTGGACGGGTTCACTGCTCGCTTTGGGTCGTTGAAGTACGAGGACTTTGAGACACTCCTGCAGAAGCTTCGTCAGAAGGGTACCGCAATGGAATACCGTACTCAGTTTGAAAAGTGGGTGAACCGAGTACAGTGGGAAGAAAAGAGGCTGCTCAGTTGTTTTGTGTCGGGTCTCAAGAACTATTTTGCATGATGAGATCCAATCTTACATGCCCTGCAACTTGAACCATGCGATCAGTCTTGCTCGGATACAGGAAGAACACTACAACAGCCAACGTAGCCGCAACACAACACGTACTACGACCACCACGGCCATGGTCAGGAAGGAACCGAAAGGTCCAATCAAGTCGGTTGTCAATCAGCTGACTTGGGCGGAACTTCAGGCGCGTAAGGACAAAGGGTTGTGTTTCAACTGTGACGAGAAGTTCGTTCCTGGGCACAAATGTCAGAAGGTTCAGGTGTTCATGCTACATGAGGCTGGGGAAGAGGAGATGGACGAGGGTCCTGAGCCGGAGCTGACAGATGAGTTGGTCGGGACCGAGTTCGGAGTTTCGCTACAGGCGATGGAGGGTTGCACGGCCCCCCCTCACTATGCTCATGGCAGGCAAGATCCGGAGGGAAAATGTGACGATCTTGATAGATAGTGAGAGTACCCACAATTTCATCTATCCTGAGGTGGCACGCAGAGTGGGACACGTGGTTGATCAAGGGGCGTCCTTTCAGGTTATGATGGCCGATGGTAGCAAGCTGCAGTGTGAGCGAGTATTGAGGTAGGTGGAGCTCAACATACAGAGCTACACGGGACGAACCGATGTTTACCTTCTTCCGATCAGAGGTTCCAGTATGGTGTTCGGAGTGCATTGGCTGCGCCAGCTACGACAAGTCACTTTTGACTGGGATCACATGACCATGGAGTTCTCTCAGCACGGGAAGCAGTTCTGTTTGAAGGGTATCAAAGCATCTCCGATTAAGGAGATATCTGTTTGAAGTCTTCAACGGCTTGACGAGGAAGGAAGCATGATGGCGGTGCTATTGGGAATAAAGGCGGCCGACACAGGGGCATCAGAGGTACCCGTCCAGATGCAGTCTCTTCTCAATCGGTATACTGACATGTTTCAGGAGCCCCGTGCTCTCCCACCACCGCGCTTTCGGGACCATCAGATCGTGCTCAAGCGGGGAGCGGAGCCTACCAACGTTCGACCATGCAGATATCCGCCCATGCGGAAGGCTGAGATCGAGCGTAGTGTCCGGGAAATGTTAGCTGCAGGGATCATCCGCCCCAGTACGAGTTCTTTCTCCGCACCGATTATCTTGGTTAAGAAGAAAGATGGTTCATGGCGGTTTTGTGTTGACTACCGTGCACTGAACAGTGCTACGGTGAAGGATAAGTTCTTCATTCCTCTGATTGAAGAGTTGTTGGATGAGCTACACGGTGCACAGCAGTTCACCAAGCTTGATTTGCGATCCGGCTATTATCAGATCCTGATGCGGGAGGAAGATATCCACAAAACGGCCTTCCGAACACACGGCGGTCACTACGTGTTCCTAGTGATGGCCAACGGACTGACCAGGGGGCCGTCCACTTTTCAGGCCAACATGAACGAGATCTTTCGGGAGCTCATACGACGCTTTGTGTTGATCTTTTTTGATGACATTCTCATCTACAGCGCCAGTTGGGAGGAGCACTTGGCCCATATCGAAGAAGTCTTTTCTATTCTCCGCCAGAATCAGCTTTATGTCAAACGGTCCAAGTGTTCCTTTGGTCAAGAGGAGGTGGAGTACTTGAGACATCTCGTTTCAGCTCAAGGCGTCAAGGTTGACCCCCAGAAGATTGAAAGTATGCTTACCTGGCCACGGCCCCAGACTATTCGGGCACTGCGGGGCTTCTTAGGCCTCACGGGCTACTATCGTCGCTTTGTGAGAGACTATGGCAAGATTGTCAGGCCTCTTACTCAGTTGCTGAAAAAATACGCCTTCCTCTGGCAGGCGGAGGCTGAGGAGGCCTTCCAGGCGCTCAAGAGGGCGATGACGATGACGCCGGTCCTCGCACTTCCAGATTTCAACAAGGAGTTTGTCGTGGAGACTGATGCTTTCGGAGTGGGGCTCGGGGTTGTGTTGATGCAGGAGGGGCGACCCATAGCCTTCTACAACAAGGCGTTAGCCCCCCCAGACGCTAGGTTTGTCCACATATGAGAAGGAGATGTTAGCAATGATTCATGCTGTGGCGCTGTGGCGGCATTACCTGTTGGGACGACACTTCAAGATTCGGACGGATCATCAGAGTCTCAAACACTTCTTGGAGTCACGGGTCTCTTCACCTCTCCAACAAAAGTGGGTGACCAAGCTTCTGGGCTATGATTACGAGATTGTCTACCGGCAAGGGAAGGACAACCGGGTTGCTGATGCGTTGTCCCGCTTGCATGTGGGTGCCCTTGCCCAGTTTTCTACACTATTGTTAGATTCCATTGACGAGATCCAGATGAGGTGCAGCGTGATCGCGAGTTGCAGACTATTGTGGAGGATCTGCGCCAGGTGCGTGCGACAGCTCTGGGCTACCATCACAGTCTGCTTGGCGGACGTTCATGATGCATGAGTTCCATTTATCGCCGACGGGTGGTCACGCCGGTGTTCTCCGCACTCTTCAGCGCGCGTGGTCCAATGTGTTTTCGAAAGGGATGCGCCGGAATATCCAGTTATCTGTTCAGCAGTGTGACACTTGCCAGCGCTAGAAATATGTGACCACTTCCCCAGTCGGGTTACTTACGCCCTTGGAGATTCCGCACCAGATTTGGGATACTGTCTCCATGGATTTCATTGATGGCTTGCCCAAGACTAAAGGCAAGTCCGTCATCTTGGTGGTGGTCGATAAGTTGTCCAAATACGAATATTTCCTCGCGCTGAGCCATCCGTACACTGGCGAATCTGTCGCCGCTTTTTTGCCCGCGAGATTGTCCGCCTTCATGGCATACCTCGGACAATCATCTCGGATCGTGATTCAACGTTCGTTGGCAACTTTTGGAAGGAGCTGTTTCGCTTACGAGGGACCTCTTTACGTTTCAGCATGACTCACCATCCACAGACAGATGGCCAGACAGAGGTACTCAATCGGGGCGTGGAGACATACCTCCGCTGCTTCGTTATGGATGAGCCGCGCACTTGGACGAGTTGGCTGCATTGGGCTGAGTACAGTTACAACACTTCCTACCATTCGGCCAGCAAGCTAACCGCCTTTGAGGATGTGTACGGTCGTCCTCCTCCTTCACTGAGCTGTTATGAGTCGGGTAGTACGATGTTGGCCGCGGTTGACCGTTCACTCCGTGATCGTGACCGCACACTCGCCACTTTGCGCGAGAATCTTCGGACAGCGCAGGATCGCATGAAGACACGAGCTGACAAGCATCAGACGGATCGAGAGTTTCAGGTAGGGGATGAGGTCTTTCTCAAGCTCCGCCCCTTCCGGCAGTTGTCTGTGGCACAACAGACAAACCAGAAGCTGGCACCCCGTTACTATGGTCCCTTCCGGATCACCAGACAGGTTGGGTCGGTTGCTTATACGTTGGCATTGCCCGAAGGATCGAGGATACATCCGACTTTTCACGTCTCCTTGTTGAAGCAGAAGATCGGCGACACTATTCAGCCCAGTCCTCTCTTGCCCGAGGCTACCAGTGCGGGCGAGCTGCGTCCGATCCCTGAAGACATCCTGTTGATGAAGTGGAAGAGCCGAGGCACGGCGTACTGTCTTGAGTTACTAGTCAAGTGGAAGAATCTGACAGCAGAGCACAACACCTGGGTCGACTTGTTGGATTTTGGGAGCTCTACCCCGACTACCACCTTTAGGACAAGCTGATTCTTGGTGGGGACGAGAATGTTACGCCCCTGGACGGAGCCCGGCTCTTTGGGCGTCAGTACATGAGACGGCGGGGGAGATACAGAGGAGACCACGGTTCAGCCCCCACTCTCTGAAGAACCGGCCTTTGGGGGCTGAACCAACCCGGTTCAGCCCCTATTGGGGCCGGCCGGCCCCCTTGGCCGGCCGGCCTTGGGTCCGGGTATAAATATACCCGAAACCCCCCCTTGGTTGACAAACAAGAATAATTCCAGGTTTTTCTCTTCTCTATCTTTCTCAACCCTAGTTTTCTAATCTTCTCTTAGATCTCTATCTCTCTCCCTTTCATCTCCTAACATTGATCTTGGGAGTTCACAAAGGGTATACAAATATTGCTCTTGTTGAAGTGATCTTTAATGAAATGTCTATGAACTTCAACATGTTTTTTCTGAACATGTTGTATTGTGTTGTGTGCAATATTAATGACTACTTTGTTGTTGCAATAGATAGTACTAAACTTGTTCTCGAAATACCTAGATCCCGAAAAATTCATTTCAACCATAATCGCTCACATACACCTTATGACAACTTTGTATTTGCCTCAACACTAGATCGTGCTATAATATTCTGTTTCTTACTTCTCCAATGTACAAGATTCTCACCTACAAAGAAACAATATTTTGTAGAAGATTTTTATTAGTCTTTGCTACCTGTCCAATCAACATCCGTAAAACTTCTATTTTCAAGGGTGGTTTGTTGAGAATAGAATCCCACGCACCTGAGACTTCTTAAGATACCTTAAAACCAGATACACTATCTCTTGATGATGGGCCCTGTGAGAACGCATGAATCTACTCAGAATGCTTACGACACATAGAATCCAAGCAGGTTGGGTGAGCGTTTTAAATATTTTTGATCGATAGTTCAAAACGACGGAGGTATTGATAAAGATATGGCACATAGAATCCAAGCAGGTTGGTTGAAGTGGAGAGGCGTGCCAGGGATCTTATGTGATCGTAAAGTACCACTAAAACTTAAGGGCAAGTTTTACCATACTACAATTAGACCCGCGATGCTATAAGGTTCTGAGTGTTGGACAGAATTTGTACATGAGCAAAAAATGGGAGTTGCGGAGATGAGAATGCTTGGATGTGTGGACACACGAGATTGGATAAAATTAGGAATGAAAGTATCAGGGATAAGACAAGAGTAGCACCAATTGCAGAGAAGATGCGAGAAGCTCGCCTAAGATGGTTTGGACACGTACAAAGGAGACCATTAGAGGCAACGATTAGGCGTTGTGAGAGTCAATCACTAGGCATGTTAAACGAGGGAGGGGTAGATCAATAAAGACTTGGAATGAAACTTTAAGGAAAGACATGATGTACTTAGGCATTAATGAGATTATGACAAAAGATAGGGCACAATGAAGACAAAGGATCCATATAGCCCACCCCACTATAGTGGGATAAAGGCTTGAATGTTGTTGTAATGATTTGATCATTATTTTCATCCACCGCTCTCATTATATCAAACTTTGACATTTACGTTGCAATAAAGATTAAAGAAAGACCAAATGTTTGCATGCATACTATTATTGCATTACAACACATATAAAAAACATTTCAAGCATGGTTCGTCAGTTCGGTTTCATCGGTTTACTAAATGTGCGAACCGAAACCGAACTGAACAGGTTTGGTTTTCATCTCCACCCCCCACCCCCCGAACCGAACCGATCTGTTCGGTTCTTTGACCTGAAATTCAGTTTGATTGTCTCGTTTTGGTTTGGTCAGTTTTGATTTTCTATGGACACCCCTAACAATGAATGTTGGGGGTGCAAGATTTGACACTGGTACTGGAAGCATGTGATGAGCATGTGTTAGGGCCTTCACACCATCTGATGTACACATGTAATTCTTGTTCTTTACGAAGAAGCTCCCATTGATTAGAAATCTCATTATGAGTTTGAGTATGAGAAGGAATCGAGTATGATGAAGGAATTGTTAAGGATATAGTAGGAGAGCCCACTTCGCCTGTAGTTCTTATTTCCCCCTTAAGTGAGGCAAGATAACAAGGCTCGAATTTACAAAAAGTAATATTTGTTGTGACAATGATCCTCTTGGAAGGATGTTGATAACATTGATACCACTTTTGAGTAGGAGAGTAGCTAAAGAATACAAACAAAAGCACGCGAGTTAAGCTAGAGCACGACAGTCAAGTTTAGACGGGCCCAGAGAATGTATATGAGCAGAGCACATACAACCAAAATGTTGAATCAGGGAGTAGGATGGAATACAACACGCAATTACGATCCTCGCAAGCCCTGATAGAGAGCTCATATGCATTACATATCATGTCAAGAGAGAAATGGTCATACTCCTGATACAGTTGAATAAACTCAAGATAATAAGTAGATGTAGAGCGTCACCCTGGCGGAGAAGAAAAATCTTACGACGTGGCTGGTAAATCTAGGCCGCATTCCCCTTACGAGAGTAAGTAGACTCAACATGTTTTCATATGCCAACAACAGTGTCGGGGAAATGGTAATTTCGAGCAATGGACTCTTGCATGGAATTCATGAATCATGACATAACAAGGAAGTTCTCAGACTCTAATTGAGGCCAACTTGTAAAGTTCCTAATTAGTTTGCTGGGGGAGCCAATGATATAGCCAAGGGTACGCCGACTCTTTAAGGTTAGGGTAATAGAGTGAGACCATGACAAATAATTTGTCATCCAATCAGATCGTAGTGATATAGAGAAATTGTGATGTTGACCAGCCCGGGGAGATCCAACGGGGGTCATGGAGCTACCATAATCAGTCACATCTGACATAAAAAATCCCTCCAACAAAACTCCTCCAAGAGAACAATGGAGGAGCTAAGGAGAACAAGCCTTCAAAGAGTGGAGGTCAAATAAGGCACCATTTTGAAGTTAGGAGTCTTCCTCTTCTCGGAGAGAAACTACCAAGATCTAATTTTGAGGAGCATCCAACCATTGTAATCATCTAGAAATCCAGTATGATGACAAGAAGATCAAAGCAAAAGATCACTCATATTTGGAGTCAACCACATCGTCAAATGAATACCGGAAGTAACATCTCGTTACCCAACACCCATCAGTTGATGGGATCTATCATGCAAGCCAATCGGTGTTGCGTTTACAGAAGCAACCTTGGAGGATCAGGAACGACGATTGGAAGTGGAACGAGCAGTCTCCGGCGGTGGTCGGTCGAAAACGGCAAGCGGAAGGTGAACGCACTTAGGGCTCGGGACCAAGCTCTGATACCATGATAAAGAATTGAAAGCTGAATCAATTTAATAATGTGAGGATTCCTCTTATATATAAAGGAGAAATACAAATAATACAAATATACTAATTAATACTAATTCTAACACTAAGTCCAACTAGACTTAAAAAATAAGGGGAAACATGCCATTTGAATAGTGCAATAAAATGAACAAAGATAGATGACTCTAAATATTTCACACGGAAGACAAAATGACTTGGGTCATGGCATTAATTATTAACTCATGGATCCATCTTGCAACTACATATCCATTAAAGGACGACAGATATATGAGAATAGTGAATAATTAATATTAAGTCAAAGATAACTATGTTTAATGCATTGAAACCTGCTAAGCACACCGCCTCATCAATCTGACTCCAATGCTACTAGATTCAATCATAAGACTTCAGGAACTATGACAAATTACTCACTGAATTGCCAGGAACTATGGTGGAATATTGACACCTTTTAAGAGATGGAGTAAGATACTATAAAAAATGATCTAATGGATAAGAAAGATAGCATTTTTGGCCTCAAGACCTAAATTGACCTTATTAGTAAAATTTGGGTGGGATGAATAGTGCTTAAGATTTATGAAATAGCTAGATTCCATAAATATCCGTTGATATATTACGAATTTTATTAAGAAATGTCATACACTTCTTTTGTTCTTTGTATATAGTAATTTAAGATATATTTGCTTCCAAATTGTTCTATAAGCTTGGGTCAATTCACAAAATATATGTATTTGCTACAGTTCTTCACTGCTATTTAACTACAATATTGCAAAACAGTGCAAAAAAATGTAGAAATTAGTATGATATTGATAGAGTTCTTGGAACAGGGTCTATCGCTTATATCAGCCTGAAGATGACCATATTTCTATATACAGAGATGTGAAAATAGAAGAAATGTCCAATTGAACTTGGCAGAATCAAGCTTCCACAAATGAATTAATTGGTGAACACAAATGTCCATTCCAACCATTCATAAGGGAAGTAACATAGTAGAGTAGAAGAAAATAATAGAAATAAGAGGGAGAGTATATCATAATAAACTATGAGTGTCATAGCTCAATATCAAATTTCTACATTGTTTTGCATTTACTCTATCAATATTGTTCGAAATCACGGTGGACCCTTGGCTAGGGGAACATGAATACAGATTTGTAGCCGACTGCAGTCGGATGGCGAGAACATCCCCAACCAAATCACCAAGGATGAATTTAAACATGGTAGGTTATTGAGGCGAGATTTGAACCCCCGACCCCCTTTATCAAGCTCATAAGCGGAAGCCTGATACCCAACTGCACATGTTCTTGCCATTCGACTGCAGTCGGCCACAGATCTGGATTCATGTTCCGCTTATTTGCTCCGGTGAGTTTGGACAAAAATATCATTGTCATAGAATGTATGTTTGGTATGAAAAATGTTACTACCGTTACCAAGAAAAGAAATTAGTTTTGAGCATAAAATGTTTGGTATGACCATTGACGATTTTGTTGAAACACACCGGAGCAAATAAGTTGTGCCAAGCAAATCCGAACATCCCTAAGAAGGCACATTCACTTTGATATATGCTTAATAAGAAATATAAATAATTTTTATATTCATCCATATGCACTTTTATTTTTATGTAGTCTCTATTAGTCATTTTGGATGCTTTGTGGTCAACTCCAAATCATCCGTAATATAAATATAAGAAGTAACATAATAGAGTAGAAGAAAAGAATAGAAATAAGAAGAGAAACAAGAGGGAGAGTATATCATAATAAACTATGGGTTATCAAATCAAATAGCTCAGTATCTAATTTATACATTGTTTTGAAGGCAGAAGTAAGCCAAAAAGTTCTATAAACATATTACAGTGAATGAAACAAGAAATTTTGGGTTTAACTGAACAAGATGAAAAAGTTGTTAAAGGAGCTCCCCGACAGTTGATGGAACGTAATTAAGGCGCATTCACTTTCATATATGCTTAATAAGGCCTCTATCCATCACTTGGATGTTGGACGATCAAACTCAAGTTATCGCTCCCCGGCAGTTGATGGAACGCAGTTAAGGCACATTCACTTTCATATATGCTTAATAAGGCCTTTATTCATCACTTGGATGTTTGACGATCAAACTCAAGTCATCCATAATTTCTAAATTCATCCATATGCACTTTATTTTCATGTATGCTCTATTAATCATTTAGGATGCTCGGTGGTCAACTCCAAGTCATCCATAATATAAATACAAGAAATAACATAGTAGAGTAGAACAAAATAATAGAAATAAGAATAGAAACAAGAGGGAGAGTAAAAGAAAATATAAAAAGTATTATATTTTGGATGTTTGGTAGTCGACTCCAAGTCATCCATAATAAAAATATAATAAGTATTATAGTAGAGTAGAAGAAAATAATAGAAATAAGAATAGAATCAAGAGTGAGAGTATGTAATAAACTATGGGTGATCAAATCCAAACGTAAGTAATTATGTGACATGGAGAAGTATCTCTAAAATTATGTGATAAGAGAATAGTATGAATAATTGAAGTTAAAGTTTATAAAACTGCAATCACGCTAGCGATATTATTTCATTTGTATAGATCCTAGTTGTAGAAGTAGAAAAGTTATCTTCATCTAAACCGTGCTCAACCCCAACAAGGGAATCTGATTTTCATTTTCCACATACAAATATTTTACTACACTCGTCACATATAGGTATTTCTTAACACATTATTTAGTTATTTGTCTAATGGATGCATTTTCTAACTTTGTTGTACATGTCCAAATAACCTAAAATTTTTAAATTACTTTATCTTGATAGATTACATTCATTCCTCCAAAATTCTCATTCATTAATTTATCCTTCCAAATTTTTCCCAAACATAAATTTTAACATTCTCATTATCATTATTTAGATGAAGATAACTTTTCTACTCCTACCACTAGGATTTATAGAAATGAAATAATATCACCAGTTTGGTTGCAGTTTCATAAACTTTAACTTCAATTATTCATAATATTCTTTTACCGCATAATTTTGTTGAGACACTTCCCCGTGTCATTTAATTACATACTAATCGAATTCATCTATGTCACCTGCTGGGATCATTGAAAATGCATTACAAGTCATCTGTTATCAAGCCTCTCTGCAGCCCGGAAACATTCAAGAGCCTCTGGGCTCCCCGTTGACCTTCAAAGAGCACCTGTCAGTCACCTTGAACCATTTCTCGCAGTCTAGAAATTCATGAAGCTGTTGTTTATACTTGAACTGTTGCTGACCAGCAGCCGATCATCCTCTCTCAGCCCCCTGAGTGCTCATTTCCAGCTTTCTCCAACAGTGACCAGCAGATGTACTCTTGATAGAAGACATAAAACCAATTCTGGAGTGCAATTTTGGATAGAAAATTCTAGAAATAATAAAATAAAGCAGTCATCCATAAAAGAAATAGAAACAAGAGAGAGTATATCATAATAACCTATGGGTGATCAAATATCATAGCTCAGTATCTAATTTTTACATTGTTCTGAAGGGAGAAGTAAGCCGATAAGTTCTATAAACATATTATAGCAATGAACCAAAAAATTTTGTGTTTAACTAAACAAGATTGAAAAGTTGTTGAAGGAGCTTTTCGGCAGTTGATGGAACGTACTTAAGGCACATTCACTTTCATATATGCTTAATAAGGCATATATGCATCACTTGGATGTTTGACGATCAAACCCAAGTCATCCATAATTTTTATATTCATCTATATGCACTGCATGTCTTCTCGGAGACATCTGATCCATATGCACTGCATTTTCATGGGCGCTCTATTACTCATATTGGATGACTTGGTGGTCAACTCCAAGTCATCCATAATATAAATATAAAAAGTAACAAAGTAGAGTTGAAAAAAATAATAGAAATAAGAATAAAAACAAGAGAAAGAGTATATCATAATAAGCTATGAGTGATCAAATCTCATAGCTCAATATCTAATTTCTACATTGTTTTGCATTTTATTTCGATCATACGACTTTCCCGTGCGAGCAAAGAAATTTGTTGTTATGTTAGTTCACCCATCCCAGATAAAGTGTGTGGTTGGGCGATTACTCAACTCAATTTCTTTCAAACAAAGTCACAAAAAATCAAAACATTGTTGGCCTCCCAATTTGCACTAACACCGTCTTCTTTATGTTTGTCCATAACGTGTAAACTGGATGAGAGAAAAATAAAAACAAACAAGTCATAATCACGCACTCAACAATCATGCAATAACACTCAACAATCATAATGTCCTAGCATATTCACACATACTCACACACTCACATATTCACACAACTTTCTACTCCCAATTTTGAAAAGTTGCGCAGCTGTCGTACCAAAAAAATTTCATTAATTTTTCATTAATTTGGTCTCATAAGCAGCTAATCTGGTGAGTTGTGTTGTCTCGTCTCATCAGCTAATCTCATCACCTCCCCTCGAGCAGTGTTCACTCCATCCCCTCCCTCATGAAGTCCATCATGTGGCTTCATATCGAGAATCCAACACTTCCTACTCATTAAATATAGCAGGAGCAGCTTCTTCACAGAGTCGTGCCTACCACCTCCACGCTGAAAATGACAAGACGACACCTCCTAAGCTTCCAACCTTCGACAGGGACCTTTTGATCGGACTTATTCCCTTATCCGATTGATAAACGATCAGATACACAATCAGCTTTATTTTTTAAAACTAAAATTATAAATGTGAAAATACAAGAAATGTCCAATTGCACTTGGCAGAATTAAGATTTCACAAATGAATTAATTGGTGAACACAAATGTCCACTCCAACCATTCATAAGGGAAGTAACATAGTAGAGTGAAGAAAATAATAAAAATAAGAAGAGAAACAAAAGGGGAAGTATATCATAATAAACTATGAGTGATCAAATCTCATAGCTCAATATCAAATCTACATTGTTTTGCATTTACTCTATCAATATTATTAGAAATCATGGTGGGCCCTTGACTAGGGAAACATGAATCCAGATCCGTGACCGACTGCAGTCGAATGGCGAGAACATCTTCAACCAAATCACCCAGGATGAATTTAACCAGGGTAGGTTGTTGAGGCGAGATTCAAACCCCCGACCACTTTTATCAAGCTCATAAGCGGAAGCCTGATACTCAACTGTGCATGTTCTTGCCATTCGACTGCAATTGGCCACGGATCTGGATTCATGTTCCGCTTATTTGCTCCGGTGAGTTTAGACAAAAACGTTATTGTCATAGAATGTATGTTTGGTATGACAAATGTTACTACCGTTACAAGAAAAGAAACTAATTTTGAGCATAAAATGTTTGGTATGACAATTGACGTTTTGTAGAAACACGCCGGAGCAAATAAGTTGCGCCAAACGAAGAAGTTGAACATCCCTAAGAAAGTACGTTCACTTTCATATATGCTCAATAAAAAATATAAATAATTTTTATATTCATCCATAGGCAATTTTATTTTGATGTAGACTTTATTAGTCATTTTGGATGCTTGGTGGTCAACTCCAAGTCCTCCGTAATATAAATATAAGAAGTAACTTTACTATATTAGAAGAAAAGAATAGAAATAAGTGAAACAAGAGGGAGAGTATATCATAATAAACTATGAGTTATCAAATCTCATAGTTCAGTATCTAATTTCTACATTGTTTTGAAGGCAGAAGTATGCCAAAAAGTTCTATAAACATATTACAGTGAATGAAACAAGAAATTTTGAGTTCAACTGAATAAGACGGAAAAGTTGTTGAAGGAGCTCCCCGACAGTTGATGAAACGTAATTAAGGCACATTCACTTTCATATATGCTCAATAAGGCCTCTATCCATCACTTGGATGTTTGACGATCAAACTCAAGTCATTCATAATTTCTATATTCATCCATATGCACTTTATTTTCATGTATGCACTATTAATCATTTAAGATGTTTGGTCGTCAACTCCAAGTCATCCATAATATAAATACAAGAAATAACATAGTAAAGTAGAAAAAAATAATAGAAATGAGAATAGAAACAAGAGGAAGAATAGGAGAAAATAATAGAAAGAAAAATATAAAAAACATTATATTTTGGATGTTTGGTGGTCAGCTCCAAATCATTCATAATAAAAATATAAGAATTATTATAGTAGAGTAGATGAAAATAATAGAAATAAGAATAGAAACAAGAGTGAGAGTGTCACTCATAGTTTATTATGATATACAAGATTAAAAAGGCAAATAGAGGCTCGTGGGTTAAGACTCGAAGCAAAGAACTGGTCGAAGGAGAAGGGAGAAAAGAAATATTTTGGGGAAGGAGAAGAAAAGAACTGATCATCCCTATCGAAGGTTGGAAGCTTAGGATGTGTCGTCTCGTCATTTTTCAGCGTGGAGGTGGTAGGCACGACTCTGTGTAGAAGCTGTCTTATGCTAAATTGAAAGAGTAGGAAGTGGAGGATCCTCGATATGAAACCACGGGATGGACTTGACGAGGGAGGGGATGAAGGGAACACTGCTCGAGGGGAGGGGATGAGATTAGTTGATGGGATTAGACAACTAAGCTAACTGGATTAGCTGTTATATTTAATGAGTAGGAAGTGGAGGATCCTTGATATGAGGGAGGGAATGAAGGAAACACTGTTCGAGAGAAGGGGATGAGATTAGCTGCTTATGAGACCAAATTAATGAAAAAAATTGGTGAGAGGGGAATATTTGACACATTTATGGGTGGTGAAGAGGACCGGAGTGCCAACCATATGCACTTTTGTTTTAATGTATATGCTCGATTAATCATTTTGGATGCTTGGTGGTCAACTCCAAGTCATCCGTAATATAAATATAAGAAGTAACATACTATAGTAGAAGAAAAGAATATAAATAAGAAGAGAAACAAGAGGGAGAGTATATCATAATAAACTATGCGTTATCAAATCTCATAGCTCAGTATCTATTTTTTACATTGTTTTGAAGGGAGAAGTCAAAAAATTCTATGAACATATTATAGTGAATGAAACAAAAAATTTTGGGTTTAACTGAACAAGATGAACTCCAAGTATTATAGTAGACTGTAGAAGAAAATAATAAAAATACGAATAAAAACAAGAGTGAGAGTATCTACATAATAAGGCTCTATTTGTTTGGGCGTTTCGCAACTCCGTTTTGGGCAAACGCCGCCGGAAGGAGCGTAAACAAATAAACCTTCGGCGGCGTTTGTTCCGTTTCCACCCGCCCGCCTTGAGAAACGCCCCAAAAAGCTCTGTTTGGAGAAGCCACCTCCCCCCTCCGGTTTGAACTCTTCGTTTCCACCCGCTGGATCGACCCGCCACCGCTAAAACAAATGAAGCCTAAGCATACGGTCGTATATATATAAGATGAAGTGCAAATAAAACTTGTATTATTTATATTAGACGGGCAATAGTTGATGCTAGATAACCGTATTTATGGACAATGTTTGTTGCGCTAGATAGACATCTTTTATGGATGACTACTTTATTTTATCATTTCTACATTTCTCTATTCGAAATTGCAACCATAAAAATTTTCTCATGCTTTACGTGGTCATTTATATGATATTTTGAACCATAAACATAATTGTATGTTTTTGGTTCAAAGACATCTGCTTTCCTGTGTAAGACACATGAAATTTTTTGGATGCTTAGCCTACAAACATATTCCAAAATAAGAAAGAAAAAAACTTGATGAAAAGGTCATGCACACCCTCTTCATTGCATACAACAACTTAAAAGAATACAGATTATATGATCCAGTTTCGCAAAAAGTTCACTGTCTTGTTAGATAAGCCCATTTGACAAATGCCCATTATGTATTTTTTATTGTTATTTCTCTCTTCTCTTTAATCCCACACCATGTATAAGACCTTCTTCTCTCACTCAACATCTTATAAATATGTACTCATTCTTTGTATTTGTTACAAGTGAACATATATACAAGGTTACTTTTTCCATCTCTACATGGTATCAGAGCCAGGTTGCGGACTCCTGATCTCTGTCCGCCTTTTTTAATCCCATGTGGCCTGCTCTTCTACCCGTTGCGGCCTACGGCCTACTGCGGCCTCCGTCGGTTCAGCGGCCTACTCGTCTACCCGCTGCGGCCTGCTGCGACCTCCGTCGGTTCAGCGACCTGCTCTTCTGCATCTGCTTCCTCTTCTTCACCGTGGTTCCACCCTCCCACCCCAGGCTTCTTATAGTCACTTATCTCTTTGTACCGTGAGGCCCACTTCTCCGTACACTTATCATTCTGTCTGCTGCCTCTTTACAGTCCGCTGCGACCTCCTGCTCTTCTCCCTGCGGGCTTTCTTCCAGTCGGCTCTCTTCTCCTTGCTTGCGGACTGTTCCAGGACGCTGTGTTTTCCCTCTTGCGAACTGCTCCAGTCCGCCACGGCCCTGTTCTCCCCGCTGTTCTCGCTCAGCCCGCTGCGGTCTCCTCTTACACGTCGCGGCCTGTTTCATCTCGTCGCGCTCTGCCTCTTCTCTTACTTGCGGGCTCTTCTTGACCGCCGTGCTCTGCTATCTGCGGCCTTCTTGTCGCTGGAGTCCTACTAGCGCCCTCTTACTCGCCGCGACCTGTTCTCAGCTCGCCGCGATCTGCTTCTCCATCACGCAGCCTTCTTGTCGCTAGAGTCCTACTCGCGACCTCTTCCTCTTGCGGCCTCTTTTGCTCTGACTGTTGTTGTGCTCAGCCAGACCGTGCGGCCTGTTGACCTGTCTGCATTTAGGTCGCGGTCTTCTTCTCCTTGTTCGCTCGCCTTCCTCTTGCGGCCACTTGCTCTGACCGTTGTTGTGCTCAGCCAGACCGTGTGGACTGATTGTCTGTCCGCATTTAGGTCGCGGTCTTCTTCTCCCTGTCCGCTCGCCTTCCTCTTGCGGCCTCCTTCTTACCGCTGGTGTCTTCACACTGTGACCGGACGGTCACCCTTCTAGTTGGACGACTTCCCTACCCATGCGGCCTCCTCTCTTGTCAGTCTTGTCTCCTAGCCACAGTTCGTCGTCATGGCCTCTTCTGCTGACTCTACCGGCACGGCGGTTTCTCCTGCAGACCGTCTGGCCTCTCTTCCGGATGTACGTGATGAGCTCCGGATTACTACTATCTCTCTGACCGGTAAAAAGAATTTTGTGGAATGGGCGCACTCTGTTCGTCGCGTCCTGCAATCGAAGGGGTTTCTTCATCACTTGACCCAGATTATTATCGGTACTCCTACTGATGACTGGTTATGCAACGATGGTCGTGTGCAGACATGGATCCTTAACTTTTTTGATGGCGAGTCTTATCGCCTGGCCATGTACCACAAGACGGCTAAGGGCATGTGGGACGAGCTTCATACCCTCTACTCCGGCAAAGATAGTCTCCACCAGTTGTATGACATTATCACTGCACTTCAGGCCCTGGATAGTGGTGGGGCAACCGATCTGACCTCCTTTGTTGCCCAGGCTCGGTCTGTGATCGAAGCTTGGATCCAACATCAGCCTCCTACTGTGGACCTTGCTGCCCAACGTGCCCAGAAGGAAGTTGTTGGTATCACCAGGATGATGGCTCGGGTACCGCATCACCTTCACAGTGTGCGGGCTCAGATCCTCTCCTCTACAGTTACCCCGTCCTTCTCGGATGTGTGCTCGTTGCTTCTTATGGTCTCTCCGCCTCCGAATTTTTCTGGACCTACTTCTCCGGCCCTTGTCTAGCAGGCCCCTGCACCTTTATTGCCTCTCCCTCCTTCAGCCTGTGGGAGCCGTTCTGATTCTCGGGGACGTGGTCGGGGTGGTCGGGGTGGTCGACCGAGGCCTAAGTGTTCTATCTGCGGCAAACACGGGCATCTTGAAGCTACGTGCTATCGCAAGCATAGTCGTCATCCTCGTCTGCGGGCCTCTATTGCTGCCACTGACTCCTCTCTCACTCGTACTGACCTCGACGAGGTTTGAATTCAGCTCCAGCATCTTCATGGCCTGCTCAGCCGCCGGCCGGCCTCGGTTGTCACCGCTGCCTCCATCTCCAATGAAGGTATCGCCTGCCTCTCCACTGGTCCGCGATAGATCATCGATTTCGGTGCCACTCATCACATCACCTTTGTTCGCCCGCCTCAGTACTTGTCTTCTCCTCACCCGAAGTACATCATTGTGGCCAATGGGGCCGCTGTCCCTGTCCCTAGCTGTGTTGATATTTCACTCGTCTCCTCCCTTCTCTTGCGCTCGACTCTTCATATTCCGAGCTCTCCTTTCAATTTACTTTTTGTTGGTCCCCTTACTACTGACTTAAATTGCTCTGTGGCCTTTACTTCTTCTTCTTTTTTGATACAGGATCAGCAGACGCGGACTATTATTGGTAGGGGGCGACTGCAGAACGAGCTCTACCTTCTTGATGACTCTCCTACTCTCCTCGCATCTGTCTCCTCTTCGGATTGGCAACGGTGTCCTGGTCATGCTCCTCTTCCCGTCCTTCACAAGGCTCTCCTGGATGTATCTCTTCCTGTTTTTCAGTATGAAACCTGTATTTTTGGCAATCAGCCACGTTCATCTTTTCCTTCTCTTTGTACTCGGAGCTCTGCTCCTTTTGTTTTGGTACACTCTGATATATGGGGTCCGTACAAGATTACTAGTATTTCTGGCTACCGTTATTTTCTTACATTCATCGATGATTATTCTCGCATGACATGATTGTATCTCCTTCGTGATTGTTCTGAGGTTCCCCGCATATTTTGGGCATTCATTCTTGAAACTCGCACTCAATTCTCTGCGCCCATTCAAACTATTCACACTGACAATGCGTGCGAGTACACTGGCAATGACTTCACGACTCTCTGCTCCGAGTTTGGGGTTATTCACCAAACATCTTGTGCATACACCCCACAACAGAATGGTGTCGCCGAACGCAAGAATTGTCATCTCCTTGATGTGACTTGCTCTCTTATGCTTTAAATGCGGGTTCCCAAACCATACTGGAACTTTGTGCTCTCCACGGCTTCTTTTCTTATCAACCGTCTCCCGTCCTCCGTCCTCCGTCCTCCAGAATGTTACTCCCTTCAGCCTCCTCTTTCCCTCCACTCCGGCCTTTCCTCTTACTCCTCGTATTTTTGGATGTACATGCTACGTTCACCACCTCGGCTCACCTACCGAAAAGTTGGATCCCCGTGCGGCCAAATATGTCTTTGTGGGCTACTCGCACACTCCAAAGGGCTATGTGTGTTATTCGCCCACTACCCGCAAGATGACGGTTTCTGCGGATGTCACTTTCCGGGAAGATCTGCCCTTCTTCTCTACTCTGGATCTCGCTCCTCTTCCGAAGCCCATTGTGCGTGCTGTCATCTCTGTTCCCCGGTCTCCGCCTTCCCCACCTCCTGCCCAGCCTCTGGTCCTTCCCCAACCACCTGTCATTCGGGTCTATTCTCGTCGCTCTCCTCGTCTCGTTGCCCCACTACAGTCGGCTTCGACCTCTGACGCTCCGCAGCCTGCTGCTCCGGCTCCAGCCTCCACCACTCATCCTATAGCGCATTATGTCTTTCTTCATCGCCTTTCACCGCCACTTCTTCACTTTGTCACATTGTTATCCTCTGTTTCTGTCTCAAACTCGGTGCAGGAGGCGCTTCAGCATCCGGGCTAGCGGGCTGTCATGGACGAGGAAATGACGGTCATTTGGGCCAACCAGACATGGGTTCTTGTCCCTTTACCTCCCGGTCAGCAACATGTCGGGTGTAAATGGGTTTTTGTCATCAAACATGCTCCTGATGGCACTATTAACCGTCCAAAGGCCCGTCTGATGGTCTGTGGCTTCACTCAACAGCAGTGCCTTGATTATGAGGAAACTTTCTCTCCGGTGGCCAAGCTCAACATTGTTTGAGTCCTGCTCTCCGTGGTTGTGCATCGCAACTGGCCCCTTCATCAGCTGGATATCAAGAATGCGTTCTTGAATGATGATTTTCAGAAAACCGTCTACATGCGCCAATCGCCCGGGTTTGAGACCACGTGGGAGTCACGTGTATCTTCTGAAGAAATCCATCTATGGTCTCAAACAATCCCCTCGGGCGTGGTTTGACAAGTTCAGCAAGGTTGTTCGGGACATGGGCTTCACTCGAAGTTCCGCAGACTTCTCCTGATTCACTCGACACCGGGCAACAGGAACGGTCCGTCTGCTGGTTTATGTTGATGATATCTTGCTCACTAGGGATGATTCAAAAGGGATTCACGCGGTCAAACAGCATCTGAGCACTGTGTTTCAGACCAAAGACCCGGGGCATCTTCGCTACTTCCTCGGTCTTGAGGTCTCACGACGTCCGGATGGGCTTGTCCTCTCCAAACGGAAGTATTGTCTTGATCTCCTCAAAGACGCTGGGCAGTCGGGTTGCAAGCCAGCTACTACTCTGATGGAGGCAAATCAAAAGCTTTGTGTTCATGCCTCTGATGATGATCTGCCTCTCCAGAACCCGGAATACTATCGACGCCTTGTGAGAAAATTGATCTATCTAACGGTAACGAGGCTTGATATATCGTTCGTTGTTGGGATTGTCAGTCGGTTCATGCATGCTCCCCGAGTTTCTCATCTACAGGCGGTTGAACGGATTCTCTAATACCTTAAGGGAGCTCCGGGTCAAGGGTTGGTTTACAAAACCTCAAACTCTACTCCAGCATTAGTTGCATATTCAGATGTCGATTATGCTGGCTCCATGGACGATCGGCGGTCCACCAGTGGATTCTGTACATATTTTGGCGGTCATCTCACTACATGGAAAAGTAAGAAGCAAGTTGTGGTTGCTCGATCCTCCGAGGAAGCTGAATACCAATCGATGACATCGGTTGTCTCATAACTCACATGGCTCGAAAGCCTCCTTGCTGGCCTGGGGGTAAAACTTCCTTCATCTGCTGTTCTATTTTGTGACAGTCAAGCGGCCATACACATTGCAAAGAATCCGGTATTTCACGAGCGCACAAAACATATCGAGATAGACTGTCATTTTATTCGGGAAAAAGTTCAAATGAAGAAACTTGAATTAAAGCATGTTCCGGACACTGATCAAGTTGCTGACATTCTCATGAATGTTTTACCAAGTACCTTATTTTACCAGTGTTTGTCCAAGCTGGGTGCATATGACTTGTACGCTCCAGCTTGCGGGGGAGTGTTAGAGAAGCCCATTTGACAAACGCTCATTATGTATTTTTTATTGTTATTTCTCTCTACTTTAGTCCCACGCCATGTATAGGACCTTCTTCTCTCTCTCTCCATCCTATAAATATGTACTCATTCTTTGTATTTGTTACAAGTGAACATATATACAAGATTCCTTTTTTCCATCTCTACATGTCTCATGAGATGTAATCTTCAATAAACATTGCACATGGGACTGGGATAAAAATCAACCAAATGTAGAGGATCAAATCCAGTCAAAGCCACTCTCAACAACTGATGATGATCAGCCTTCCAGTCAAGAGGATATAAAGCAAGAGCAAAATTGGGATGTGGTTTAGTTAAAAAGAATACTACTTGGTGCCCAACCCGGATCAAACTCAGAGGGCAGAGAGGGGTTGGCCAGCTGCCAGACAACAGTAGTTCGAGTATAAACAGCAGCTGGATGGATTTCTACAGTGCGGGAAATGGTTTAAGGTGACTAGCAGCTGCTCTATGAAGGTCGATAAGGAACCCGAAAGCCCTTAGATGCTTCCAGGCTACATGGAGGCTCGATAGCACATGACTTGTAATGCATTTTCAATGATCCCAGCAGGTGACATGAGTGAATTCGATGGGTATGTGATTAAGGCTTCATTTGGTTTAGCGGTGGCGGGAGGAGCAAGTGGATCCAAACTGAGCTTTCAAACCAGAGGTGGGGGTCGAAACGAAGCGGTGTGTGTGTGTGTGTGTGTGGGGGGGGGGGGGGGGGGCTTAGCGGTGGCGGGAGGAGCAAGGGGATCCAAACTGAGCTTTCAAACCAGAGGTGGGGGTCGAAACGAAGCGGTGTGTGTGTGTGTGTGTGGGGGGGGGGGGGGGGGGGGCGTTTCCTCTGTAGCTGCAGCTGCAAATGGAGACGGAGTTCCGTTTGGTTACCCTCCGTCCGCTGGCGTTTGCTCCAAACGCCGCCCGAAAACGCTAAACCAAATGAAGCCTTAGACTTAAATTGTTTCACAGTGTGTCATATTGTAACTATATTATTCATTTTTTATCAATGAAAAAGAAATTTAAACTTGTGCTTCATATTCTACTTTATATTGCATCCTCTTGTTAGGTAATGGACCTGGGTGAAGAAAAGTGTAGAAAATATGATTATGGAAGTCAACTAACAATTCATCGAATTATTTTCTATTCAATTAAATAAACCCACATCATGACGAAGAGTTGTATGTGCAAATTAACGACAGGATCGAATTATACCCGTGGCTCATCTGCTTGTTGTTTTGTCTTGTCTTCTGCATCCAAAATTGTTACAAAAGAAATCAATATTATTTTATTTAGCAGGAAAAATAGGAAAAAGTTGTTAACAGACTAAATTGCCAAAAATGATACAGCATTAACAAACTTAAACTCACATTATAAAGCAAGTATGCTGTACTAAATAAGAAGAAATACTCTTGTATGTATATTCATAATCATGAAACCTGCTACTGCATTTCTATATTAAAGAAAAAAGAGGACAAGCACTATAAATACGTTATGTTACTATATTAAAAGAATATTTTGGGATGATAATGATCTTTAAATAAGACCATCAAATAAAAAAGTTGTTAACAGACTAAATTGCCAAAAATGATACAGCATTAACAAATATAATGTCACATTAAGAAGAAATACTCTTGCATATTTATTCATAATCATGAAACCTGCTACTGCATTTCTATATTAATGAAAAAATAGGACAAGCATTATAAATACATTATGCTACTATATTAATACTCTATTTGTTTGGGCGTTTCGCTGCTCCGTTTTGCGCAAACGCCGCCTGAAGGAGGGTAAACAAATGAACTTTCGGCGGCATTTGCTTAGTTTCCACCCGCCCGCCTTGAGAAACGCCCCAAAAAGCTATGTTTGGAGCAGCCACCTCCCCCCTACGGTTCGAACACTTTGTTTTCACCCGCCGGATCGACTCGACACCGCCGAACCAAATGGAGCCTAAAAGAAAATTTAGAGGTGATCATGATATTGAAATATGACCATCAAATGAATCTAAGTCATTTGATTTTGTTAGAAGAAAAACATAAAAAGGCCCATCTAAGGCCCTCCTTCCATCTTATGTTTTAATCTCACATCTTGAATAGGGATTTTCTCTCTCTTTATCTTCCTATATAATTGTACAAATGCTTGTATTTGAGTATTCAAGGATTATGAATAAAATTTTCAGATTATCTTTCCGTATTCTGAGCATTTCTCTACATGGTATCAGAGCTATCGGTCCTACAATCGCTTTTCTCCACTTTCAGCTCTGGGCGGATAGCTTTCAGCTAACTGCGGTCTCTGTCTCTAACTGCATCGCACATGTGCCTGCGGTCTCTTTACCCGCAAATATCTTCCTCTTGTGGATCAACCCCCCCCCCCCTCCTGCTTTTATAGCCGTCTCCATGGGTCCCACTCTTCCTCATTGAGGCCTGTTCATTGTTGCTTCTTGTCCTACGTCCTACCCGCAGATACATCTATGTCTGTGGTCTTTGTCCTACCCGCCAGGTCTCTCCTTGCTAGCCGCAGATTGTTTCTCTTCAGTCACTAATCGCAGGCCGCTTGTCGCTGGTTCCTTCTCTCAACTTGCGGTCTCTATCTCAGGTTGTTAATCGCTAGTCGTTGATTGCTTCTCTCTGGTCGCTGCTCTCTGCTTGTCCTCGGCCTTCCTCTCAGGCCGCCTCTGTCACTTGCTTCTGCTAAAGCTTCTCAGACAGCCGTTGATGATCCCAGACCACAGCTCTTGCTCTTAGACCGCTTCTTTGATCGATTGCCCATGGCCTTCCTCTCAGGACCTCTGCTACTCAGACCGCTTCTGCTGAAATTTCCTCTCAGACCGTCGATGTTGCTCTCAAAGCACTGCTCTCCTCGCCAGTGTTGCTTTGTCACTGATCGCACTTCCTATCCGCAGATCGCGCTCTCTTCTATCTATCTGTGAGTCCTTGCTTTGCAACTGATTGCTTTGTCACTGGTCCTCCAGACCGCAGTTCTCTCAGTCTGCCGATCTCATTATCTCATGTCACTGCCTCTCCTCAGGTCGTTGCATCTCCAGGCTGCCTGCAATTCTTTGATCGTCTCCCTCCTAATTCATGGATTTGACGGTTGCATCCTCCTTACCCGCCCATGCTATTGTTCCTCTCCCTGAGGTTCGTGATGAGTTGTGAATCACCATCATTTCTCTTAGTGGGAAGCAGAACTTTGTGCAGTGGGTGCACTCTGTTCGTCGGGTTCTTCAGACGAAGGGTCTCCTGCACCATTTGATTAAGGATGCCCCTTCTGCATTCACTGATGACTGCCTTCGTGACGATGGTTGTGTTCAGACTTGGATCCTCAACTCCCTGGATGAAGAACCCTACCGAATGGCCATATGATGCAACTCGCGTCGCCTCGTTTTTATTATTTTTATCAAACATGTCTTTTATTATTATAGCGCACACTTTTGCGCATTTTTTGATTATAGTGTAGCGTAGAGTTGTATTGCGCGTGTTACGAGCGCTTGTGTTAATTTTGTATCGTGCACGCTTTCGCGCAATTTTTGTTTGGCTCGTTGGTGTGACCGGCCAACAAGACCTTAAATGCATAGGTCCGGTATTTTAGGAGATGGGTTAATTAGGGCTAGCTAGAAATAATTAACTATTTTATTTGAATGTCCCCTTTCCCTAAAAGCTGGCCCCGCCTTCAAATTCCCTCGTCTTCATTTAGCCATTGTCAAAATCTGCAAATTTTAAAAGAAAACTCATCCTGAAATATATCATTATTGAAAGAAATGATTGTCTGTCAATAGCCAATTAAATCCTAAACTCTTATTATAAATATCCCTTTTAACTCATGTTCATGGGCAGCCTGAAAAATAGAATCGAACGAGACTTACTGTCTTCGTTCGATTCCATCCAGCGTCGGCCCTAATACCCTAGCTCCCGATGTTTTCTCCCGACACAATCCCTCGACGCCGCCTCTTCCTACCTCCAGGGCTCCAGCGCCGCCTCTGGAGTCCTCCCCAAGAGTCGGCGAGCTTTCCCCTGCCAGCTATGAAACCGATCGAACCCTCCACTGTTGTTCGTCTCTCCAACAGCCGCAGAACTCCCCGTCCAGATCCGTCTCCGCCTAGGAGAGCTTCGTCTGCCTCCTATGTGGACGTCGGAGCTCCCCTCAAGCATGACGCCATCTCCAAGACTACCATTCAGCAGTTCCAACCAGCCACCGGCATCCTCCCTGCTTCCAGTCAGCGGCAGCAGCCTTCCATGCCGCCAGTGCTACCCTCAGTCCAAGACGACCCTTCCTCTGTCCTGTCTCCAGCATTTCTTGCAGCATCGAAGTAGTCCCGAGCAAGTCCTTCTCCTCTGTGAAGTCCTGAGCACCTAGAACCTTCCTCGTCACCTTCCAGGAGATCCGCCAGCCATTGCACTCTTGCCTGGGCATACCTCTCTACCTCTATTCTCCGCAACCTTAGTTGTTTTATGCTCAAATTTCAAATGAATAGTAATTGTTAGAGCTTGCCCTAATTAACCATCATCTCCTAATTATCGTTATTTTCAAACAAGTGAATGTCACCACAATATTTTTGTGCATGTGGAATTATGTCTCATGACGTCGCTATAATCGTGCGGTAGCTTTACGAGCGTGCGGCGCCTTGACCGTTTATTTCGTTAGAAAATAGCCCGCGAATACCTTCGTGTCGCATTTATTTAAAAGATCACAATTTTTATGTTTAAAAAACTACAGTCCTAGGTTTCAGGTTACATCAGTTTGATGTGGCTGTTGGGATATCTCACTCCGATCGTTGGATAGCCGAGCGCCAGTCGTTTTAAAATTTAAAGTTTAGTTTTTTTCGTTTAAAAAATGATGAGTGATTTAGATGCGCGCATTAGAGCTTTGAAGAAAGATGTTGAGTGCGTCATTGCTGACGTCCGACAGAAACTGCGTGGGTTGTGCACCTCAGTTCACAACCTGGAGGTGACAACTCGCATGTATTATGCTGCTCCTGCATACCTTCCCACTTCACATCAAATAGTGGAACCCGAGGTTAGGTGTTTTGATAGTCCTTCACATCTCATCAGTTTCACGACGAGCACTTTAGCTCCACCCACCCCCACTGTGACGCTCACTTCAGTCGAGGAGATTCTTTCGGAGCCCCTGCTCCAGGAAGAAAAATTTTCTCCTATCTTTATCACCCCGACTGATGTCGTGACTCCACGTATCTCCACTACAGCACTCCCTTCGGTCGAGGAGGTTCATCCTGAGCCCCTGCACCAGGAAGAAGAGCTTCTTCCTATTTTTACCACCCCGACTGAAGTCGTGTCTCCGACTGTCTCCGTTTTAGCACCCACTTCGATCGAGGATGTTCTTCTCGAGCCCTTGCTCCAGGAAGATGAGTTTCCCCCTTATCCCTTCCTCATGATTGACTTGGTGTGCCCACTTTCCCCCACTGACTCACATCCTTCAGTCGTCGAGTTGTTTCCTGTGGCCCCGCTCCATGGAGGAGTTATTAGGGATGTGTCACTCACCTCGGATACCACATCATCATTCTCCTTCTCCCAAAAGAGTTGGTTAGTGATGAGGCTCTCATCTTGGGTGATGCAGACTCGTGCGTCTTGTGTCCTGACTTTCTTAGCACACTACCACCACAAACCCTTAACACACAGACATTGTGCTTGGTGGTCCCTCACCTTTGGCCCTCGAGTCACCACCGTATATTGATTTTATTTTTGGTGAGCACGCGTTTTGTTTGCATCACTTCTTTATGGATATAGGACAGCATGTTGCACCACCACATCACTACCGTCTGCGTGCTGACACTTCTAGGTTTAGTAGTCTCGAGAGAGTCGAGACAATACTTAAATTTTTTACTCCTCATCGGGACACCCGCTTCAAAAGATTTTTAAGGAAAAATTTACACTGTAAAATTGGGATCTTCTTGAAATTTTGTGCTCGAGTGGGACGTTGACGGGTGAAATTAGGACGATATTCGATACGGATCTAGCAGACGATCGTAGGTGTTTATTAGACGAGCGTATGTTGCGTTATGAGTTACTAATTTCACGGGCTGATTCCACTTACATAATGTTCCCCCTACTGCCACATGTTTCCCCACACCCCGCCTTTGTCATCCTCTGCAAGCTCTAATAATTATTGTTTATTTAAATATTTGACATGAAATTTTGACTAATGGATTGCGAGTTTTTGGGATGAGAGGTTACCTGCAGGTTTTGGGTCGCAGTCATGGCATCAGCAGGACAGTATGCAGCATCTCTCCGATCAACGCTTGGATTTCCTACTTGCAGGTTACATCGAGTCTCGTCGGGGTCAAGCTCTTTCAACCCCTGAAGAATTGATGCAACCCGCGTCGTCTCGTTTTTATTATTTTTATCGTACGTGTTTTTTATTATTGTAGCTCACACTTTTGCACATTTTTGATTATTGTGTAGTGTAGAGTTGTATTGCGCGGGTTATGAGCGCTTGTGTTAATTTTGTAACGCGCACGCTTTCACGCAATTTTTGTTTGGCTCGTTGGTGTGACCGGCCAACGAGACCTTAAATGCATAGGTCCGATATTTTAGGAGATAGATTAATTAGGGCAAGCTAGAAATAATTAACTATTTTATTTGAATGCCCCCTTTCCCTAACAGCCGACCCCGCCTTGAAATTCCCTCGTCTTCATTTATCCATTGTCAAAAAAAAGAAAACTCATCCGGAAATATATCATTATTGAAAGAAATGATTGTTTGTCAGTAGCCAATTAAACCCTAAACTCATTATAAATATCCCTTTAACTCATGTTCACGGGCAACCTGGAAAATAGAATCGAACGAGACTTACTGTCTTCGTTCGATTCCATCCAGCGTCGGCCCGAATACCCTAGCTCCCGCTGTTTTCTCCCGACGGAATCCCTCGACGCCGCCTCTTCCTCCCTCCAGGGCTCTGGCACCGCCTCTGGAGTCCTCCCCAAGAGCCAGAGAGCTTTCCTCTGCCAGTTACGAAGACGATCGAACCCTCCACTGTTGTCTGTCTCTCCAGCAGCCGCCGAACTCCCCGTCCAGATTCGTCGCCGCCTGGGAGAGCTTCGTCCGCCTCCTATGTGGATGTTGGAGCTCCCCTAAAGCCTGACGCCATCTCCAGCACTGTCATCCGACAGTTCCAACCAGCCACTGACATCCTCCCTACTTCCAGTCAGCGGCAGCCGCCTTCCCTGCCGCTTGTGCTACCCTCGGTCCAAGACGACCCTTCCTCTGCCTGTCTCTGGCATTTCCTGCAGCATCGAGGCAGTCCCGAGCCAGTCCTTCTCTGTGAAGTCCTGAGCACCTACAACCTTCCTCGTCACCTTTCAGGAGATCCGCCAGTCATTGCAACTCTTCCCTAGGTATACCTCTCTATCTCTATTCTCTGCAACCTTAGTTGTTTTATGCTCAAATTTCAAATGAATAGTAATTGTTGGAGCTTGCCCTAATAAATCATCATCTCCTAATTATCGTTATTTTCAAACACGTGAATGCCGCCACAATATTTTTGTGCTTGTGGAATTATGTCTCATAACGTCGCTATAATCGTGTGGTAGCTTTACGAGTGTGCGACGCCTTGACCGTTTATTTCGTTAGAAAATAGCACATGAATACCTTCGCGCCACATTTATTTAGAAGATCCCAATTTTTATGTTTAAAAAACTACAGCCCTAGATTTCAGGTTACATCACCATATATCATGAGACGACCAATGCAATGTGGGATGAGCTTCATTCCCTTTACTCTGGCAAAGAGCCAAAGACAATCTCCAAAACTTGTTTGACATCATTACTGATCTACAAATTCTTGACTCAGGCGGTGCGGTGTATTTAACCTCCTTTGCTGCGCGTTGTAAGACTGGTTGAGCCATGGATTCAACATCAACCCCCTACACCTAATCTGGCTGCTCAGCGCGCTCAAAAGGAAAGTTGTTGGTATTGCCATGATGATGGCTCGTGTTCCACCTCACCTTCACAGTGTTCAAGCTCAAATCCTCTCTTCATCTACTATCCCCACTTTCTCTGATGTTTGCTTCATGTTGTTAAAGGTTACACCCCCTCTTGAAGCTACCGACCATCCCTCCCCGGCTCTCCAACACTCTGCTGTCCCACCCCACCCTCTTTCCGAGGAGGATGCTCTAACTCCCGCGGGAGGGGTCGTGGTAGTCGGTCAAGGCCTAAGTGTACCTACTGTGGTAAGGATGAACATCTTAAGGCAACTTGTTTTCGCAAACATGGTCTGCCTCCTCGTCCTACTGCCTCTGTTGTTGCCGACACCTCTTCTACCACTCGTGCTGATCTTGATGAAATGCGTCTCCAACTACAGCAACTTCACTAGTTGCACAACCACCTGCATGCCTCTGTTGCCTCAATCTCTAATGAATGTATCGCTTGTATCACCACTAGTCCACGCTGGATAGTGGACTCTGGTGCTACTCACCATATCACTTCGCTAAAACTATCTCAGTACTTGGACTTTCCGCATTCCAAGTTTATCACAGTTGTTAATGGTGACACCGCTCCTGTCTCCAGCTCTGCTAATATGCCTCTCAACCCTTATATTTCTCATCGCTCAGTCCTTCATATATCAGGCTCTCCGTTTAATTTACTTTCTGTTAGTCGCTTCACTGTCGATCTTGATTGCTCTGTCACATTCACCTCATCTTCTTTTATGATACAGGATCGACGAACGCAGAGTATCATTGGTAAAGGACGACTGCACAACAAGCTCTACCTTCTTAATGTCTCTCCTACCATTCTCTCCTCCGTCTCCTGTGCAGACGGGCATCGGCGTCTTGGGCATGCTCCTCTTCTGGTCCTCAAGAAAGCTATTCCTGATATTTCTCTTCCAGCGTTTACTTGTGATATATGTATTCTGGGAAAATAACATCGTTCATCTTTCTTTTCTCACTGTACTCGGAGCGCTGCTCTTTTTGATTTAGTACATTATGATATTTGGGGCCCGTACAAAATAGCTAGTTTGTCTAGTTCTCGCTACTTTATAACTTTTATTGATGATTATTCTCGTATGACATAAGTCTACTTAGCAAACGCTCTGAGCTTCCACGTGTGATCCAGGCTTTTATTGTTGACACACGCACACAATTTTCCTGCACAATCAAAATACTTCAAACTAATAATGCTCGTGAATATACTAGTCATGCTTTTGATAATCTCTGCTCTGAGTTTGGAATCACTCATCAGACCTCATGTGTTTATACTCAACAAAATGATGTGGTTGAGCGCAAGAATAAGCATCTTCTTGATGTTGCTCGCTCCCGCATGCTCGAAATGCAGGCCCCCAAAGACTATTGGCACTTTACGGTTTCACAACATGTTATCTCATTAATTGTCAACCCTCATTAGTCCTCAATCATGTCACGTCGTTTAGTCTTCTCTTCCCCTCCACCACGCCCTTCCTTCTCACGCCTCGGATATTTGGTTGTACCTACTATGTACATATGCTTGGCCCCTCAACTGACAAGTTCGCTCCTCAGGCAACCAAACATATGTTCGTTGGCTATTCTCGTACTCAGAAAGGGTATGTGTGCTACTCTCCCATCACCTGCAAGATGATTGTCTCTGCTGATGTTACTTTTCTCGAAGGACAACCCTTTTGATCTACTACAACCTCCTCTCTTCCACCACTGTTATTACAACGACCTATCATCTCAGTTATGTCTCCTCTCCCACCGCTCCTTCCAAACCTGGTTCCCCGTCTGAATAAGTCACCACTTCTTCGTGTCTACACTTGTCGTCCCCCGGGCTCCGTCGCACCGCCGCATTCGCCTTCAACTTTTGGCATTGTGCGGCCTGTTGATCCGGCTCCTGCCTCCACAACTCATCCCATGACGGATTATGTATCCTTACATCGCCTATCCCTGGCGCTTCAACACTTTTCAACTTCATTATCCTCCATTTTGTACTGAACTTTGTGCATGAGGCTCTCCAACATCCATGCTGGCGGGCAGCCATGGACGACGAAATGACTGCCCTCTGGGCTAATCAAACATGAGATCTGGTTCCTCTTCCTCAGGCCAGAGTTGTGTTGGTTGTAAGTGGGCCTTTGTAATCAAGCATGCTCCTGATGGAACAATTGACTGTCCCAAAGTCGTCTTGTGGCTTGTGGGTCTACTCAACAACAAGGTCTCGACTATGAGGAAACTCTCTCCAGTGGCCAACCTCAACACGGTTCATTTCCTCCTCTCCTTGGCTGGACATCGACAATGACTCATACATCAACTGGATATCAAGAATGTCTTTCTCAATGGCGATCTACAAGAAATCATCTACATGCAACAGCCTCCCGGGTTTGAGATCACGGGGGAGTCCCGAATTTGTCACCTCAAGAAGTCGATTTATGGTCTCAAACAATCTCCTAGGACTTGTTTTGACAAATTTAGTAAGGTTGTCTGCAGTTGGATTTACTCGGATCTAGGTAAATTTCTCTTTGTTTACTCGTCATCAAACAATAGATAATGTTCTACTCTTAGTTTATGTCGATGATATCCTAATCACGGGAGATGACTCAAAGGGAACAAAAATGATCAAGCATCGCCTGAATTCTGTTTTTCAGACAAAAGACTTGGGGGAATCTTCGATACTTATTGATCTAGAGATCGCAAGATTTCCTAATGACCTTGTCTTATCTAAACGAAAGTAATGTCTCGACCTTCTTCAGAATGCTAGCTACTCTGGATGCAAGCCGATTGATGCTTTTATGGATGTTAATCACAAACTTTGTCCTCGTGCCTCTGGCATTGATATTCTCCTTCCAAATCCAGAATATTATCGATGTTTTGTTGGGAAATTGATTTATCTTACAGTTGCAAGACCTGACATCTCCTTTGATGTTGGGGTTGTCAGCCAATTTATGCATTCTCCTCGGATGTATCACCTATAGGTTGTCGAACGCATCCTAAGATACTTGAAAACAGCCCCTGGTCAAGGACTGGTATACAAAACATCTTCATCTTCTACTTCAACATTGGTTGCATATTCGGATGTTAATTATGCTAGCTCCCTGGATGATCGGCATTCCACCAGCAGATTTTGCACTTACTTCAGAGGTCATCTTGTCACCTGACGCAACAAGAAACAATTTGTGGTTGCTCACTATTCGGTCGAAGCCGAGTACCGTTCAATGACATCTGTTGTATCTGAGCTCACATGTCTAAAAAGTCTCCTAAGTGATCTGAGAGCCAAACTTTACTCGCCAACTACTTTACTTTGTGACAGTCAAACGGCTATACACATAGCTAATAATCCAGTTTTCCATGAACGAATGAAACACATTGAACTTGATTGCCACTTCATTCGGGAAAAAGTTCAAATGAGGAAGCTTGAGTTGAGACATGTCCCGACAACTGGTCAAGTTGTTAATCTCATCACGAAGGCTCTACCTCGTGTTCTATATCATCTGTTCTTGTCAAAGTTGGGCGCTTACGACTTGTACGCCCCAGCTTGCGGAGAAGTGTTAGAAGAAAAACATGAGAAAGCCAAAAAAAGGCACATCTAAGACCCTCTTCCATCTTATGTTTTAATCACACATCTTGAATAAGGATTTTTTTCTCTCTTTCTCTTCTTATATAATTATACAAATGCTTGTATTTGAGTATTCAAGGATTATTAAAAAAAATTCCAGATTATCTTTCAATATTCTGGGCATTTCTCTACAAATTTTAATCTCCATTATTTAATAGAACATGTGTTTTTGGAATACAGAGAGCAAGCATAAAAGCTCGTGTGCACACACGCATATACACAAGTGATCGAGCACAGTGGCATCCCATGCGGCTGCGATAGAGTTGCGAGTTTATTATTATTATTTACTCGCAATCAAGCAGGATAGACATCGAAATCAAGCGGGTAGTTTGGTCTTTTGGGTGTTTTCTAGGTCTAGTATTCATATGCGTAAGACATTTCACGTTTTAAACATATATAGTTTTAGTTTCAACTTGGTATCAGAAGCTGAAACCCTAGTCGCAAACGCTCCCTCTCTTCCTCGCTCCGCTACTACTCGTGTTTAATTCAGTGTCGTCGCTACCTCTCGCTCGGTCGTTTTGATCGCATCTCCCAACCCCCTTCACTAATGTGGTCTTCAGGCGGATCGGAAGCCACCGCCGGCTGTTGAAGAGGTCGACATTGCTGTCCTCTAATGATGTCGTTGAATCTCTTCTCCTCTACTGATGCCGTCGTCGACTGCTTGAGGGGTCGATGTCTATCCCGCTTGATTTTGGTGGTTAATGTGTGTGCTACCGTGGATTGCCAACTGTTGTAGTCACCGCTTGTCCCTTTTGTTCCCCAGGTGCATCACGTCGCCATCCTAGTTCACCAGCCTGTCTCTTGTTGTTGCGATGTCCATGATCACTACATGCTTGCTTCACCGGTCTCTCTCTACCTGCTTGATGATCTTTGGTGTCAGTCGATATGAGTGACTCTTTAGCCTCATCGCCGAGTGTGATTCAGCCTCAGATGAGTGACCATCAACGGTCACATGGCCACTCCAGCTCCCTGAAGATTACCATGGTACCATTAGAAGACACAAATTACCTCGAATGGTCAAGGGCTGCTCAACATGTCATTCACAACTATCAAATGTTTGCTTATATTTATCTAAGGAGCCCCCCAAGACTAATCCCACTTAGAAGCGTTGGAACTTCGAAAACTCTCTGGTTATTTTCTGGCTCCTTCACTCGATGTCTCTGAAGGTCTATCAGAGTTACATGTTGATGGACTCCACATTCGAGATTCGGACTCATGCTCGTGAGACTTACTCGCAAAGTGGCAGTTCTACACAGGTTTATGAAATTACCCGCCACAATTTGGAACTGTGACATCGTAGTTTTTTGGAGTTCGAGCGTCTGTATTAGGAATTAGACTATTTTGAGCATTTCACTCTAGTATGTACTGTGGATGTCGTTCAGTTAAAATAGCGGGAGGATCGGTTTAGTCTCCATGTCATCTTGATGGGCCTGAACAAGAAGTTCGATATGGTGTGAACACATCTTTCACTGTTCTCCTTTCTCGCCTCTTCAGGAGGCATTCGACATGGTCCTTGGTGATGAAGATTGTCGAAAGTCCTTCAGTGTTAGTGCTCCTCTTGATTGTTCTGCCCTGACTAGTGTTAGTCGTGGCCATGTTCTCATTCGTGGCCATGTTCTCAGTCCTGGCATGTCCTGCCCCTACTTGTGATTATTGTGTTCGCAAAGGCCACACTCGGGAGGTGTGCTACAAAATCCATCCACCACTTGCCCCTCGTGGTCATAGACATGTGTGACGGCCCCCTTAAGGCTACCACTACAATTTATCTTAGCATTTCATAATGAGCAAGATACGAACATTCAGAGTACAATAGTATATGAAAGAGTATGAGAAATAAAATATCCTGACAAAATAAAACCATTCCATTTCATTAAGTTGCTAATACATATACAAGAGTCCAAAAAGATAGCTCTAAACAACAAAAGAGGCTTACCAATACGATGTATACAACTGACTCATAACATACAGCTAAAATACAGACATATATATCAGGAGTGGAACTACTGATACTACATAAAATAAAACTGGAACTCCTCATGGGGGCACTCTGGGTCTCTGCACCTCGACCTGTGGTCAGCCAAGACGCCGAACATTGCTGTCGCGACTTTAACCCAAAGTCGATACCTCTTCTCCTGGCAAAGAGTACATAGAGGACGCTGACAACTGGTGGCTGGAACCGCCTCTTCCTTGACCTGTTTAGTTTTATTGTTTTATTAGTTAAAGGATTACGTGAATTCTTACTTTTCCTTCTATGATAGTTTTATTGTTATGCATATTTCTTTTCTTATCCATAATCTCTCTTGTTATTTGCTTTTAACTTGCTTTGTTGTAAAGTTAATTCACTTTTGAGTGTGTGCTATATGAAGTGTAAATTAAGTGTCCTTATCTCACACTTAATGTAATAGTTTCTCGTGCTCTTGTCTCGCACGTACATATTATCATTCGTGCCCTTAACTCGCACGATGAAGGAAGATTATTTTCTCCATCTTCCAATTTGGGCTAACGCTTTCTATAGCCCATTACTCGGGTTATTTTTCCTTTTTCCTTTTATTTATTGCATGCTTACATTTCTCTTAAGGCTTAATTGCATAAGAACTCTTTCTTGTTTACATTGCTTATAATCCTATCTTCTAACATGGCTTCTAATCTTATTTTATCTTGTTATAAATGTAAGCACAATATAAGTAATAAAGGACACATAATAACTTGCATATTATAGGGAAGAAGAACTCACCCCTACTTTTTCCTTACCCTTTATCCTTCTCTTGATCAGTTTATCGTACCTTTTCCTAGCATCTACCCCTCCTCCCTTCTTCATTGCGTCTACCACTGCCTTATGACGCCATTTCATATAATATAACATCCCTAAATATGTTAAGAACATCAAATAATCCCCTTAATGGCTTAGGGTTTTGCTGCCCTAAGTTATAAATTAGGGTTTTTCACCTATTTAGGGAAGGGTAGCAATCCCTAAGAAATTCTGACCTCAAATGGGTGAATTGGAGCAATCTCTTGCCTCCAATTAGGGAGTTGGAGTCAACGGATAACACTCCTTTTGCAATAATCTACATTAATTCTACAATAAATAACATATGCATGCTAGCAAGCCCTAAATTAACTATGCCCTAATGTGTAAAGCTTTTCCTACATGAGAGAGGTACTTAGGGTTGCACTTAAATTGAATGAAATTCTAGATTGTAGCCTCATAATCCATTACAGAAACATTTTAGAAGAAAAGGGTTAAGAAAAATCCAAAATGTCAACATTAGGGTTTTCTCTCGTTTTAACTCCGTGTAAGATCTTTGTAAACGGAATAAAAGGACTGTAGAGGAAGAGATTACCTTGCTTTAGGAAGAGAAATCAAGAGAAACGAAGGAGTTTTGAGGTGGCAGGAGCGATCGGCGGCGAGCGGCTATCGTGCGGATTTTGTCGGTCTGGTTGGCTTCCGCCAGGTGAGAGAGGAAGAAATAAAGTGCGGGATTGCTCTTTTCCCCTTTTTACCCGATGTCGCGCTGTAATTTTGTGACACGCACGGTTTGACCGCCTAGTGCCGGTCTATTCCTCCTCCTACCGGTTAATTATGTACACTTAGCTTATATCATAACATAACAACTAGTTATATCATAGCTTATATAAGAAAAATTACCTGTACAATTTTACGTGACGTCACATTCTCCCCTTCTTATTGGATTTTTGTCCGCGAAAATCTTCATTCCGCATCTTCATCAAATAGGAAGGGAAAAAGGTCACGCATTACCTCTTCTTCTTCCCAAGTAGCTTCGTGTACACTGTGTCCTTTCCACCAAACTTTGACAAATCGAACTTCTCTGTATTTGGAGTTGCTTGTTCTGTCAATCCACAATCCACAATCCACTATTTTGTATGACTCTGTTGGACTTGATAGGTCAGCTTCAATTTGAATATGCTCAAAAGGAACTATTTTCTCCGGATCTGCTATGTATTTTCTCAAAGAATACATGTGGAATACATCGTGGAGATTCTGAACAGCATCAGATAACGTCAAACGATATGCGACTTCTCGAATCCTTTCAGTGATTGGGAAAGGTCATAAATATCATGGACTCAGTTTCCCAAGTCGACGAATTCGTGAAGCTCCTTTGAAAGGTCTTATTTTCAGGCATACCATATCGTCCACATTAAATTCAACTTTTCGATGTCTGGCGTTTTAATATTTTTGTTGTCTGTCTTGCGCTACTTTCAACCTTTCTCGCACAGTTGCAAGCTTATCATTTAGTTTATCCACTCGTTCTTTTTTGAATAACTTTTGTTCACCATCTTCTGCCCAACTTCAAATTATGTCATTTGAATACTTGATTGTAGCTATTATTATAAGAAAATTCTACCAATGATAAATATTTTTCTCACGATCCTCGTAGATCTAGTACGACCATCCTTATGAGGTCTTCTAATATTTGAATGGTTCGCTCGGACTGACCATCAGTTTGTGGGTGAAATGCATTGTTGTACAGTAATCTCGTTCCCAATCTTTTCTGTACTAACTTCCAACTATCATATGTAAAACGCTCATCTTTGTCAGAAACAATAGATCGGCGAATTCCATGATATTTCACAATGCTATCAATGTACTGATCGACTAATTTTTGAACTGCACTGTCATTCTTCATAGGAATAAAATGTGCAGTTTTTGTGAGTCGATCCACAATCACCCATATACCATTATTTCCTGTCTTGCTCCTTGGTAACCCCTTGACAAAATCCATAGTGATATCTTCCCATTTCCACTCTGGGATGGTTAAGGATTGCAAGTATCTGTCAGGCTTCTGATGTTCTGCCTTTACAAGTTGACAAGTATGACACTTGGCAATATATTTGATGACATCAGTCTTCATTCCTGGCCACCAGAACTACTGTTTGAGTTCTTGATACATCTTTGTTCTTCCATGGTGTATTGAATATGTTGTATGATGTGCTTCATAAAGTAATTCAGATCGAATAGAATTGACGTTGGGAATACACAATCTTCCATTTAAAAATAACAACTCATCATTCTCTACAAATGCGGTTGATGGGTCACTCTTAACCTTTTCCAAAAATTTCACAAAAATAGGATCCTGATCCATCACCTTTCTTTATCTTACTTTAAGTGAATGTTCCTCTGACAATTGAAAAAGTAAGATTTGAGTTTGAGAGGTAGTGTTGCAGGTAAGCAGAGTAAATCTCGCAATAACCCTTTTTGCTCTGTTATTAGTACAATCATGGATGTAAAATTCGTTCTGCTGAGTGCATCAGTCACAACATTAGCTTTGTCAGGATGATATTTAATATCAACATTGTAATCTTTTATTAGTTTCAACTATCGCCTCTGTCGCATGTTAATTTTCTTCTGGGAAAAGATATATTTCAAACTTTTGTGATCCGTAAAATTTTCGCATTGGGCACCAAAAAAATAATGTCGCCAAATTTTTAAAGCAAACACAATCGCTGTCAATTCCAAATCGTGAGTAGATAATTACGTTCAGCATCTTTCAATTGTCGTGATGCATACGCGATAATTTTACCATTTTGCATTAAGACGCACCCAAGACCTTTCAAAGATGCATCAATATAAATTTGAAAACCTTCATTACCACACGGCATAACCAACACCGGGGCTGTTGTCAACCTTTCTTTTAATCCTTCAAATGCATGCTGACATTCATCAGTCCACATAAAAGGGACGTTCTTTCGAGTTAATTTTGTCAGTGGTAATGCAATAGCTGAATTTTTTTTTACAAATTTCCTATAGTAACCTGCCAATCCAAGGAAACTCCGAATTTTTGTGACAGAAATTGGTCTTGGCCAGTTCATAATTGCGTCTACCTTTGTTGGGTCTACAGATAATCCATATTTTGTAACGACATGACCCAAGAAAGAGACTTCTTTCAACTAAAACTCACATTTAGAGAATTTTGCATATAAGACATGGTCCTTCAATATTTGCAGCACAAAATGTAAATGTTTTGTGTGTTTCACCTTGTCATTTGAATATATCAAAATATCGTCAATAAATACAATAACGAATTTGTATAGAAGTCCATGAATATCTGGTTCATTAAATCCATAAATACGGCTGGCGCGTTTGTTAATCCAAACGGCATAACTACGAACTCAAAATGTTCATACCTAGTATTAAAAGCAGTTTTGTAAATATCATCTTCCTTGATTCTCATTTGATGATAACCCGATCTCAAGTCAATTTTTGAAAATACTTTTGCATTAACCAATTGATCAAATAAATCATCAATGCGGGGTAGCGGATATTGATTCTGGATCGTCAACTTATTAAGTTCGTGGTAATAAATACATAATTGTAGCGAAGCATCTTTCTTTTTCACAAATAGCACTGGAGCTCCCCATGGTGATGTGCTTGGACGTATGAAATCTTTATCTAATAATTCATGTAACTGACTTTTCAGTTCTGTCATTTTTTGGGGAGCTATACGATATGGTGTTTTTGTTATAGGCGTTGCTCCTTCCACTAAATTAATGGTGAACTCAACTTCTCGAAACAAAGGTAACCCTGGTAACTCCTCCGGAAAGACATCAAGGAAATAACACACTACAGAAACTTCAGTCGGTTCACCTTTCGATGTAGCACTCCCCTTTAGCATAACCAAAATTGCTTCACAACCTTTCCTTAATTTCTTCATCGCTTTCAAGGAGGATATCATGATCTTTGAAACTTTACTCATTCCGATAAAACTACATCGTGTCTGACCGTTCGATGTAAATGTAATTTCCTTCTACTTACAATTAATGATAGCTTCATGTCTGGTTAACCAATCCATTCCGAGGATGATATCGAATTCTGATAGGGGTAGAACGGTAACATCTGATTCGACTGACTGATTATTAATTGTTAGACATATTGTACATCTAAGATTTGTATTCATTTTTGTGTTGTTGGGCATTGTGACTTTCATGTCATTATAGGACTGATGAGATTTTATATTTAGATGTTTAATTGTCGCTGAAGCTATGAAGGAGTGAGTCGCTACAGTGTTGAATAAAACTTTCATAATATGATTGTGAACAGTAACCATACATGTTATCACCATATCATGTGCTTTCGCTTCTTGTTGATTAAGGTTAAAAACCTTGGGTTGTACCTGTCTTTCCTCCCTGGGTTGCAAGACGGATCCTGACGCCACAGATTCTATGCCCTTTCCTCTGTCAAGAGAATGTAAGGTTGACCTTTGACCTGGACCTCCTCTTGTATCCTTTCCAGTTTCTGTTTTTCACAAGAGACATTCATGCTTCAAATGCCCTAGACGGTGGCATTTAAAACATATTCTTGTTCCCCTTAAACATTCTCATGGGTGAGCTTTTCCACATTTCCCACAAATGGGATAGTTGATAGTACCACTGGCTGCGGGGGCTGGCGTCGGAAGACCCTTTTTAAAACCTTTTCCATTTTGAGCCTCCACTTTTACCTAAAACAGTCTTGTTTTGTTCTTCCGACAACCTCTTTGGTTGAACTTCATTCCTCATCTGCGAGCTTTTCACATCCCTTTCAATTAATTTTGTTGTCTCCACCAACTCGTTGTAATGTTGAATTCATTGGAAAATCAGATGTACTCTAACATCTTCTCGCAAGCCTAACTGAAAGCGGAAATAATGTTCTCTCTCATTAGGAACCATGTCACTCGCATAGTATGCTAGCTGAGTAAACTCAATTTTGTATTGTACTACCGAACGATTGCCCTGCATTAACCGAAGGAACTTCTCGTGAAGGATTCGTTTCTCGGATGGCGGCACAAACCAATTGATGAATTCATTCAAAAATTCATCCCAAGGAATCTCAGTTGGCAACCGCCCGTAGAATATTCCTTGTTTCAAACTATCCCACCATCTACTAGCCTCTCCTTCGAAGAGGAATGTAACTAGCTCAATCCGTCGATCTTCCGGACATCTCATTGCCTGAAAGATGACTTCAATCTTCTTAATCCAGTCTTCGGTCTCCATTGGTGTTACACCACCACGAAAGGTTGACGGCCTCATGTCCAAAAACTGCTTTAAATGTCGATCCTCCGAATCTTGAGCTGGTAGTGATGCAGTATTTCCCATTCGAATTGCCCCTGCCAAGGCTTGCATAACCTCTGCTAAGGGAGGATTAGACCTTTTGGAGCTGTAACTCTCTTCTGTCATCGCAGCTCGCTCCCTATCTAATTCTTCTCTTTCTCTTCTACTTAAATATATTCGGGGAAGCTCCTGAAATACAGAAGGTTAATTCAGGAATGGAAAATATCTTATGGTACCAAAATGCATAGGTATTATTGTCGTCTGATATTTCTTTAACGTCCTCATATCACCCCATTGTTTGTAACCTGACTATGATACCAATTTATTGTGACGGCCCCCTTACGGCTACCGCTACAATTTATCTTAGCATTTAATAATGAGCAAGGTACGAGCATTCAGAGTACAACAGTATATGAAAGAGTACGAGAAATAAAATATCTTTACAAAATAAAACCATTTCATTTCATTAAGTTGCTAATACGTATACATAAGTCCAAAAAGGTAGCCATAAACAACAAAAGGGGCTTACCAATACGATGTATACAACTGACTCATAACATACAGCTAACATGTATAGACATATATCATGAGTGGAACTACTGACACTACATAAAATAAAACTGGAACATAAAAAACTCAAGGATTACAACGTCTACATGTCTACAAATAAGACCTCTTCTCCTTTTTCACCTAGCCCAGACCCGGCACATAGTTAGACATGTGCTGACTTTCCTTCGTTACCACTTTTGCAGACAAACATCCAGTTCTAAAGTACAATCTTAAGATTTATATATCCAAAATAATTTTTCCAGCATGAAAACTCAAAAAAAAGAAATTAGATTTAGGAATACTAGTCAAAACGTTAATTTGCTCGAATGCTGACTGATTGTGATGGCCACTAACTTTATTTCCCTCATGGTGGGAAGACAATGTTCCATGCTTATGATGTAAATCATTTTTTCCATGGAAATAAAGTAAATTTTGGGCATAAAAGAAGAAACTTGGATAAAACAAATCACCCTGTGATGTCCTTATCAAGCGGCAGAGCAGCTAATCTACTTCATTTTTTCCGTCTAACACACAACTGATACGGGAACACAAGACTCTTGGACGGGCTGAAGGAGGACAACACTCTGCATCAGCTACTTAAGAAGGGCGGAGGCTACCCTCATCGGAGGTCGAGGAGTAGTCGGTCCATAGAGGAAGACTAGAAGAGGCGCAGTAGCGTAGTGATGGAGTTACAGAACTAAGATGTTGAAGTTTCTTTCAGTCTGTTGAATAATAGAGACGATTCCTAAGCAGCTAGCAGAGTGGCAGGATAGGCTACAACCAATACCTTATTTTTTCCCAGAAATCAGACTCAGGCACGTACCTCATTATTCCCTTAGATGGTTCCGCCCCAGACTCCCTCCACGCGCAATCCCACGGGGAGTGATAGGATATCGAGAGATTATTTTTTTCATTTTATGATAGTCTTATATTGTTGAAGCCGAGAACTCGGTTTCAAAGTTCGGACTTGAAATTGAGTAGATGTTACTGACTGACTAAAGTAGAAGTCACAGACAGAAAAGAGTGAGCAAGAAGATGAATAGCTACAACTCGAAGGTTCCACCTCACACCCCGGAGTGTATAGAAACTCCACTCAAACTAAGTATTGCGCTAAGTGAGAGGAGGGAGGAAGGTTCGTGAGACGCACTAAAGAGCTCGTGAGTTCTAGGAGAGGTCTCCTATGGGTTGATGGCGCTACATTCTCCCCTCGATGGTGGGTCATATTTAGAGCCAACGACAGGGGGAGGAAGTTATATCTCCGGGCCCATATGTGGATACCACCTCATGGGGGTCGATATGGTCGTCTGCAAGCCTGCGCGAGCTGATCTCATCTCCCCAATAAGTGATAATGGTTCCCAGTGTGGTGTTCGCAAACGGAAAGCGAGCTTACGGTGAAATTCTATGAGATCGAGCATTTGGGGGCTCTGGTCAGTGAACAGCATTTCAGGTGGACCGCTTGATGTCTGAATTCGGCAGGGTTATGAAAACTGTTGGGACGATAACGGAGCAATAGCAGATACTAGAGCATACGCTGGTTTACATAGATGCTTCAAGCACTAACGAGGTCTTGCAAAGGGACAAGGACCCCCAAAAGGATGAGATCCATCGGCTCGCCTAAAAGATCCCAGAACATCCCGAAATAAGTTTATGAAGGAAAGAAAAAAAACAACAATAAATGAAAACAAATCAGAAGAGGGATGGTCCCTGCGAGTTGCGGGGGTAGCAAGTATTGTAGGCCATCAAGGTGGCCGCCGAGAGAAGCATCACTACCAGCTTCAGATGTTGCTCCCCTTGGTGGACCAACTCAACATCTGTGAATGATCTGTAATTTTCCCAACAGATCGCGTAACCCCGATTCAAAAATCAAGCGGTCCATCTGAAACCTTAGCTCGCTGACCAATACCCCCGGGTGCTCAATCTCATAGAAGCATTCTTCCGTCGCCAGAAGACGGGGTTTGTGACCCTCTAATACCGACATCCAAGGCTTCAGGGTGGTGACACGACTCATGAGGTTGGCTCACTAAACAATTGGCAACTTATTCCCCATGTCGGTGGCATAGGCAGCCACGTGACCCTAGAGCTCACCTACCACTGACGACTCATCAAGAGGGGCCGAGAGAGTTGCAAAGCGATCGTCCGGCAGAACACCTTAGGAGAAATACAAGCGCCCCTTGGAGCACATCCCACCTATCCATGGTGTCACATCAGCTGCAAAAAATGGATCAGTTTGTTGTCACCTCGTTGAAACTTCGAATAAAAACTCATCAGGGAAAGGTGAGCTAGCGGAGTCCCCACCGACAGCGTCCTTTCCCTTGGACAAATTTTTGGCACCCGAGCTGCTGGGAGTTGTCAAAAGTGTCGCGGCAAGAGGAGGCGTCATGGCAGCAGTAAGCGACATGTCAGAAAAGGGTGTCGTGGCAGGAGTGGTGGTCGCGACCGAGACGAATACAACCACGACAAAGGTGAAGACCGCGACGGTAGTGATCACGGTGGAGACAACGTAGATCGCAACAACAACAGTGGTCACAAAAGGAGTAGAGGGCGTTGTAGGAATGAGTGGCGCGCCAGAGCTAGGAGGGAGACAACTCACTGGAGTGCCAACGAACTTGACTAACTTCGTGTTCTTCAAGCCACCTAAATAGAGTCGCCCTTACGAAGTGTCGAGGGCTCGATCCGCTTGCACAGCTTCTCAACTGCAATAGAGTAAGAGTCAGTTTTCATAAACAACACCATGATAAGAGCCGCTTGACTCACCAAAAGGTGGAGTCTCTAGAGGGTCATTAGCCTCGGGTGGTTTTGAGTTAGGGGTCGGGCCTTCGACCTCGAACATGCACGCCTCTCTCAGCGCCTGAAATCACCTCGTGCAATTAATATCAAGTTAAAATAGAAAACCAAAAAGTCAAAGAGGTATCAGGTCGAAAGAGAACTCCTCGGTCGCACCCTCTGTGGGGTCACAGGCCTGCCGAGACGGGGACAGAGCCAGTAAGGTTCCCGCCTCCCTTTACAACCTCTCCTGGGAGGATCCGTCATTGGGCCTATCTGAGCGAGTCTTCTTCTTGTCATCATGGGCAGCCGCGAACATCTTCAAGAACGACTTTGAGACGTCCAAGATGTTGAAACCGGAAACCGGCCTCTTGTGGAGTTCGACCCTTGGGGAAGGGGTGGTCTCGCGCCTACTTTGCTCCTGCAAGAAAAACAGCGAAAGAGACAAGAAAGAACAGACCCAAGGGCTCGGCAGGGAGGTCCCACCACAAACCCGGAAGATCTCTGAGCGCTTCCCTTCCTTAGCCAAGAGCCGAGCTAAGGTACGCTCAGAGAACACTTAAAAATGAGAGTAAGGAAACACTGGAAGCGTGTCCTCTGAGGTACCCCTTTGGTCTTATTTATATATTTTTAGAATCTGAACTGCCAATAACCAAAAGAACTGACCTGGAAGTACCAAAAAGCCCCTGGTTGGGCCTGCCAACAGCCAAACTCCGCTGTTCTGAATAGCTATGCGCAGCCCAACCTGGTCTGCCAACAGCGGGGCTCCGCTGTTCTGAGTAGCTATTCGCACCCCTGGGGGTCAGCTCGCCTCCAGTTTCCCCGCAGGAGGCGGGCGCGGCCTGGCCTCGCGGCTCGCCCATCCTCCCTGGGCGAGCGCGAGACGATATGAGCGAGCTGTCTGCCTTCTGCCGGGCGGACCGGCAGCCCGGTCGCGTGCGGGTTGGCCGGCGATCGTCGCGATCAAGGTCGCGACTCGCATATCGCAGGTCGCCGGGCTTATCTGCTTTGGCCAAGGATTCCTTGTGCGACCCGCTCGCTCGCCTGCCGGCTCGCTCGCCTGAAATGGGCGGGAGCGGGCCAACCCTTCTGCTGCTTTGCTCAACCTCTCTGGCGGGACCCGCTCGCCGGACACGGGGTTGTACACAATCCCCGCTCTTTTTGAGCTTGAATCAAGCTCGGAAAGAATCATCCAACCCGCGTGTTCGGCGAGCACTGTGCTGAGCTGGCAGGGAATCTTTTGGTGGCCCCCACTGTCCGGCTATAAATACATACCGCTGACCCCTGTAGGAGGCTCCCCGAATCCCTTTACTTTCTCTGAGCAGACTTTTGTTTCTCGATGCCGGTTAGCGAAGAGGTGCGAGCTCGCCTGGCGGCAGCGGTCCTGCAGACTCAGGAGGAGGCCCTCGAGGCCGCCCCATGGCTAGTTCGCGGATCTTCCGGCCCTCTCTTCAGGCTGGCGAAGGGAAAGATTGTTAAGCGTTCTCTGGCGGGTGACTGCCCGGCCTCCAGCTCGGCGGCGGGTGCTGAGGTCGTCCCCGGGGTACGTGGCCTTCCGCTGATTATCGTTGTTTCTCTGATTCTCTGCTTTGCAGGTAATTCCCTGTGAGGAGGTGGAGAACCGGGGAGAGGATCGTCCCCCTCCTCCGTCGCCTGAGAAGGTCGCGAGTTCCCCAGGTCTGGATCGCCCACCTCCGGAAACTCCCCGTCCGGCGGTCTCCCACGGGCTGGGGAAATCTCTTGAGACCCTCGAGGGAGGGAACTTTCAGGGTCGGCCGGGCTCTTCTCGCCCATCTGTCGGTGCAGGCGATGTGTCAACCCCTGGTGAGCTGGTTTTTATCGTTGGGCTTCGTCTCTTGCTCGCTCCTTCTGACTCGCCTCGTTTGCAGGCTATAAAAGGGCCTCCTCTGAAACCGAGATGAGCGAAGGATATTCGCCCCCGCCCGACGTGGACAGTGTTTCTGACTATCTGGGCGACCCGACCGACGCGGTCGGGATGAAGGGGCAGGTGACACGGCTGTTCCAGAAACACACACTGATGTTGAAGGAGATCATGAGGAGGGTTGATGAAGACAAGGCCGAGACTGAGGCCCGGCTCGCTGTCTTGGAGGGCCCTCGGCGTGAAGCGGAAGACGACGACGTCACCTCGCCGGGCGTGCATATAACGCGGGCCGAGGGACATCTTAGGAGCGCCACAGAGCATGTCGGCATGGCTCAGCGGGAACTGGTGGCGGTTCGCGACTACCACGATCCTCGCGTGCCGCCGCGAGCGGGAACGAAGAGGCGGCACAGGTGGAAGTGGGTCGAGTACTGACCCAGTTGTTTGCCCCTCGCTCGCGGGATACCGCGGGGTTATCGTCATTTCGCAGTTATCTTGTATTTGTAATTGCTCGCGACTCTTTTAGCCCGCCTATGGGCCTAACTATTTTGTTGCTGAGATGTATTGAAATTATCGTGTTGCTTTTCTTTTGTTTTCTGTGGGCGGGTTAAGGGAAAGGTCCATTCTTCCTTTTGCGCTGATCGGGGCGAGGGCGCGCCGAGGAGCTCGCTAGACGGGAATCTCCCGTCTCGCGCGGAACGGCGTGCGGGTGCGGGTTGGGGTTGGTTCGCCCGCGCTGGTCTCCCGCGGTTGCAGCCGGGCGAGACCCGTGCCGGCTCGACCTTTGAGGTGCGCTCGTGCGCGGGAAGTCGAACCGTCGGATTAATTTTTGCTATCCGCACCCCATCTTTCGGCGGGAAGTTTCCCGCCCTCTCTCTTTTCCTATAAATAGGCCTTGCCGGCCCTCATTTCTCCACCGACTCCAAACCCTCCTGCTTCCTGCTCCCGCGGAGTATCGTCTGTGTTCGCCTTCTGGCTTTCTCTCGCGCGTTCGGCTGCGACTCGACGGGGATGGGCGGAGGCGGCGGCGACGTGGACGGCCGAAGCAAGTGCGCTTGGACCTTCTCCGAGCATGATTTCCCTCGCGCCGTTATCACAGAGCGTGAATACTTGGAAGCTCTAGGCGAACATATCCCAGCCGGGTTTTCTGCGAGGCGACCCGAAGAGGGGGAGAAAATCAACGACCTGTCTAGGGATGAGCTCGCCATCCCTCTCGCTCACTTTGAGGTAGGCCTGCGACTCCCCCTGTGGCCCGAGGTGCGCCAGGTACTAAAATACTTCGGGGTCGTCCTGGGCCAGATGACCCCGAACTCCATCGCCGTCATGATGGGGTTCGCCTGTTTCCTGCGAGAGGAGCGGGTGGAGTTCAGCCTCGCAGTGTTCCGGAAGCTGTTCTCCTTCAGGGCGAATCGAGACGGGACGGCCTACTTCTCCAGCGCCCACCTCAAGGTGCGGGAGACAGTTAACAAGAGCCATAACTGGCTGAAGAAGTTCCTGTTCGTCAAGGGGGACTTCGGCAACGTTCCCTTCTCGCCGGTGCAGCTCAGCGAGGCGAGCTACCGACCACCCAGCCTAGGCGGCCACGAAGCTGATCTGTGTGCGTTCTTCGCTGGGAAGAACTTTGAGGTCGCGTTCCTGCGCCGCCACCTTGACGACCTCGCTGCTGTCCCGCCGGGGGGAGGTTTGTCACTCGCCGCTGTCCTATACCTTATTCCCTTTCTTCCTTTATCTCACCCCTTCCTTCTGTCAGGCGAGCGCGACATCCCTCTTCACCCTCCTTACGAGAGCGCTCGCGTTCCCCCCGGGGTTCTCGCCCGCGCGCAGGCTGCGGATGCCGCCCAGCGCGACATCCCATCGGTCCCGGCCAAGAAGCGGCCGGGTGGCGGACAGCCAGTCCCCCCGCCGAAGGTGGCGAAGACCGCGGATCATCAATCCGCCGCGAGCCAGAGAAAGGGCAAGGCCCCTGCGGTCCTACCGGCTGAGGGTCCCTCGCCCCCGCGGGTTGCCTCAACCAGCGACTCCCCGGTCGGGGCGGCGGGCACCTCCGCGCCGCCGGGTGGGTCTGAAGCCGCTGCGGAGCCGGTGCCGAGAGGGCATCGGAACTTCGGCTACGGCGAGAAGTACTTGGACGAGCTTGGCGTCCCGCTCCTGGCGTGGGACAAGGAGTCGAACCGCGCGACGATCTCGACCCTGCTGCCGAGCTGGATGGAGCAGGATACCATCGGCGGGGAGGCGTACAGCCTCTCCTTTGGTCTGTACTCGCGCGAAGACGCCGCCATTTATGACAAGGAGGCGACGCGAGTGCTGATTCATGAGAGCGCGCGGGCCCAGCTGCGCGGTCTGGAGCTGGCTCACATGGTGGGGAGGCGCTGCACCCAGGTGGAGCGGAACGCCGCGTCCATCCAAAAGATGGCGGATGAGAAAGAAGAGGCCCGGAAGCTCGCCCAGGCGGACGCGGACACTCACAGGAGGCGAGCCGACGCGGCCGAGGAGACCCTCGCGCGGTACCTGGGCGGGGTGGTACGTGCTCAACCTGAGTCGCACTCCCTCCTTTTCGTGCACACAGCTCACGATTATTCCTATTCATTTTTCCCCAGGACGCGGCGACGGCGAGCCGGATGGGTGCCGAGATCGCCACCCTTGGCCAAGAAAAGGCGGCGCTGGAGGCGCGGGTACGCGAGCTGGAGGCCGCCGCCGCTGTCCCTCCTCCAGACAGCAGGGTCTGCCCGCGCGAGCATCTCTCCGACTACGACCTGGAAGTGCTAATGCAAAAGAACGCGGCCAGCGCAGCGAGATACACGATGCAAACGCTGCGGCGCGCGGATCTGCTTACGAGCGAGGCAGCGGGACTCTCGGCGAAGGACGTGGTGCCGGCGCTGTTTCTTCCCGTGCCGGAGCCTGGCGACAAAAACTTCCAGCCCATTTAGGATTTCTCGACCCAGATCCCGCGTCTTCCTTGCCCTTTGTAATTTACTTTTCAGATGAACATCATTTGTATATGTCTGTTTTGAGATGTATGCGCGGGTTGCGCTTATACTTCGTATTTTTTAGCTGTTGCTCTTTTTATAAGTGCTCTCTCGCCCCCCCCCCCCCCCCCTTTTATTTCTTCCAACGCTGTTATTGTCGGATGGCGCGACCTCCCCCTGCGGCCCGGCTCGGGCGAGGTGGCTGCCCGCCCGCCGAGCGAGGCGAGCCGGTTCGTCCCTTGAGCGAGGCGAGCCGGCTCGTCCCTCGGCCGTATGCCTAATTCTCTGCGGGCTCTCGCCCAGGCCTGTGTTTACTCGGCCGCCTTTCCTGGGGCCTGAGGGTGGGGCTATGCTAGGCCCTTTCTCCCTTTTCTCTGACTAACTCTTGTGATTCCGACCTGCTGCTCATGCCTTTAGAGTAATTTCCGGCCTCGCCGGCTAGGTGGGAATCCGACAACGTGATTTGTTCTCGGTTGCAGGTTATCGTCTACTAAGCCATTCCATCGAGTGACTTCCGGCCCTGCCAGCTAGGTGGGAGCCTGGCAGCGGGATCTTCTCGAGGCTAGGGATGACACCGAGTGACTTCCGGCCCTGCCAGCTAGGTGGGAGCCTGACAGCGGGATCTTCTCGGGGTCCAAACATATTCCATCGAGTGACTTCCGGCCCTGCCAGCTAGGTGGAAGCCTGGCAGCGGGATCTTCTCGAGGCTAGGGATGACACCGAGTGACTTCCGGCCCTGCCAGCTAGGTGGGAGCCTGGCAGCGGGATCTTCTCGGGGTCCAAACATATTCCATCGAGTGACTTCCGGCCCTGCCAGCTAGGTGGGAGCCTGGCAGCGGGATCTTCTCGAGGCTAGGGATGACACCGAGTGACTTCCGGCCCTGCCAGCTAGGTGGGAGCCTGGCAGCGGGATCTTCTCGGGGCCCAAACATAATCCATCGAGTGACTTCCGGCCCTGCCAGCTAGGTGGGAGCCTGGCAGCGGGATCTTCTCGAGGCTAGGGATGACACCGAGTGACTTCCGGCCCTGCCAGCTAGGTGGGAGCCTGACAGCGGGATCTTCTCGGGGTCCAAACATATTCCATCGAGTGACTTCCGGCCCTGCCAGCTAGGTGGAAGCCTGGCAGCGGGATCTTCTCGAGGCTAGGGATGACACCGAGTGACTTCCGGCCCTGCCAGCTAGGTGGGAGCCTGGCAGCGGGATCTTCTCGGGGTCCAAACATATTCCATCGAGTGACTTCCGGCCCTGCCAGCTAGGTGGAAGCCTGGCAGCGGGATCTTCTCGAGGCTAGGGATGACACCGAGTGACTTCCGGCCCTGCCAGCTAGGTGGGAGCCTGGCAGCGGGATCTTCTCGGGTCCAATTACATTCCGATTTTCTGAGCAAGCTAGACACGACAATCCTGGGGGGGAAGAGAAGAAAGACTTCATTATAACAAATCGCGTTGCTTACAGGTGCTTAGGGAAAAAACCTCTTCATGTCGTCTCCGCTCCAGGTGAGACTCAGGGTCTCACCCTCTACATTTTGGAGCCGATAGCCCCCTGACTTCAAAGCTTCCTTCACAATGAATGGCCCCTCCCAGCTGGGTTGAGCTTCCCCACGGATGCCGACCTTCCTGCCGCATCCACCTTCTTCAGCACCAGGTCCCCTTCTGCAAATTGCTTGACCCTGACATGCTTGTCGAAGTATTTTGCCATCCTCCTTTTGACCTCCTCCTGTCGGATGGCCGAGAGGTCCCTCAACTCTTCCACCATGTCAAGGGAGAGTCTCAGCTCCTCCTCGTTCTCGGCTCGCCATCCCTCTCGGCCCTCTTTGGCCGTCCCGACTCGCGGCGTTTGAACTTCAAATTCTATGGGGAGCACCGCCTCGCATCCATGGGAGAGCTTGAAGGGGGTCTCCCCTGTGGCCGTGTTAGGGGTGGTTCTAAGGGCCCAAAGAACAGCGGGGAGCTGCTCCACCCAGCTCCCCTTTAAGTTTTCCACCTTCTTCTTGAGGAGGTTGACGATGATCTTGTTCGCCGCCTCCACCTGCCCGTTGCTCCTGGGGTGGTGGACCGAGGCGAACCTGAGGTTGATTCCGAGCTGCTCGCAGAAGCTGGTGAACTCGGCGCTGGCGAACTGGGGTCCGTTATCGGTGACGATGGCTTGGGGCAACCCATGGCGACAGATGATCTCCCCCCAGACAAAGTTTCTGATCACTTGGGAGGTCACCTTGGCCAACGCCTTCACCTCCATCCACTTTGAGAAGTAGTCAATCATCACTAGGAGGAACCTTCGCTGGCCGCTGGCCTGGGGGAACGGCCCAACCAAATCCATTCCCCAGATTGCAAAAGGCCAAGGGGCCGTGATACTCTTGAGTTGTTGGGCCGGCTGTAGCTGGAGGGGGCGAATAGCTGGCACTTATGGCATCTCCTTGCGAACTCTGCGGCGTCCCGGCCCAGGGTGGGCCAGAAATACCCTTGCCTGACTATCCTTCCTTCCAGGGTCCGACTCCCGGAATGACTCCCGCACACTCCGGAGTGGACTTCTTCTAAGATCCTCCGCGCCTCACCTTCGGACACGCAGCGGGCCAGCATCCCGGAGAGGGTCTTCCTATACAACTGCTGCCCGTCTTTAAGGAGGTAGTAAGCGGACTTGTGCCTCAGCTTCTTCTTGTCCACTCCCTCCGGATATTCTCCCGTGGAGAGGAAAACTATTACTGGATCCATCCATGAAGGCTGCCGGTCGATCTCCATGAGCTCCCCTTCTTCGATGGAGGGGCGGAAAAGGTCGGTGATGGTGCCCCCCACCCGGGGCCGTGCTTTGCTAGCTGGTCGGCATGGTCATTCTCTCCCCTCGGTACGTGCCGGATGGAGAAGGTCTGGAAGGTCCCGATGACTCCCTTCACTTTGACCAAGTATAACTTCAGAGCGGGCTCCCTTGCTTCGAACTCTCCGTTGATCTGGGAAGCCACCACCATGGAGTCGGTTAGGACCTCTACATCCAGCACCCCCAGCTCCCTGGCCAGGCGCAGCCCCGCTATCACTGCTTCGTACTCGGCCTGGTTGTTGGTAATGGGGAAATGCACCACCACCGTCTGCTCAATCTGAGTCCCTTGGGGCTCTCTAGAACCACTCCTATCCCGAGTGAATGCCTTCCTGAGGCTCCATCCACCCTCACCTTCCAAGGAGTCGGGCAAGTGAGCTCCTCCTCTGCTACTTCTACCACGTAGTCGGCCAGGAAGTCGGCCATCGCCTGAGCTTTGATCGAGAGCCGCGGAACGAAGGAGACATCGAACTCGCTTAGCTCCACCGACCACTTGGCCAGCCGGCCTGAGTGCTCCACCCCCTCGAAGATGTTGCGGAGAGGATGGTCGGTCACCACTCGGATCGGGTGCGCCTGGAAGTAAGGCCGTAGCCTCCGAGCCGAGACGATTAGGGCGAATGCAAGTTTCTCCAAGATTGGATACCGGAGCTCGGCCTTCCTCAGGACCCGGCTGACATAATAAATGGGGAGCTGCCTCTTCCCCTCTTCACGTACTAAGACGGAGCTCAAGGCCTCTGCCCCGACCCCGAGATATAAGAACAAATCCTCACCCTCCTTCGGCCCCTGGAGCAGCGGGGCTTGTGTTAGCTGCGCCTTGAGGGCCTGGAACGCCTCCTCGCATTCCTTAGTCCATTCGAACCTCTGGCCTCCCCTCAGCGTTTTGAAGAAGGGGAGCACTTCTCCCCTGCCCGAGATAGGAAGCGGCTCAGTCCTGCTAGCTTCCCCGTCAACCGCTGGACCTCCTTTGCATTCCGCGGGGACCCCAGCTCCAGGATAGCCTTGACCTTGTCGGGATTCGGCTCGACCCCCACGGGGGTGAGGAGATGCCCCAAGAACTTCCCCCGGCTAGCCCCGAAAACACACTTAAGGGGGTTCAGCCGCATCTTGTATCGGCGCAGGGTGGCGAACGTCTCCTCCAGGTCCCGGAGGTGGGAGTCCACGTCTCGACTCTTGATCATGAGGTCGTCCACGTAGACCTCCAAGTTTCTCCCCCTTTGCTCCTTGAAGACCCTGTCCATCATTTTTTGGTAGGTGGCCCCGACGTTCTTCAGCCCAAATGGCATCATCTTGTAGCAGTAGCAGCCGTCCCCTGTGATGAATGAGACATCCTTGATGTCCGGGGGGTGCATCCTGATTTGGTGGTAACCTGAAAAGGCATCTAAAAAACTCATTACAGAAAAGCCGACGGCTGAGTCAACCAGCGCGTCGATCCGAGGCAAAGGATAACAGTCCTTAGGACAAGCTTTATTAAGTAGAGAAAAATCGATACACAATCGCCAGCGGCCGTCTCCTTTTTTGACCATCACAACGTTGGAGACCCAGCCGGGGTACTGGATTTCGGACACGAAGCCAGCCTTGAGAAGCTTCGCCACCTCCTCCCTGATGGGTTCCGCCAGCTTGTCTGCCGTGGACCTCTTTTTCTGTTGGACGGGGGGCGTCCCCGGGTCCAAGTTGAGGCGGTGGCAAGCCACATCCGCGTCAACCCCCGGCATCTCCGCGGCGCTCCAGGCGAAGATGTCCACGTTCTTCTGGATGCACTCCAGCATCCTGCCCTGGTCCTCCGGGGTCAGCCCCCCGCTGACGCGAACCTTCTCCATCCTTCCTCCCCGGGTGAACACCTCCAGCTCCACCACTTCTTCTGCGGCCTCCAGCCTGGATCGCTCTCCCCATCCTTCGGCGTCCCCTTCTTTCAGATCGGGGACCTCTACCTCCATCTCTCCTTCCATGGCCCTTACTTCGGCCACCTCTTCCAGATCTCCTCCTTCCGCCTTCCCTGCGCAGCCCTTCACTCCCTGCTCCTCCCCTCCTGCTCCCTGCTCGGCCTCCTCCATCCTCCGCCCCATCTCCTCGGCTCCCTCCTGCCAGGAGATGGTGTTCACCGCAGTGACATAGCATTCCCGTGCCACCTTTGGGTCCCCCCTAACCCTGACCTGCACCCCATCCATGTTGAACTTCAAGCACTGGTGGAATGATGAGGGGACGCAGCGGAAGGCGCTGATCAGGGGCCTCCCGAAGATTGCGCTGTAGCTGCTGGGGGCGTCCACAATGACGAACTTGCAGTTTCGGGACTGCCCCCCCAGTGTGACATGGAGGCCGACTCCTCCCTCTACCTCCTTCCTTTCTCCTGAGAACCCGAACAAGGGCCCGTCCGAGGCCAGCACCCTCTTAGCTTCCACCTGCATCGCGTCAAACGCCTTCTTGAAGACGACGTTCACGGAGCTCCCATTGTCCACGAGGATCCGAGAGACGGTGAAGTTCTCGATGGCGGCCTTGATGACCAGCGCATCACAGAACGGATCCTCGTGGTCCGGCATATCACTTCTGGAGAAGGTGATCCTCTCCTCCGGGGGCGGGGTTTGGGATGTAGAGGCGACGCTCCGCCGATACATGGTGTGGAGGCTTGCCTTGCGGGAAGCCTCAATCCCCACTCCCCCGTGGATCACCCCGATCCCTCCTCGGGTTCCCACATCCACCCGGTCTTCGCAGCGATCCTCCTCCGCCCGAGGCAGGACCTCCTCGATCCTCACTTCTTGCCGCGCCTCCTCCTGCTGCTGCTGCCGCCCCCTGTTCCCTCTCATTTCCAGGAACTCCGGGCACGTGGCTGTTGCGTGCCCCTCTTCTCGATGGAAGTCACAGTAGGGCAGCTCCACCCTGAACTCCCTTCTCCTCCTTCTCATGATCCCCCTCCTGGCTCCCAGAGCTATGGCCATGGCCTCCTCCTGATCGGGGAGCCGGGGCCTCTGACCCTGCCTCCAGCCCGGTGGGTGAAACTGGTCTTGCCTTCCCTGATAGTGACCCCTTCCGAAGTTCCCCCTCTGTGGCCCCTGCCCCAGCCACTCAGGCCTCCAGCTCAGCCGACGGTCGGGCTCCTGGTGCCCCCACCTCGGCGGCTGCTGCCATTGGGGCTGCCTCTGCTCCCTCTGCTCCCTTTGCCTAAGCTCCCCCCTTCTCTCTTCCTGTCCTCTTCCTCCCTTCGACTCTTTTTCCTCCTCGGTCGCCCACCTGGCCAACTTCCTTGCAAATTCCGGGTTCGACGCCTCCCCGTCGACCTCTCTCGCCGCCCTCTCCATCAGCTCCTCGTAGGAGAGAGGGGGAATCCTCTTCAGCTCCATGCGGAAGAAACCCTGCTGCAGGCCCAGGGTGAAGGCCATCATCAGACTGTGGCCCGGCATCTCCTGGACCTGGGTGACCTCCTCCTGGAACCGATCTACATAGCTCCCCAACGTCTCGTTCACCCCCTGCTTTATGTGGAACAGGGACTCAGACTCCTTCTTCCTCTTCTTTGAGGTAGTGAACCTCAACATGAACCCTCGGCGTAGGTCCTCGAAGCAATAGATGGAACTGGCCGGCAGCTGGTGGAACCACTCCCTTGCCTTCTCTCGGAGCGTGATGGCGAAGAGACGGCACTTGAATCCGTCCGACATCTGACGGATGGAGACTACGTCCTCGAACCATTGGACATGCTGAACCGGGTCTCCTTTCCCGGTGTAGTAGGACATCTCGGGCTCCCTGAACCCTTCTGGTACTGGTGCTGAGGAGACCAGCTCGCTGAATGGGCTGCTTCCAACCGCCGGGCGAGTCGGCGAGTCCCGCGAGCCCAACTCGCCGAATCGGCCTCGGCCTGCCGAACCGGGGAAGAGCTCGCGCCCCGAGAGCTCGCTCCCCCGGCCTTCCTCAGCCACCTCCTTTCCAGCTCGCCGACCAGGGGCGTCCTCGCCCAGAGAGGGGGCGGCCGCGATCTGGGCTGCCGGAGTCGAACACTCAGCCCGTACGCCGAGTGCGATCTTGACGAGGTCCAGCACCTCGTTCCTGAAGTCTTCAAACATCCCTACTGTCGCGAGAGGCGGGGGGCGGCGAGTTCTGCCTGTCAGATCCTTGTCCTCCCGTCATTGAGCTCGCCGAAGCTTTTCTGCACTGACCACTCTCCACGCTCACCGCACCAAGATGTTGAAACCGGAAACCGGCCTCTTGTGGAGTTCGACCCTTGGGGAAGGGGTGGTCTCGCGCCTACTTTGCTCCTGCAAGAAAAACAGCGAAAGAGACAAGAAAGAACAGACCCAAGGGCTCGGCAGGGAGGTCCCACCACAAACCCGGAAGATCTCTGAGCGCTTCCCCTCCTTAGCCAAGAGCCGAGCTAAGGTACCCTCAGAGAACACTTAAAAATGAGAGTAAGGAAGCACTGGAAGCGTGTCCTCTGAGGTACCCCTTGGGTCTTATTTATAGATTTTCAGAATCTGAACTGCCAATAACCAAAAGAACTGACCTGGAAGTACCAAAAAGCCCCTGGTTGGGCCTGCCAACAGCCAAACTCCGCTGTTCTGAATAGCTATGCGCAGCCCAACCTGGTCTGCCAACAGCGGGGCTCCGCTGTTCTGAGTAGTTATTCGCACCCCTGGGGGTCAGCTCGCCTCCAGTTTCCCCGCAGGAGGCGGGCGCGGCCTGGCCTCGCGGCTCGCCCATCCTCCCTGGGCGAGCGCGAGACGATATGAGCGAGCTGTCTGTCTTCTGCCGGGCGGACCGGCAGCCCGGTCGCGTGCGGGTTGGCCGGCGATCGTCGCGATCAAGGTCGCGACTCGCATATCGCAGGTCGCCGGGCTTATCTGCTTTGGCCAAGGATTCCTTGTGCGACCCGCTCGCTCGCCTGCCGGCTCGCTCGCCTGAAATGGGCGGGAGCGGGCCAACCCTTCTGCTGCTTTGCTCAACCTCTCTGGCGGGACCCGCTCGCCGGACACGGGGTTGTACAGCGAACATCTTCAAGAACGACTTTGAGACGTCCAAGACTTCAATCCTGCCAAACTCTAAAGGCACAACCCACAAAAGTCCCCGGAGGTTCTATTTATAGACCTAGCCAGCTTGCTGAATCTAGGGTCTCGCACAGTTTTTCCAACCTCATTGCGCTTCCAAAAAATGAGGATTGTATACTTCCCGTATTTGGCGAGGCCAACAAAGGGTATCTCAGCGTCAAATAATTATCAAGATACCCTTACAGTATCTAAGCTCGTTCTCAGTCCGCAGACACCACGACGGGGATCGCTATCACCTTGCAGGGAGCCGAGAACATCTTGCTCAAGCTAATCGGCGACCAGATCGATCTAGCACAGGGGTGGGCCCACTTACCTCAACCCCACCCTCGACCCACCACCCCGGCCCACCACCTAGAGGTGGATCCAGGAAATTAGAAATGAGTGCATAAATTTATTTTAAGACAATAGTACATAAAATGTTCTAAATTAATTTTGAGGGTTCATGTACCTGAGTTTGCTCTGCGAATAGTCGGATTTGGTCTGAGAATAGCCAAATTTGATTTGCAAATAACTAAATTTTGGTCTATTTATAAACAAACGCAAAAAAGAGGGTATCATTGTCCCTTTGCCACCCCCCTATGGATCTGCCACTGCCGCCACCCGACCTCGGGTCTTTGCCTATAAATATGACCCTCCGTCGAGGAGAAGACAATGACATCAACCCACAGAAGACCTCGCCTAGAATTCGTGAGCTTTCTAGTGCATCCTGCGAGTATGCATCTCCCCTTTCACTTAGCGCAGTGCTTGGTTAGGGTGGGAGAGAGTTTCTATACACTCATGGGTGTGAGGCAGGACCTCCGAGCTATAGATATTCACCTTCTTGTTCACTCTTTTTCGCCCGTGACTTCTATTTTAGTGGGTCAGTAACCTCGACCCACACTCTAAGTCCGAACTCTAAAGTGGAGCTCTTGGCTTCAACATATATATGAAAAAACTAAGCTATCTGTTAGATTTAAAAAAGTAAAATTAAATGGCAAAGATTCATTTGATGGTTCAATTTAAAGATCATGATCACCCCAAGTTTTTCTTTTTAATATAGTATATATGTGTGTGTGTGCAAACATTTTAGAGTCCATGCAAACGGTACCACGTAAAGTGTGGTGTGTCCATAATACTTGGAAGTCGCTTGAACAACAATATTGTATTGTCGTCATTGTACACTGCACTTGGGAGGACCCATCCACACCCGCCAGTTTAGTTACAAAGAAATGGAAAACAAAATATGAACATGAATGTTGGGGTGACACAAACAATATCGGGAATAAGTTACCTCCTTCCAAAGGCCACATAACCCAAAAGAATGGATACAAAGGTAGCAAAAGATAAATCAAGGAAGAACTAGCAATCGATTTAATTAACAAAACTTGGCACCCCGCAAACATGCACTATGAAGCTTTATTTGGTTTAGAAAAGACGAAAAAGCATTATTAACATTACCTCGTGGCTGAATACAAATATGACTAGACTGAACTGCAAAAGGTGCAACACCTCCCTCTCCATCAGAACTGTGATGAATCATTTCAGGACCTTCTTGTTTTTCGTTCCCATCATTCTGCAGCATTAGACAAAAAATCAGTTCGTTAAAGTGAAACAAACAGATTTTGATCAAATAATTGTAACAGATAAAATTTAACACGATTATATGCATAATTAGTTATCTAACAAAAACATCTCAATCACTTTCATGCTTAGTTTATGTGCAAATAGTGTAAATGTTTCAGGAATAATTTTGAACAATTTTTTCATGTTATCTCAGGTCTATTATTATCCTTCCAAATCCCCCAACACTAGGTTATCTAGCCATATAATTCTGTAAAATTTACCTTCCAATGTATGTCCAAATCACAGATTTATTTTCAATTAACATATAATATAATCATTCCTTAATTCATAATTTCTAATTTTGTCACAACTACATCATAACATTCTCATTTCCCCCGCATTAAACTTAGTTGTAAAATGATGCCAAATGGTAATTTTATTAAATTTACCTCCAATCCTACGTGATGTCCTCATATTACTCAGTGGATATGGTGCATTTATCTACTTTAACCAAACAATCTTAACTCATGAAGTTATATCCTATTTATACCTCGTTCATTGATGTATTAAATCTCTCAAAAATAAATGTTATTTTTATCTTGAAATAAAAATGCATGATCATTATTTTAATACACTAAAAATGATAGCTTCAACTATCATCAAACAATATATGTGATTAATGTGAACAACAATGCCTGATATCGAGACAAATCGAGGCAATCTCTCGAGGACAAGATTCATTTAAGAGTTAGCTCTCAAGGGGAGCCAAATACCTAATGATCCAAAATCCTCTAAAAGACTCACTATTACTCTATTATATAGGCGGGAGTCTATTTCATATATTTACTATTTTCGAGTTGTATTTGGCACTTGATCAATCCGGAAGCTATGAGTCATTCGATTTGGGTGACCTAGTTATACATGTCTATATATATATATGCACATGTATATATATATATATATATATACTCTGTTGGTGTAAGGCAATCTCTCGAGGACAAGATTCATTTAAGAGTTAGCTCTCCAGGGGAGCCCAAATACCTAATGATCCAAAATCCTCTAAAAGACTCACTATTACTCTATTATATAGGCGGGAGTCTATTTCATATATTTACTATTTTTGAGTTGTATTTGACACTTGATCAATCCGGAAGCTATGAGTCATCTGATTTGGGTGACCTAGTTATACTTGTCTCTAGATATATATATATATATGCACATGTGTGTGTGCATATATATATATATGCACATGTGTGTGTGTGTCTATATATATATATATATATATATGCACATGTGTGTGTGCATATATATATATATGCACATGTGTGTGTGTGTCTATATATATATATATATATATATATATATATATATATATACTCTCTTGGTGTAACTCCTAGGGCTTCCCGATATTCCAACATACCCATGGTTTCATCCATCCAACCGCACTCCATGATCCCTTATTCCATCGCCACCCACGATTATAAACTTCCTCAGCCACACGACGTATCTCCCCCACCACATCCCCTCAACACAACTCGTCTTGTTCGCCAACCTATAGAACCATCTCCTCGATAGCATCCAGCCGTTGACACCCAAGTCGATTCCATCCTTCATTCCACGCCGACACTCCACAAGCATGACATTCCCTCTGTCACTAACCATCACTTACAAAGTCCTTCCATTCCCTCATTGACTTCCACTCCACCATCAGCAGCTTGATTGACATTTCCCCCACCATCCCTCACTCACGACCATCCTCGCTGTCTATTACACCCAATCCTCCCACCTCCAGTCACGAATTTCTCCAGCCATCACCTCCTAGTTTCCCATCCTCCCGCAAGCCATACTCCGATCCCTCTTACAGCCGCAATCCTATCCAGACCACCTTTGTTTCCCATTGGCAACATCCATCCCAGTGAGAGTCAGCAACCTTGGATCTCCACCTTTACTTAATCTCAATTCCGCCTGCACGTGTAAGTTGTATTTTGGATGTTTCTGTTTTCTATATTGTTATTTGAACTATATTTTGTCGGGTATGAATACTATATGTTGTGTTTTGGGGAATTTGTTTGATTTGCAAGGTTTATTCGACGCATGCTTGAAATACTTGCCCCCCAATTGCTTGTGAATTAATGTTTGATTTTCCAATTCAATTTTATGTGAACGAAAGTGCTCCTGACTAGGCTTTGTTTAAATTAATTTCTTGCTACTAATCTATAATCGGACTGTTAATATTACATTTACACTCACATTAAAGTTTGTTAGTAAGCGCACGGAATTTCACTTAAAGGTGCATTTAGGGCATCCACATTAACAATCTAACCCTGCATCACTTAGTTGTCAAGATCCATCCAACATAGTAGAATAATATCTTTTACTTGAAAGTAATTTAAATTACAAACAAATGAATATTACTTTTCAAAACTTAAGATTGATCAATATTCTCAATCTTATAATTGAGGTTGGAGAACTCACCCAAATTTTTCATAGAAACAAGATGGTGATTACAACTTTAATTCAAGAAGTAATAATAACAATAATTTTAACTCTAAACCATCAAATCAAAATTTTAATAATTCAAACTCTAATCGCAAACAATTTTAAGATTTGTAGAAGTTCTAGTGGAAACAACAGCAGAAACATCTAATGCTATAACTTTTCCCAAATTAAGAATTATGTGTTGACAACCATTCCAACCTTTTTTTTATATTTTGCATGAATTAGAGTGTTGACAACCATTCCAACCTTTTATTTATATTTTGCATGAATTAGAGTAAAATTGAATTTTTCTATGGATGTGCTGGTATTTGCATTGGTATTACATTCGTACACCATGCACTTGTGATTTTTTATAACTTGAAATTTTATTGCACTTTAACATTCGCATCATAATTTGCGTATTGTATTGATTATAGTGCTTCTATATTTGTCATCAAGTTTTTGGCCATTGTCAAAAACCTCAGATTAAAGCATAAAAATAGATCACTAATAATGTGCTAAATACTTTAATACTTTGATTCATATGAATCAAGAAATATTGTGTAAAATAATTATACAAAATTGATTGTAAGAGCGACATATATGTAAGAGAATGAAAAATGAGTTTAATCAATTTATGTATATATATATATAGTGCTAAGCATATATAACAGAAGTAATTTAAACATATATACTACTAACCTAACCTAAAATAAATTAGTGGATGATATTTTCACATATCATGTCAGATGATATTTTGAAAAAATCAAATAAGCAGGCTTATACTCATAAAAGTGATCACAACATAAGTTTTAGTTTTGTGTAAGAAGATAAGCCAAAACTAATTAAAACAGTAAACACTACATGGAGAGCTTAACATAAGCATGAATGGCATTTGTAAGGGCAACCTAAATAGTTGGTATATAGCAACCAATTATTATGATGATCAAATTGCCTTTTTTAGCAATTCAACTCAAAAGAAAAAAAATAAAGTAACCAGTCAAGGTGAAATTAGAACTATTTAGATGAAATAAATAGAGAAGCATAAGAAACATCAAACCTTTCCAACATCAGAACTCTTGCTCGGCCCTGATTCATGATCATGATTATTTTCCTCGGATTGGCAACTGTAGTGAGAAAACGAAAATTCTCAACATAGATTATATGATTGAGATGAAGATGAAATCCATAAAATAGTTGGAATTTTGATAACTCAAACATTCAAATCAAGCAAAGAAAGACAGTCTTATAAAAAAGAAAAATCTAACGAATAGAAATTAACCATAAAATAATCTTCTTCATTTCAGTATTATAAAATAACATTCTTCATATCAGTACTATGAATTATCCTTACACAAGAGAGCGAAAATGAAAATTCTCAGCGTAAATGCACCCCCACCCCCATCAATAAGATGAGCATGAAATCCATAAAATAGTTCTGCTCCTGATATCTCAAGTAATCAAATCAAATTGAAGTTAACACTAATGATAAGATAATTTAGATTTCTTTGGTTAATTTGCATGTTTAACTTTATATTGATTTTGTAGTGAAACTGTCTAAATGCTCCTTGCTAATTCCATCAATGACACTTCAACAAGCTGACGTCCATATAAAGGACAAAAATGTTTTTCTCAGAAAATTAAATTTTGGAAAAAAAATATCATAAATAAATCAGGGAAACTTTTGCATATAATAAGAAACCTAGGGCATAAATGGAGTCGACAGCAACCAAACAATTTTACCAATCCTGGAAAAAAAACTCAACTTCTGACGCATGAGTGTCTTCAACATGCATATAACTGCCACCTCTAACATATTCAGGAAAAAACAACAGAATCATGAAACCATTTTCCCAATCGCCGAAGAAAAGGCAACTTCTGACAAATGCCTAAGTGTATCCAAATACGCGGATCCATAACATTTCTGGTGTGCCTAAAAATGTGATTTCTCGATTTCTTTAAAACAATGTCATCCCTTAGGGTTCTGATATCAAAATATGAGGGGGGAGAGCGCTCCTCTACTAAACTTTCAAGACGTTATAAAATGTGCCCCTACTTCTATATTTATAATCTCCACCACAAAAATTCTACGAACAATACTTAATGAAAAGACCGCAAAAGTAAGATTCACTCAACATCATTCAATAATATATATTGTATTCCACGCTAGCCACAGTGAAACACTTTGAGTGGACCAGACAATTCTGAGCACACGTGCCGCTCAACTAATTTTCATCTAACAGATTTTTGCATATGCATACTGTTGGAAAAGCCCACTTAACATTAGGCCCATTTGTATAGCATTTATTGATTTTTCTCTCCTCTCTTTAGTCCCACATTGTGTATAGGACTTTTCTCTCTCTTTCTCTCATCTATATATATGTACTCATTCTTTGTATTTGTATCAAGTGGACATATATACAAGGTTGGCTTTCTCCATTTCTACGTGGTATCAAAGCGAGGTTCGACTCTCCTGCGGACTCCCTCTACTGTCCGCCCAGCAGCCTGCGGTCTCTGCGGCCTCCCTTGTCCAGTCCGCATCCTCTAGTCGCATCTCTCCTGCGGCCTCACTTTTCCTGTCCGCTTCCTCTCCCGTGGATCCACTTCGTCCCCCCCTCTCTCCCTTTCTCCTCAGGCCCCCCCCCCTCCTTTTATAGCCATCCTGTGGGGTCCACTGCTTCCCCTTGTCCGCTGCGGCCTCCTCCTGTCCGCCGCGACCTCGGCGACCTCTCTCCTTGGTCTCCATCCGCCGTTCGCGCTGCGTTCGCCAGCTCGCCAGCTCGCCAGCTCGCCAGCCCGCCAGCTCGCCAGCCCGCCAGCCCGCCAGCCCGCCAGCCCGCCAGCCCGCCAGCCCGCCAGCTCGCAAGTCAGCCCCGGCGTGTCCTCTCTTATCCGTTCTCTCCTGTCCGCCGCGGTCTGACCCAGACCGCCGCGACCTGAACCAGCCCGCATCATCCTCCAGCTCGCCACGACCTCATCCAGGTCGCCGCATCCTCATCCAGGTCGCCGCGTCCTCTCCCAGTCCGCTCTCTGTTTGCTTCCTCTAGCTGCTGCCTCCAGTCCGCTGCGGTCTCCTCCAGCTCGCTGCGACCTCCTCCCACTCGCTGCAGCCTCCTTCAGCTCGCTGCGGCCTCCAGCCCGCTGCGGTCTTCTCCAGCTCGCTGCGGCCTCCAGACCGCTGCGGTCTTCTCCAGCTCGCTGCGGCCTCCAGCCCGCTGCGGTCTCTTCCAACTCGCTGCGGCCTCCTTCCAGCTCGCTGCGGCCTCCTTCAAGCTCGCTGCGGCCTCCATGTCTACCTCTGCAGACTCCGTCGGTACGGCAGTTCCTCCTGAACGCCCGGCCTCTCTACCAGAAGTCCGAGACGAGCTCCGGATCACCACAATTTCGCTCAATGGCAAGAAGAACTTTGTGGAATGGGCACACTCAGTTCGCCGTGTCCTTCAGTCCAAGGGATTCCTTCATCATCTGACCCAGACCGTTATTGGTGTCCCTACTGAGGAGTGGTTACGCAATGATGGGCGTGTGCAGACTTGGCTCCTCAACTCTCTTGATGGCGAATCTTATCGTCTGACCATGTATCATGAGACGGCCAAAGGCATGTGGGACGAGCTATACACCCTCTACTCCGGCAAAGATAGTCTCCACCATCTCTATGATATCATCACCGCTCTCCAGGCCCTTGACAGCAGTGACGCCACCGACTTGACATCCTTTGTTGCTCAAGCCCGGTCTCTGGTTGAGGCTTGGATCCACCATCAGCCTCCCACTCTAGATCTCGCTGCTCAACGTACCCAGAAGGAAGCTGTGGGTATCGCCATGATGATGGCCCGGGTACCCCCTCATCTTCACAGTGTCCGGGCTCACATCCTCTCCTCTACTGTTACACCGTCCTTTTCCGACGTGTGCTCAATGCTTCTCAAAGTCTCCCCGCCTCCGGATGTTCCCGGACTTCCTTCTCCGGCTCTTGTTCAACAGGCACCTGCTCCCTTACTACCTCTTCCCCCCTCTGCCCGTGGTGGCCGCTCTGACTCTCGCGGCTGGGGTCGCGGTGGCCGGTCTAGGCCTCAATGCTCGTTCTGTGGTAAAGATGGTCATCTTGAGGCCACTTGCTTTCGCAAACATGGCCGTCCGCCTCGTCCACATGCCTCTGCTGCTACTACCGACTCTGCCTCCTCTCGTACTGAGCTCGACGAGGTTCGTCTTCAGCTCCAGCACCTTCATGGCTTGCTCAGCCGTCCGCCTGCCTCGGTTGCCTCTGCTGCCTCTCTCTCCAATGAAGGTATCGCCTGCCTCTCCTCTGGCCCGCGCTGGATCCTTGATTCTGGTGCCACTCATCATATCACCTCTGTTAAGCCACCACAGTACTTGTCTTCACCTCACCCGAAGTACATTACTGTTGCTAATGGAGCGTCGGTTCCCGTATCTGGATGTGCTGATATTTCTCTCACCTCTTCTCTCCTCCTACGCTCGGCTCTACATGTTCCGGGCTCTCCTTTCAATTTACTCTCTGTCGGTCGCCTTACTACTGATTCTAATTACTCAGTGACATTTACTCCTTCTTCTTTTCTCATACAGGATCAGCAGACGCAGACTATCATTGGTAGAGGACGACTGCAGAATGGGCTCTATCTCCTTGACGACTCTCCTACTGTCCTCGCATCTACCTCCTCTTCGGATTGGCATCGCCGTCTGGGACATGCTCCTCTTCCAGTCCTCCGGAAGGCCCTTCCTGATGTCACTCTCCCTGCTTTTCGTTGCGACACATGTATTTTGGGCAAACAGCCCCGTTCTTCTTTTCCCCCTCATTGTACTCGGAGCTCCGCTCCTTTTATTTTAGTACACTCCGATATATGGGGTCCGTACAAAGTTACTAGTATTTCTGGCTATCGCTATTTTCTTACTTTTATTGATGATTACTCTCGCATGACATGGTTATATCTCCTTCGGGATCGCTCTGAACTTCCCCGCGTATTCCGGGCTTTCATCCTCGAGACCCGCACTCAGTTCTCTGCGCCTATTCGCACTATTCGTACAGACAATGCGCGGGAGTACACCAGCCATACGTTTGTCACTCTCTGCTCTGAATTCGGCATTCTTCACCAAACCTCCTGTCCGTACACTCCACAACAGAATGGTGTCGCCGAGCGCAAGAATCGTCACCTTCTTGATGTCGCTCGCTCGCTTATGCTTCAAATGCAGGTCCCCAAACCGTACTGGAACTACGCTCTCTCCACGGCTTGCTTCCTCATCAACCGCCTCCCGTTTTCCGTCCTCCAGTATGCTACTCCCTTCAGCCTCCTCTTTCCCACAACTTCGCCTTTTCCTCTTCCACCACGGGTGTTTGGGTGTACCTGCTACGTTCACCACCTCGGTCCCTCCACGGACAAGTTGGACCCTCGTGCCACCAAGCAGATCTTTGTCGGGTACTCGCGCACTCAGAAGGGTTATGTATGGTATTCGCCTACTACCCGCAAGGTTACTATCTCGCCTGACGTAACTTTCCGTGAAGATCTTCCTTTCTTCCCTGCTCCGGATATCGCTCTGCCTCCCGCTCCCGTCGTTCGTCCTATCATTCCTGCTCCTCACTCCTCAGCCTCTCTCCCTTCACCACCTCCGGTCCGTCCACCACCCCCGGTTATCCGGGTCTATTCTCGTCGCTCTCCTCATTCTGTGGCTCCTCTGCAGTCGGCTTCGCCCTCTGGTGCTCTGCTCCCTGCTGCTCCGGCTCCCGTCTCCACCGCTCATCCGATGGTGAACTACGTCTCGCTCCATCGCCTCTCCCCCTCTCTTCTTCACCTTGCCACCTCCTTATCTTCTGTTTCAGTCCCTAACTCTTTGCAGGAGGCGCTTCACCATCCTGGCTGGCGGGCTGCCATGGACGAAGAAATGACGGCCCTTTGGGCCAACCAGACCTGGGTCTTGGTTCCCTTACCTCCCGGTCAGCACCCGGTTGGATGCAAATGGGTCTTCGTTATCAAGCATGCTCCGGATGGCACTATTGCCCGTCTGAAGGCCCGTCTTGTGGCCCGGGGCTTCACACAACAGGAGGGCCTCGACTATGAGGAAACATTCTCTCCGGTGGCCAAGCTTAACACTGTCCGCGTTCTTCTCTCCGTCGCGGTACACCGCCGCTGGCCTCTTCATCAACTTGATATCAAGAACGCCTTTTTGAATGGCGACCTTCAGGAAACTGTCTACATGCGCCAACCGCCCGGGTTTGAGACCACGGGGGAGTCTCGGGTCTGTCTTCTCAAAAAGTCAATTTATGGTCTCAAACAGTCCCCACGGGCGTGGTTTGACAAGTTTAGCAAGGTGGTTCGGGACATGGGGTTCACTCGGAGCTCTGCAGATTTCTCCCTCTTTACCCGACACCGGGCCACTGGCACCGTTCTTCTGTTGGTTTATGTTGACGACATCCTTCTCACTGGGGATGACTCAAAGGGGATTCAAGACGTCAAACAACACCTGAGCACTGTTTTTCAGACTAAAGATATGGGGAAACTTCGCTACTTCCTTGGTCTCGAGATCGCCCGGCGGCCGGACGGGTTGGTACTCTCCCAACGAAAGTACTGTCTCGATCTTCTCAAAGATGCTGGTCAGTCTGGTTGCAAGCCAGCATGTACCCCGATGGAGGCAAATCACAAATTATGCGCTCATGCTTCGGATGACGATTTGCTACTTCCGAACCCGGAATACTATCGACGCCTTGTGGGCAAGTTGATCTATCTAACAGTCACAAGGCCAGATATATCATTTGCAGTTGGGGTTGTCAGTAGGTTCATGCATGCCCCCCGGGCTTCTCATCTCCAAGCGGTTGAACGGATTCTCCGATACCTTAAGGGAGCTCCAGGCCAAGGGCTGGTTTACAAAACCTCCGACTCTGCTCCCGCATTGGTTGCCTATTCTGATGCCGACTATGCGGGTTCCCTGGACGATCGAAGGTCAACTAGTGGGTTCTGTACGTATTTTGGTGGGCATCTTATTACTTGGAAGAGTAAGAAACAAGCTGTGGTGGCTCGTTCCTCTGCAGAGGCTGAATACAGATCGATGGTCTCAGTTGTTTCAGAACTCACATGGCTTGAAAGTCTCCTCACTGACCTGGGAGTAAAACTCCCCTCCTCTGCTGTTCTATTTTGTGATAGTCAAGCCGCCATACACATCGCAAAGAATCCGGTCTTTCATGAGCGCACAAAACATATCGAGGTTGACTGTCACTTTGTTCGTGAAAAGGTTCAACTGAAGAAACTTGAATTAAAGCATGTTCCAGGAACTGATCAAGTTGCCGACATCCTCACAAAGGCCTTATCAAGCACTCTGTTCTACCAATGTTTGTCCAAGCTGGGTGCATATGACCTATACGCTCCAGCTTGCGGGGGAGTGTTGGAAAAGCCCACTTAACATTAGGCTCATTTGTATAGCATTTATTGCTTTTTCTCTCCTCTCTTTAGTCCCACATTGTGTATAGGACTTTTCTCTCTCTTTCTCTCATCTATATATATGTACTCATTCTTTGTATTTGTATCAAGTGGACATATATACAAGGTTGGCTTTCTCCATTTCTACACATACCAATACCTCCCTCGAGAAATTTGTCATGCTCTCAAGGAAAAAGTCATAGAACTGAAGTTTGAACTTGCCACAATAAACTCATCTGAAGGGGGGGGGGGGGGGGGGGGTGTTCCATGCGACTAGATTTGGTCAATGTTGATTGAATGGGCTATTGGATCGGATCCGGATCGATTACAAGTATTTACTCATGCGATCCAGACCCATGACTATATCGAGAAGGGGAACCCTAGTCTCGACACCTCATACAATTGAGGAACTTGATCGCCTTCTTTCCTCTGCACAGACGCGCACAGATCACACACTTCGGCGCCAAGGGACACTCAGTGATGAGGCAGTTGTAGCCAACAGTGCGTTGAACCGCTCCCAGACAGAGCAATAGGCGTTCGTGTACAGAATTCGAAGTATGCAATAGGTCGACGACGAAGGTGTGTGTGCATGCAGTGGGTTCTTAGACGGGAAAGGGGATCATGTGCGGTAGTGTGCTTCTCTGGTGGTAGCGGGAGTTGGTCGTCTGATGATGAAGATTCGTGCAGAGTTTTTGCATCCGTAGCTCAATACATTGCAATAATTCTTATTATTCCACAACCGATGGTGTCTGATTCCACACATGGAGTCATTCATCGGATCTTGTATTTTTTCGAGTATTCCGACATTGCATTTTTGTGTGGATGTGACTATATATCAGTGGGATAGTCGATTATTTACATATATGTGTTTCTTAAGATAGAAGCACATTATTGTTCACAACATATCATAAATAAAATGTGAAATACAACTTACTGAAACATGCTTGATACCGACTCTTAAGGGTTTAGGGTGGTTTCCCTTTAAGAGCCTTCTCTCAAAAGAGATCTTAAGCCAAACAATGGTCCAAGATAACGAATAAAACTCACTACCACTCCCTTCTGTAAAGGAGTGGGACATACAAATTATAGTAATGTTTTTTGACTTCATGTGTAGATGACGGCGTGTGTCAGGAGGTCGTCTTCATATCATCATGTTGTCGTGTTTAAAGATGCGCCTCGAAAAACTGCTATGAGTTTCCTACCAGAACCACATGATGTAACAAGATTGTGGTTGGCACACAATTAGATGTATTGAGTGACTGCTATATCCGCGAGAATCATCCCCTGGACAAGGTGGTGGTCCACGAATCTTTTAAGATGGAAGAGCTGAAACATGGATGGATACAACTACGAGGACCGAGGGGGAGCTTGAGGCAGTATGTCTGTAACATCCGTAATTTCTGACGCGGAATTATATTAATTGTAGGGTCAAGTCGCGACGAATTTTGATCGAGGCAGCGCGTCGTCGAGGTACGATATTACTGTGGTCAAAAAGTCGCATTTTTTTTAATTTGTGAATTATGTTAATTATATTTAGTGAGACGCATTTTAATTTAATGACGTAGCGCGACAAATTATTATGCTAAATAGGAGTTAAGGTGAATTGGCTCATTTTGGGGTGCCAATAGCAGGTCTCAATCCCCCCCCCCACCCCTCTCATGCGGTTAATAAGAAAACCGCAAGCCATGAATTTATTTCCCGTAAACCTCATTTCACGGGAGAATAGAAAGCCGCATCTCATTCTCACGAGATTTAGCCGCAAACCGCAGTCTTCCGATAGTCTCTCGTTCTGCATGTCGCATCGCCCGAGCCGACGCCTCTCGCAGGCCCTAGCCGACGGCCGATCCCCCTCCAGAACCCCTCACTGACCTCTCCTCTTTCCTCTACGGGCGTCGGTGGGTGTTCCTTTTCGTTCCTTGGCCGTGGAAAAACCGATTTCAACCCTAATCGGTGGAGGTTGAACATTTTGGTTCTGGTAAGTTTTATTTCTTCCTTTTCTCAATTCCTTCATGGAAATCCTTTGATTGGGAAGTTAATCTAAACTAGGATTTCTTCATCTTGCCCTACTTAGGTTTTGGAGTACGGATTCCACCGCGAAATTGGAGTTGGGTGCATTGAGAGCATCAATCCCTCCCACGTAAAGATGATACGCTATGTTAGCCGTTAATTTTGGACTACCCTAGCATTTTGGAATTTTTCCTACATTAACCCTAAGGGGAAAATGCGAGATTTAAGTGTTGCTTGGTTTGCAGATTTGTGGTGGCCTAGAAACAAGGCTTCGAAAGCCCCAGCAGTCGGATTTCCTTTGGAAAATCAAATGTCGCCGCGCAGAGTGTACGAGTGTCGCACCACCACTGTAAGGAAACCTAATTTCTGTTAGTTAGACATAGCAAAAAAAATATTTTGTATACGCATGTGTAGGCTTTGTACAAATATCATGACCATGCATAGAAAGGTGTGGTGGTAGGAAAACGATCGCGAAAAATGTGTAGGATGACACCCTTCTCCAAGACCAAAGTAGTCAGATCCTGAACAGTAATGTTAGGTACGAAACATTTACCCGCGTACGTAATTTGAAGTTTGTCCAACCAAGGGCGTGAATGTCCCTTCGCCTAGGATGAGCGTTAAGTGGAGTCAGTTTGTAGTAGCTTCCACATCCAGTTTTCTTTTTTTCAGCATGTATTTGTAAATATGGACAATGTATCTTGTTAATGTTTTTTTATGTCATGTATCAGACTTATTATATTATTTCAGAATTGCAATCATTTCACTTCTATTCATGTTTAGTGGCTCTGTGAATCTAGATATTAGGTATGTGGTTACCCTTAGTTTACTTTCTTAGCTTACGTTGTAAGTTTTTAAAATTTTAGTAGTTTCTACTTTATACCTGTTGTGTACTAGTTTTGATACTGTTTTCTAGTTCTTTTTGTATCGCTGACCCGGCCGGATGGCTGATTATTAAAAAACTGGGAAGGGGTGTTACAATGTCACCTCGCCAATGTTAGCTACAACTATAAATAGATAACCTACAACAAACTAAAGTGGGCAGTGATGTTTGTTTGCATGAATGTCAATTGTTGTTAGGCCCGAACTAAAATTGCACCTGACGCAATTTTTTGATGCGATCTTTAAGTTGGACAACCAAAAACTCAATCTAACATTCCCCGGGTAGATTGCATAACATGGTGGGAGGTACTCGACCGCAACCCAGGCCAACCACGTAGCCAACCCTCAGAGTTCCTCAAATAGGAGGGACCAAAGTCTACGAACATATCAAGTACTTCAAACTGCGAGTCCGCTTGCCGATCAGCAGTCAACGGATGGTAGTTAGAGTTCATGTGAAGTTAAGTACCTTGGAGCTTGAGCAAGGCTTATTAAAGGTGGGATCTCAGTCAATTACAATAAACTGCAAAAATCCATTTAGGCTACAATTTAATAAACGAAAGTTTTAGCCACGTGTTGAGTAGCGAATGGGTGCAGTAGGAGAATGAAGTGGCAAACTTGGACAGACAGTCCACCATGACAAGGATGTTAACATATTTGTTGGGCATAGGAAACTTCGTGATGAATTTTAACATTTCAATGGAAAGTGATGAAGTTTAACATGTCACTGGAGGGATGTTATGAGGAGTCAACATGAGGGGAAAGCACTTGTGTTGCCCGTCGATGGTTTGGATTGAACTAAACAATGAGTTCCAAAATGCATGAAGAGGCAGTGAAGATGTTGAGGCGACACATAAGGTGTTTCCCTTGGCAAGAGTGAACATGGGATGTACCTAATGATCAGATTGGATAGTCACCAAGATGTTGCGGTGGTAGGGATCCGCTTCGACTTCGTTATGGAACAATGATTCCTCTGTGGCATCACGATAAAAATAATAATAATAATAATAAATTATTATTAACTCCATTTTTTATATATGACAATCAATATATTATGAAGCTTGAGTTAATATTATTTCAAATTTTTTATATATACATATATATGCGCATACACACACACATATATATCTTAATTACCAAATATTGGATTTTGTTAGGATAAAATAATAATAACAATAATAATAATGAAATGAGAAACTTTATAATAGAAAGAAATTTGCTATATTTATTTAAGAGATTGAAGAAATGTTCCTGTGTTACTTAAAAGAGTAAGAAATAATTATTTTATGTTTTTTATGGATTTTGAATATTTCACCAATCATTTCTCCATACACAAACCCATTGGAAGGGGAGTAGAGTTGTGTGTTCTAGGCACCACAAACATGAAAAAATAAGTCACTATAGAATACTAAATGAATACCAACCATTGGAAAAATGCTCCCGCGTCCACACCGACCAATTGAACTAAAACTTAAAATACAAGGAGTGGCTTGTTTCCCTTTCCCCAAACAACAACAGACAACACCCCCATTTGAACCCGATGTGTGAAATGAGGCCCGCAATTTCCATCGAAGGATGTTGTGTGGAAGTCGAAGAGCTTGTTGGAGGCTTTGGGAATTCATTTTAAATTTCTTCCTTCAGAATCAGTTTTTTGAGGGATGGAAAAGAAGCATGTAACAACCCGATTATAATAGGGAATAAAAATAATAATAAACCCTATTCCTCTCATTTAACCCGTCAGCCCACCCCCCCCCTCCTGATACCTCATCTTCTCCCCCGGTCCAGATTTCTCCCGCACAGCCGCAACCCGCAAACCCTGCTCCTGATTCCTCCCTTGTCTCCCGTAGGTCGCACCGCAAGCACCTCTCCCGGCCTCCGTCGGCGTCTTCTCCGACTGCTCCTTCCCTTGTGGCTGACGCCTTCTCCGGCTCCTCTTTCCCCCGTAGCCGACGACAACTCCTCTGTCTCTTCCCTCCATGGCCGCCGCTCGTGCCTGCCGCTCCTACTCCTCTCCAGGGCGGCATCTGCGCTTCCACCCCTCCAATGGACCGGCAGCCGCCTCCTGCTCCTCCCCAGGCCGGCAACCCCTTCGTCTCCTCCATTTCTGGATGGTCGGCAGCGACTCCTTCCTCCTAGGGGGCCGACAACTTCAGATCTCGCCTCCTCTTCCTCCGACAGCCGCTTCCTCTCCTTTTTGGCTGAGATTTACGGCGAGGAATGCCTAGGGTTTGGTTCCCTCTCCTCCTTGAGCCCGGTTTTGACTCCTTTTGGTAAGATTGCTCCTCAAATCTCGCGTATTCATATTTTCCTGCATCTCTATTGAATTATTTGCGCTTCAAATATCATACAATTTGTGATTCATAATGTTGCCCCATTTGTAATCGTCTAATTTCGTCGTATTTATGATTTCCAGCGCAACTCCTCGACTCAAGTGATAGAATTCCTCAAAATCCCTCTCCGAATTAGGGTTTTCCCTAACCTAAGCGCCGCCAAATCTTCGTCTTTGCGTGATGTCTCTTCTCCTCTCACTCTTGAGGGAGATATATCTGTAAATCTCTTATCTGCCTTTGATTCAATTTTGTAGTGAATAATTATTGTGTTAGCATTGTCTGTGATTGTTCTGAACAGGTCCAGTTAGGGTTTCTAAATCTTGCATGCGCCGCTCAGCCGCCTCCGTCAAATTCAGCTTCATTTAAAGCAAGTATAGATCTCTCTCTCTTGCAATCATTGAGTTTAATTTAACGTCACTGCTCTTATAATTACATGACTTCATTTGTGAATGTGTTCTGCCAAATGAATCTAGAATTTGCATGCATATATGACAAATTAATAGTTTGAGATTATAATATATTTAGAATGTTTGCAATTGTACAACCTCGGGCTCGCAAAGAGCCCTCAAGAAGCAAACCGATCGAGATAGGCAAATGGGACCAGGGGGGCCACTCGCAAGCAGCGAGATGATGGACTCTCCAAGGGGCGAGAGGGCCTCCGGAGGCGAGAGGGCCTCCACGGGCGAGAGAGTCTCCAGCAGCAAGGAGATCTCGCAGTAAGGGGCGAGAGGCGCCGGCGAGACGGGCAATGGGGCCCCTCTCGCCGGTAGGTACCTTTCCACTCGCCAGGGCGAGAAGAGGCCTTTCTTTGTGTTATATGTTATGTTTCTCTGTCAAACAGAGGTTTTTACTCTTCTACCCCGGGTACTTTTACCCTCTTACCCTTAGTGGACTGCATATAGCTCCTCAGAACAGCGGAGTTTGGCTGTTGGCAGACCCAGCCAAGGGTATCCCGGTAATTTCAGACCGGTGCATTTTTGTTATTGGCAGTTCAGATTCTGAAATCTATAAATAAGCCCATAGGGGTTCTTCAGAAGGGACTTCTTTCCAGACTCTTAAGAGGATTCATTTGACACAGTCTTCTGAGGAACTCCAAGCCCAGCTTTTGTCTTTGGAGGGGAAGCTCTCTGTGACCTTCCGGGTAAGCGGTGGGACCTCCCTGCTGCGGCTTTGGGCCAGTTTTCCAATCCTTCACGACCGGTCGGAGGTCGGAGCTTGGGCCAAGTAGGAGTCGGCTACGCCCCTATTTTGTGAACATTTGTCGGAGTCAAATTTTGGCTTCAACAGTTCTGGTGCGGTGAGCGTGGAGGTAGCCGGTTCAAGAAAAGTTTGAGTTTGGTCCTATGACAGGAGGTGAAGGAGAAGGGTCTAGTTCTGGAGGTTCCCCCTCCCAGGTAGAGGAGGCGACGAGGAAAATGCTGGAGGACTTCAGGCGAGAGGTCATGCAAACCATAAGCTTGGCCTTCTCGGCAAGGAGCGAGTGGGCAACACCTCAGGTCCCGATCGAGGTGGTCCCGCTTTTAGGCGAGAACGCCCCTGGTCAGCGCCCGGGAAAGGAGGTCCCCACGGAGGCTGGCGAGAGGGACGTGGCGGCGCGAGAGCTCTTCCCAGGCCAGCGTCCTGGGAAGGAGGTCGCTGCAGAAGACGGCGAGAAGGAGGCAGCTGTGCGAGAACTCTTCCCTGGGCACGGTCTCGCAGATCGGGCCAGTCAGCCGAGGCCGCGAGACGTGCCCTCTCGGCAAGCAGTCGGCGAGAGCCCGTTCAGCGAACTTGTCATCTTGGCTCCGGTGCCAGAGGGGTTCCGGGAGCCCGACATGTCCTACTACTCAGGGAAGGATGATCCGGTACAGCATGTACAATGGTTTGAAGATGTGGTTTCGATCAGACAGATGACGGATGCGTTTAAGTGTCGACTGTTTGCCATCACCTTGAAGGAGAAGGCGCGAGATTGGTTCCACCAGTTACCGGCAAGATCGATTTATTGTTTCGAGGATCTGCGGAGGGGTTTCTTATTGAGGTTTTCAACATCGAAAAAGCGTAAGAAGGAGGCGGAGTACTTGTTCTCGGTAAGGCAGAGCCAGGATGAAACGTTGGGGCACTACGTAGATCCGTTTCAGGAAGAGATCCTCCAGGTCCAGGAGGTCCCTGGGTATACGCTGATGCTTGCATTCACCCTGGGACTGAGGCCAGGCTTCTTCAGCATGGAGTTGAAAAGGGTGTCCCCCCCCCTCTCTTTTGAGGAGCTTATGGAGAGGGCGGCGAAGGAGACGGATTTCGAGAGGGCCAATCCGGCGTTCGCAAGGAGGTTAGCCAGGTTGGCGGAGGATGACGCAAAGGAACCAGGAGCAGGGAAGCAGAAGGAGCAGAGGGAGCAGAGAGAAGAAAGAAGGAGGGAGGAACCCCGAGGCCAGGGGCACCAAGGACAGAATCACCGGGGGGCCCGAGAGCCGAACAACCGGATAGGTTGGAGGCCTCAGGAGGGTCACCCCCAGGAGTTAGGAGGCTTCCAGGGAAGAGATAACTTCCGGGAGCCAAGGAGGTTCGATCAACCGGCATGGAGACAGGGGGTGAGGGATCGTTTTCAGCATCAGCAGGAGGCAATGGGGGTCGGACGAGGAAGAGGAGCTCGAGGAGGAGGAAGAAGAGGAAGAGGAGAAGGGAGAAGGGGTGGGGTGGCGTTGCCTTTCTGTGACTTCCATCAGGAGGGAGGTCACGCAACGGCCACGTGCCCAGAGTTCTTGGAGATGAGAGAGGCCAGGGGATTGAGGAGGCAGGATCCGTCGGTAAGGATTGTGGAAGTGCAGCAAGGGGAGGCTGAGGATAGGTGCGAGGACCGGGTGGATGTAGGAACCCGGGGGGGAATCGGGGCCATCCATGGGGGGATTGGGATCGAGGCCACCCGGAAGGGGAGCTTCCAGACCATGTTCCGAAAGGGGGTAGCCTCAACCTCCCAGACCCCACCCCCGCTAGAAAAAATTACCTTCTCTTCAGAAGATATGCCGGAGTACGAGGACCCATTCTGCGACGCCTTGGTGATCCAGACAGCGGTGGAAAACTTTACGGTCTCCAAGATCCTAGTGGATAACGGGAGCTCCGTAAATGTGATTTTCAAGAAGGCCTTCGATGAGATGCAGGTGGAAGCCAAGAGTATTTTGGCCTCGGATGGACCGTTGTTCGGATTCTCCGGGGAGAGAAAAGAAGTAGAAGGGGGAGTAGGGCTGCACGTGAGGTTGGGGGGTGTATCACGGAACTGCCGGTTCGTGATTGTAGATGCCCCGAGCAGCTACAGCGCCATCTTTGGGCGTCCCCTCATCAGCGCCTTTCGCTGCGTCCCCTCCTCTTTTCATCAATGTCTCAAGTTTAACAATGGAGGGGTGCAGGTCAGGGTCAGGGGAGATCCAAAAGTGGCGAGGCAGTGTTACGTCACGGCGGTTAACACCATATCTTGGATGGCAGAGGCGGAGGAGTTGGAGAAGGAGATGGCGGCGCAAGAAGAAGCTATCAGTGAAGAAGAGGAGAGCCCGGAGGAGGCGATGGAGATTGAGGAGCAGAGGGGAGAAGATGTGCAGGAAGTCCGGAGGAGCGGGGAGTTGGATCCACGGGAAAGAATGCAGGAGAAAGCGGGAGAAGAAGGGGCTGAGGAGGAAGCCCGAAGGGACATGGAAATTGAGCAGCAGCAGGACGAGGTGATAGAAGTTGAGGGAGCAGGAGGGGAGGAAGAGATGGAGCAGGAAGAAGAAGCAGGGGACGGCTGGGAGCAGTCGCGGTTGGAGGTGGCCGAGGAAGTGGTAGAGATGGAGGTCCGCACCAGCCAGGGGCAGGTACGAAGGGTACGGATCAGCGGGGGCTTGAGTCCCGAACACCAGGAGCGGATGCGGGCCTGCATTCAGAGCAACGTCGACGTCTTCGCTTGGAGCGCGGCGGGCATGTCGGGCATTGATGCGGACGTAGCCTGCCACCGCCTAAATCTGGACCCTCGGACGCGCCCCATACGTCAGAAGATGAGGGTCATCGCCACCAAGCTGGAGGAGCCCATTCGAGAGGAGGTCAAGAAGCTCCTGGAGGCGGGCTTCATCTCAGAGATCCAGTACCCAGGCTGGATCTCCAATGTTGTAATGGTGAAGAAGGGGGGAGGAAAATGGAGGATGTGTATTGACTTTTCATTATTAAATAAATCGTGCCCCAAGGATTGCTACCCCCTGCCTCGAATCGACGCGCTGGTTGATTCAGCCGTTGGTTTTTCTGTTATGAGTTTTTTGGATGTTTTTTCAGGTTACCATCAGATCCGGATGCACTCTCCTGACGTCAAGGACGTCTCCTTCATCACCAGGGAAGGGTGCTTTAGTTATAACATGATGCCCTTCGGGTTAAAAAACGCGGGGGAAACATACCAACGAATGATGGATCGAGTTTTTCAGGGCCAGAGGGGCCGGAACCTAGAAGTCTACGTTGATGATCTCATGGTAAAGAGCAAGGGAGTGAGCTCGCATCTCCAAGATCTGGAGGAGACGTTCGCCACCTTGAGAAAGTTCAAAATGAGGTTGAACCCCTTAAAATGTGTTTTCGGGGCCAGTCGTGGGAAGTTCCTCGGGCACCTTCTGACCCCGGCGGGGGTAGAACCTAATCCTGATAAAGTAAAAGCCATTCTGGAGCTAGAATCACCGCGAAACGCTAAGGAGGTGCAGCGCTTGACAGGAAAGCTGGCCGGCCTTAGCAGGTTCCTCTCTAGGTCAGGAGAGAAGTGCTCACCTTTCTTTAAAGTGCTACGAGGGAATCAGAGATTTGAATGGACAGCAGAGTGCGAAGAAGCTTTTCAAAAGCTGAAGGAGCAACTCTCCCGGGCTCCTCTGCTTCAAAGCCCTAAAGAGGGGGAAGATTTGACCCTGTACCTAGGAGTGGGAGCAGAGGCGGTGAGCTCCGTCCTAGTCAGAGAAGAGGGAAAGAAGCAGCTGCCCATTTATTATGTTAGCAGGATCCTAAGGAAGGCGGAGCTTCGCTACCCTATCCTAGAAAAACTGGCATACGCCTTGGTTGTTTCGGCCAGGAAGCTCCGGCCATATTTCCAGGCACATTCGATTAGGGTGGTGACGGACCATCCTCTCCGAAAGATTTTTGAAGGGGTAGAGCACTCGGGTAGGCTGGCCAAGTGGTCTATCGAGTTGAGTGAGTTCAACATTTCCTTCGTACCAAGGCTCTCCATTAAGGCACAGGTGGTGGCCGACTTCTTGGCGGACTACGTCGCGGAGGTCGGGGCCGAGGAGCCGCGGCCACCGGAAGCATGGAAGATGATGGTCGACGGGGCCTCGGGAAAGCACTTCCTTGGAGCAGGGGTGGTACTAACAAGTCCCCAGGGGGTGACCATAAAACAAGCCGTCGCCTTGCATTTCCCCACAACCAACAACCAAGCAGAGTACGAGGCAGTGATAGCCGGCCTTCGCCTGGCTAAGGAGCTTGAGATCAAGGACGTTGAGGTTTTCACGGACTCATTGGTGGTGGCGTCTCAGATACGTGGAGAGTTCGAGGCGCGGGAGCCCACCCTTGTAAAATATTTGTCCAAGGTTAGGACGATCATCGGAGGGTTCCGGACGTTCTCCATCCAACACGTCCCCAGAGAAGAGAACATTGTTGTCGATCGATTGGCTAAGTTCGGACCTTGGGAAAGGGGTGCTCTGACTGATTTATTCCATCCAGCGATCGAAGAAGGGGAGCTAATGGAGGTTGACCGGCGGCCCTCGTGGGTAGATCCTTTTGTTACCTTCTTTCTGACAGGAACCCTCCCTGAGGGGGTCAAGGAGGCAAAAAACTTCCGCCATAAGGCGGCCCACTATCTCATGCATGAAGGAGGATTACACCGGAGGATGCTTTCGGGTCTCCTGGCTCGATGCGTGACGGAAGAGGAGACCAGGCACATTCTGGAGGAGGTGCACTCCGGGGAATGTGGTAGTCATTCCGGAGGGAGGACCTTGGAAGCAAGGGTGGTCAGACAAGGGTACTTCTGGCCCACCCTGAGGAAGGACGCGACAGAGTTTGCGAGGAAGTGCCGGAAGTGCCAGCTCTACGCCCCCCTCCAGCTCTTGCCGGCTCAAAGGCTCCGAAGCATCACGGCACCGTGGCCTTTCGCCATTTGGGGAATAGATCTGGTGGGGCCTTTTCCTCCAGCCAGTGGACAAAGAAGATTCCTCCTGGTTATGATAGATTACTTCTCCAAGTGGCTGGAGGTTAAGGCGCTAGCAAAGGTGACCTCCCAAGTCATCAGGAACTTCGTCTGGGGGGAGATCATCTGCAGGCACGGGCTGCCTCAGGGCATCGTCACGGATAACGGCCCCCAGTTTGCTAGCGAAGAGTTCATCAGCTTCTGCACTCAGCTGGGCATCGACCTCAGGTTTGCCTCGGTCCACCACCCCAGGAGCAACGGTCAGGTGGAGGCGGCAAACAAGATTATCGTTAACTTGCTAAAGAAGAAGGTAGAGAATCTGAGAGGGAACTGGGTAGAGCAGCTCCCCTCGGTCCTATGGGCTCTGAGAACAACCCCGAACACGGCCACTGGTGAGACCCCTTTCAAGCTTTCCCATGGTTGTGAGGCGGTACTACCGGTGGAGTTCGAGGTCCGATCCCCACGAGTTGCGGCTGCAGGAGATGGAGACGAGGCGTGGAGGATGGAAAATGAGGAAGGTCTGCGCCTCTCGCTAGACCTGGCATAGGAGCTGCGAGACGTAGCAGCCATCAGACAGGAAGAAATCAAGCGACGAATGGCAAAACACTTCGACAAGCATATCAGGATAAAGCAATTCGCGGAAGGAGACCTAGTACTAAAAAAGGTTGATGCGGCAGGGAGGTCCGCCCCGGTGGGAAAGCTCAATCCAAATTGGGAGGGACCCTATATTGTAGAGAAAGTGTTGAAAGCGGGGGGTTACTACCTCCAGGATGTGGAGGGTAGGACCTTGAACCATTCCTGGAGTGGGGATGACTTGAAACGCTTTTACCCATGAGAAGGGAGAGCAGAAGATATGTACTCAAAGCATAATTAATATAATAAACTTCTCAAATTATTTCTTGTTCATTATTTCTCGTGAGGTCCTAATGACAGGAAGAGGTATCTTCATCGGCACCCCGAGCTCGGCTCGGCCCCAGGTAGACCCGCTGCGCAGGCTCTCATCTAGCTGGCAGGTCCGAAGGCTCGCCTGTGGGGGATAGGTTTTGGTTTGAGATCTTCATCGGCACCCCGAGCTCGGCTCGGCCCCAGGTAGACCCGCTGCGCAGGCTCCCATCTAGCTGGCAGGTCCGAAGGCTCGCCTGTGGGGGATAGGTTTTGGTGTGAGATCTTCGTCGGCACCCCGAGCTCGGCTCGGCCCCAGGTAGACCCGCTGCGCAGGCTCCCATCTAGCTGGCAGGTCCGAAGGCTCGCCTGTGGGGGATAGGTTTTGGTTTGAGATCTTCATCGGCACCCCGAGCTCGGCTCGGCCCCAGGTAGACCCGCTGCGCAGGCTCCCATCTAGCTGGCAGGTCCGAAGGCTCGCCTGTGGGGGATAGGTTTTGGTTTGAGATCTTCATCGGCACCCCGAGCTCGGCTCGGCCCCAGGTAGACCCGCTGCGCAGGCTCCCATTTAGCTGGCAGGTCCGAAGGCTCGCCTGTGGGGGATAGGTTTTGGTTTGAGATCTTCGTCGGCACCCCGAGCTCGGCTCGGCCCCAGGTAGACCCGCTGCGCAGGCTCCCATCTAGCTGGCAGGTCCGAAGGCTCGCCTGTGGGGGATAGGTTTTGGTTTGAGATCTTCGTCGGTACCCCGAGCTCGGCTCGGCCCCAGGTAGACCCGCTGCGCAGGCTCCCATCTAGCTGGCAGGTCCGAAGGCTCGCCTGTGGGGGATAGGTTTTGGTTTGAGATCTTCGTCGGCACCCCGAGCTCGGCTCGGCCCCAGGTAGACCCGCTGCGCAGGCTCTCATCTAGCTGGCAGGTCTGAAGGCTCGCCTGTGGGGGATAGGTTTTGGTTTGAGATCTTCATCGGCACCCCGAGCTCGGCTCGACCCCAGGTAGACCCGCTGCGCAGGCTCCCATCTAGCTGGCAGGTCCGAAGCCTCGCCTGTGGGGGATAGGTTTTGGTTTGAGATCTTCATCGGCACCCCGAGCTCGGCTCGGCCCCAGGTAGACCCGCTGCGCAGGCTCCCATCTAGCTGGCAGGTCCGAAAGCTCGCCTGTGGGGGATAGGTTTTGGTGTGAGATCTTCGTCGGCACCCCGAGCTCGGCTCAGCCCCAGGTAGACCCGCTGCACAGGCTCCCATCTAGCTGGCAGATCCGAAGGCTCGCCTGTGGGGGATAGGTTTTGGTTTGAGATCTTCGTCGGCACCCCGAGCTCGGCTCGGCCCCAGGTAGACCCGCTGCGCAGGCTCCCATCTAGCTGGCAAGTCCGAAGGCTCGCCTGTGGGGGATAGGTTTTGGTTTGAGATCTTTGTCGGCACCCCGAGCTCGGCTCGGCCCCAGGTAGACCCGCTGCGTAGGCTCCCATCTAGCTGGCAGGTCCGAAGGCTCGCCTGCGGGGGATAGGGTTGGGTCAGGCAATCTCCATCAGCATCAAACCGACAGGACAGAGAATTCACTTTGGCAGAATAGGGTGAAAAGTCTTCTTAAGGCGACATTACACCTCAGTATCTCAACTTAGTACTAAAGTACAAAAAATAAACTAAGGAAAAAAAAAGGAGTGGAATAGGGCAGGAAGCAGTACTCGCAGCGGATGGCTGCTAAGGATCGTCTCGCCGGTGGAGAAAGGGCATTCACAAGGCAGGGCACTGAGCCAACTCGCGGCCGTTAAGCGCGTCGAGAAATCATCTCGCGTAGAACATAAAACAAGATATATATGCACAGAAAGGTTGCGCGGCGAGACGAAGTGGTAGCACCGTCCCGCAGGAAAGAACAAGCCAGAGATTAACTTCGCAAAATAGAAAATAAAAATAGAGATAACAAAAAATGAGCACTCGCTCGCCACTCGGCAGATGCCACAAAAATATGTTTTAAAAGTTTTTACAACGTCAAAAAAAAGAAGGGGAGAGAGTGATTCTAAATCGTGGAGGCGGCGCATCAGTCCTCCTCGCTGGATGAAGAATCATCACTCTCCTCGCTAAAAAGCTCAGGGACCAAGTCGCGTGCAGTCACCGACTCGGACTCGTCCTTCACAACCCCCAGATCTTTCATCATTTGCAGCACCAGCTCTGCAGCACGAACGCCAGCGTCTCGGCATTGTTCCTCGACTTCTTCATAAGAATAATGTGGCGGGGGAGTCTGGAAGGGCTCGCGGCGAGACGACGACGCGGTAGCCGCCTGAAGGCGCGCGTTCTCAGCCGTCAGCACCTGGACCTCCTCCTCCAAAGCCGCCACGCGCGAATGCAGTTGTTCCGCCGTCTCGGCATCCTACGGGATGACCTAGCAATTAGCCAAGAAGGATGGGAAAGGAAAGAGACCCAAGAGAAAAGAAAGTCATGGCTTACCACGCCTCCTTGGGCCTTCGCGAGCTGAGACTCGGCATCTGATAACCTTCTCGCTAGATCCGTGGATTTCTCCCGTTCCGCCTCCAGATTCTCCTCGCTAGCCTTCCACTTTGAATTAATATAAATGAGGCGGCGAGAGGAGCGGTGCGAGAACTCTAAGGCCCGCATTTGGTGGTGGCAAGTTTTCAGCACGAGGTCCTTGGTGGACTCGCTTTCAGGCGAAGTGGCATCTAGGCCACCATAGAGGCCGTACCCGATGGCGAAGGCGTGGCTGGAAGGGACCTCTTGCTCCTTCCATGATGGAAGGAGAGTGGAGATGGACACGCGGTTGGCGTCCCGCCCCCACAACAGAACCGGGTCGCCGACGGCATCATGAACCACGGGACTCAGGTTGTAATTCATGTGAGAGGAGGGAGCGGGACGGCCAGAGGAATCGCCCTCGCGAGAAGAGGTGGCAGCCGCCTGTTCAGGGGGAACAGCTCGCGGGTTGGAAGCCGCGGCGGGCAGGTTGGAGGCGGCAGCAGGTTGAGCAGAGAATACCGTCCCGCGAGTAGGCGAGACGGCTTGGTGATTAGGCGAGGGAGGCGGTGGAGTTTCCCCTATAGAGATAGGGCTCCCTTGAGGAGTCTTCCTTCTTTCCTTGGAAATAACTACAGCTTTCTTCATCTTCTTTTTAGGAGGGCTGGAGCGAGAGGGGACTGTGTCATCTTCGGGACGCTTGGGCGGGATGACCGCCAGGGACTCTCTCGCCGCCTCTGCCGCTGCATTGGCGAGATCAAGACCTTGGCAGGGTGAATATTGCTCTTGTAAGGAGGGGACGCTGGAACAATTCGCTCACCTAAAAGCGAGTAGGGGTTAGGAAGAAGCGAAACGGCAAATAGCGAGAAGAGAAGAACGAAAGGATAAGAAAAGAATACCTTCGCCCGGGAGCACGGGGAGAAGCGAGTCGAGACCTCGCCGCAAGAAGTTGACCTCGAAGTTCTTGCCAACTAGGTACTCGCACAGCAGCTTATCTGGGCCGCTGACTTGGGGGGTGGCGTAGAAGCTCTCTGGCGGAGAGACCGGCGCGAGAGGGATGCCGCCGAAGTCCGCGCGGTCTCCCCGGATGAAGACGAATCGGGTGAGCCAGTGATGGTTCTTGTTAGGCGTCTCGCATACCTTGAGCCCCTGCCCAGTAAAATACGAGACGCCATCGGCGTTGGCGTGGTAGATGAAAAGCTTGCGGAAGGTCGTCAAGCTGAACTCGATGCGCTCCCGGCGCATGTAGCAGGCAAACGCGATCAACACCGAGATGGCGTTGGGGTTGAACTGTGCCGGGACGACACCAAAGTACTTGAAGACCTGCTTCACCTCAGGCCAAAGGGGCAGCCGCAGCCCCGCCTCGAAATGCGAGACGGGAAAAGCGAGTTCCCCCGGGTAATAAGTGTTGATGCACTCGTCGACCTTGGGAGGACGCGACTCGACCCCTTCTTCTAGGTACTCGTGGGCAAACTTGTCATAATCTTCTCGCGAGAGCCGGCCGAGCGAGAAGTCATGGTCAGTAAACCTCTTCCCGCAGCGGCTGCGCCCCTCACCCTCCTCCACCTTCTTCTTACCCATCTTTTTTGGCGAAATGGTCTTCGGCGAGACGAAGGGAGAAATAGGCGAGAGATCTAAGAGAAGAAGGCGAGAAGGGTCCGGCGAGACAGAGAGGTCAAAAAACCAAGAACTCGGGTAACGGAAGAAGCGGAAAGTGCGGCAGCTAATCCCGGGCTAGGCATATTTATAACTGATACATGGCCAATGATTGAATGGGCGGGAAAACATGGGGGGAGGGGAAGAGTCGATGAATTCTCTCTCTCCTAAGCCTCGATCGGCGCGACCCATCACAATCAGGAAAAATATATAAATATTTATTTAGCATAAATTAAAAGGAGGATTAAAAAAGGAAATAAAAATTAAAGCCATAAAAATGTATATGTCCAGAAATCGTCCCGCAAGGGACCAAGCTCCCTGCATACTTTGGCGAGACTACCATTATTACAAACTTTTGCGAGAAGAAGAAAAGGAAGAACAGCGAGACTAACATTCTTCAGTACGGGCGCCATTCCCAGCGGCCACCGCGAGCTCCACCGCGAGGAGGTCTACTCCGCGAATGGAAGGAGCGGATGGATTCAAGACCACGGCGCGCGAGACGGAGCTGCATATCGGTCTCATTAATGATAGCTTCGGGGTCGGTGCCATCGACATCTAGCTCGGCGTTAGCTCCGGACGCTAGACGAGCGCACTCGCCTTCCAGCGACTCGATGCGCTTCTCCGCGGCCTGCTTGTCCAGAGTCAAGGAGTGGATGAGGCGCGCGTGCTTCCGGAAGAGCTCAGCCGTCTTCCGCTTCATCTCCACTGGATTTGAAGGGTCACCCAGATAGTCTTCAATCCCGTCTTCAAGAGGAGGCGAGACGGAGAGTCGCCTTGGCTGCTCCTCAATAGGAGAGTTGGCCCGAGAATCTGCGCAAGGGGTGCAGAGGCAAGGTGGAAGAGGCACTCGCAGGAGGGAGTGAGAGTAGCGAAGGGGATTCAAAAGGGCGAGGGAAGGTCCCTTACCAGGATGGCGAGAGGTATCGGCGGCCGGGGAGGGGTCGTCCCTCCTCTCGCTGGGAGTAGTTGGGGGAGTAGATGAGGGCTGCGAATCGAACTCCTCGCAACGGGCAGCAGAACCATCTCGCGGACTCTTCGGGGGCTGCGGAACCACAAGAGCCCCCTGAAAAAGCATTAGTCAACAAGAGAGAGCACCCGGTCGCGGAGATAACAATGATAAAAGCGAGTACCCACCTCTTTTTCCGTGGAGGGCGCGTGAGGAGTGGGGATGGTTTCCAAAGCGACGCGAGACAAATCTCCTGCGGCAGGTGATGGGCCCCGAGCCTTCGTCTTTTTCAGGCGAAACGATGGGGCGAGAGGGCGAACCAGAGAAGAGGTAAGGGAAGCCACGTTAGCCTTATGTTGCTCTCGCACCAGTGCGAGACGTTCACGAAAGCTTTGACTGTGCGTCATTCCAAAAGACTCGAGGATGGGGAAGAAGAATATGCAGAGCAGGGCGCCAGGTGTGCGGGGCAGGAGTCATATATTTATAGGCCCCGGTGGGGGTCTCAGAAGATTCCTCATAAATACGTTTTTTAATGCGCCTCAAATAACGAGCCTCGGTTGAACATTCTTTTTGAGCTTAGAGTAATCTCAAAAAGAGCGGGGATTGTGTACAACCTCGGGCTCGCAAAGAGCCCTCAAGAAGCAAACCGATCGAGATAGGCAAATGGGACCATGGGGGCCCACTCGCAAGCAGCGAGATGATGGACTCTCCAAGGGGCGAGAGGGCCTCCGGAGGCGAGAGGGCCTCCACGGGCGAGAGAGTCTCCAGCAGCAAGGAGATCTCGCAGTAAGGGGCGAGAGACGCCGGCGAGACGGGCAATGGGGCCCCTCTCGCCGGTAGGTACCTTTCCACTCGCCAGGGCGAGAAGAGGCCTTTCTTTGTGTTATATGTTATGTTTCCCTGTCAAACATAGGTTTTTACTCTTCTACCCCGGGTACTTTTACCCTCTTACCCTTAGTGGACTGCATATAGCTTCTCAGAACAGCGGAGTTTGGCTGTTGGCAGACCCAGCCAAGGGTATCCCGGTAATTTCAGACCGGTGCATTTTTGTTATTGGCAGTTCAGATTATGAAATCTATAAATAAGCCCATAGGGGTTCTTCAGAAGGGACTTCTTTCCAGACTCTTAAGAGGATTCATTTGACACAGTCTTCTGAGGAACTCCAAGCCCAGCTTTTGGCTTTGGAGGGGAAGCTCTCTGTGACCTTCCGGGTAAGCGGTGGGACCTCCCTGCTGCGGCTTTGGGCCAGTTTTCCAATCCTTCACGATCGGTCGGAGGTCGGAGCTTGGGCCAAGTAGGAGTCGGCTACGCCCCTATTTTGTGAACATTTGTCGGAGTCAAATTTTGGCTTCAACAGCAATGTCTTGTGTTTGTGATCGTGAATGGCCTTATTTGAAAGTCACTTAGATGATTGATCTTCTCATCTGATATGTAATTCGAGGAATAGTAGATTATTGAGCATGAACGACAAGTGTCACAATAACAAATGTAATGATCTCTGGTTAGCAATCAAATTGATGATTTGTGATTTTATATTAAATGTTAAGATCAATGCTTGTTTACTTGGGAGATATTCTTGTCTTGGAATTAGTCAATCTAAATGAATATTTGGTGTCCAGGAAAATAAAGTATTGTAATCGTATCACTCGTGAATATTTAAACTCGCAAAATATATTGCTCTCTATCTAGTTTTGTTTGTGTCATCGAATCTTGTGTCAACAAACCTTGTGTCATCGAATCTGTTGTCATCGAATATAGTTTCTTAGGATTGTTCTAAGACTTGAGCGAATGTTGCTCCATAACTCAATTCCTCTTTTAACGCATTTATGAACTCTAATCTTATACAGCGGAATCGCTAAATTTGTTTCAAGTCTTGATATGTTAGAAATCTCTTAAATCATGAATATTTAAAGTCATTAATGTAATAAGTAATCAATGTAAGGTAGTGTTAAATTGATGTGACGCTTTGACTCGAGTTTCCGCTTGACTGGCTACGGAAATCAACAAATGGTCATAACAAGCACAACCATTTTAATAAGACTTACGTTTAGACTTACATTAGAATCTCGTGCATCAAATAAAACACTTTCACTTTTCACTGATTACAGCTAATGACATTTCTTGATCTGTCTATATTCTATACTCTGGAGTAGTCTAATAAACTAACTTATTCTGTTTATCTCTTTTATTTGTTTATCTCGAATAATTTTGCTTCATGAGAAACCGGTACTCATACTTTTCTGCTTCACTTACTGTTTTGTATATTTACTTTGCTCACTTATGTATTTCAATGTTCTGAGACTTTTTTTTTGTTTTGAATTTGTCTTAGCATTCGTACAGTGTTGTCAGGTCCTCGAGCCCGATCTGGTTAAAATTTCAGGTTCTATGTTTACATTTTTTTTTACTGTCGAATTTTTCATTTATGTAATAATTGCAATCAGACATTTTTTTTGGTATCATGGACAACTACTAGGTTATTTAAATACTTTATGTACTAGAATCTGATATTAATGCATGTGCATTCTCTTTGGAATCATAATTGCATGAAATCTGTAACAGTGTCCTGTAGACATGATTTTTACAAAACACATGTGTATTCAAAATTCTCTCTGTTTTAAATTCTAAAAGCTTTCGCATATAAAAATCAATTTATTTTCCTCCAAAATTAACTATTTTAAAACTATTTTCGGTATTCTCGACATCCGCCTTAACCGGCATGGCTTTCTTTTCGCCCGTGCCTGTGGCATCACGGCCCGCCCGAAGCGCACTCTGACTTTTGTCGAGACGGGTCGTGACAAAGGACTTGAGCTTTCCTTTCCTTATCCACGGTGAGATTGACTGGTATTGTTCTTCCCCCACAACCCCACCCCACCCCCCCCCCAAAAAAAACTTGAGTGTAGAATTTTCATCTCTTCCCAACCAAGTGTGTTAGATGTAAAATTTAAGCTTGGAGTTTGAAGGGAGTACTCCTAAAAACGTGATGGAAGATTTCCGTTGAAGAAAAAAATTTCTGAGTTGATTTAGATCTGTAATGCGGCACCTCAGCGGCTCCAAAAAAGGAAGATTGTGAAGCAAAGCCCCAAGTGAAGTAAATAGTTCCTCCTTGATGGGGTTCCCACTAAAAATATTCGAGTCAAAGCGGACTGAAGCACTTAAGCGAGCCCAACCGAGTGAGCCCCACAGCCTGCAGATAAATAGCGCTCGCTCGAAGGGCCGCAAAGCCACCCAAAGGGGGGCTCAGACAAAGCGTGTGCACGGTACCGGGCACGGAGCCACAAGGTCATGCACCACTTGTGTCCTCCCCGCACACATGAGCGCACGAGGCCGCGTGCACGGCCTCCCTGCCTGTGCGCGAGGTTGCATGCATGTTCTCGCAACGTGCGAGACCACTTCCCACGCGCGTGTTGCCTGCACTCCACTGCCTCCTGTCGATGTTGCCGCCGCCGGGCAACTTGCCCGGACCGCCCAAGGGGGCATGTTCATCATTTTAGGGAGATTGGTGAATGGTGATCCAGGTGAACAGAACCGAGCAACGCCACTTGTCAACTCCAGATTCAGCGGGGCGCAATTACCAACACGTTCCTTCAAGAAAGCTATAAAAGCTCTCAGATCTTCATTTGTAAACAAGCGATCAAAAATACAAGAAAGAGATTGTTGCTTTGCTCTGAATTCCCTTTGTTCGCTCTCAAGGCTCCAATGAGCACTCTCGCAAGAACCAACAAAGGAACTGAAGAATGCCTCCCGTGGACGCTCTGAGACTATCTTTTTCCTCCTTTCTTTGTCTTTTCAAGTCTTGTAAACGGAGAGGTGGCTTGTCACCCTCCGAGAATCTCAAACTCTTGTAAGCTCAAGAAATCTAGTGAATTTTGTCTCGACGCAGATCCGACCACGTGGTTTTTCACTCTTTCCGAGTTTTTCACACTAAAACGTCATGCGTCATTGTTGTTTGGTTTTCGTTTGAGTGTTTGCGCGCTCAGCTCGCTCTCGAACTAAGGTGGTCTGATTCTCTGGACCAGGTGAAAACCGAGCGATCCGCAACACTACTACTTCATGATTTGATTTCTACTACGTAAGTGCTTAGGCTTAACATTTTCAACTTCTAAATCTATTAATGTATATTTTATTCTTACATGTAAAAATAAGGATTTTTTGAGATAGCGAGTGGTTTTTTAAAGCATAGGATGAATAAGTTAAATTTCATGTTTTAAATGTAATGCACATTCAAGTATGACAATTGTTCTTTGTTATTCAAGGATTGTAAGATTTTAGAGTCTCTAACAAATCTATCATCAAAATGCAAAGTTCACTTTTCTTTTTAAAATAAATCCCGACTTTTGAGTCCTATGCGTATTTTTTTTCCAAAAAACTGGAGACCCTAACATTAGATGGATAGTTAAATTTGGGTGATCTTATGGGCAGACCTATTTACTATATTGGCAAGTCAGGCATTCTAAAAAAAAGTTTTTTTCTCTTCCTCACTTCCACTATTGAAAGCCCAATCTTTCCTCCTGATGGAAAGCCCTACCCCCACCCCACCCCACATCCTGTGATCTGCCTCTGTGAACCCACACTGGCGCCAGCGCTTCATCCACGACGACGTCTCCGACGATGCTTCCTCTGCCTGATGATCCTTCCTCTCCGACGATCCTTACTCTGCATGATGATCCTTCCTCTCTCACGATCCTTCCATCGACGATCCTTCCTCTCTGACAACCCTCTAACCTCTGAAGCCATCTCCGACGTTTCGAGATCTGCAATCGAGGTTGATGCCACGCCTCTCCTTGAAGCTGTGTCGCTGCCTAAAGCCCCACCATTGCCCAACATCGTACCTCGACCAGGTTGGACGGGGGTGAAATCAGATGCCTCCTCTTCCTTCAGTACAGGTGTACAACAGCAGGTATAACCTTAAAAATCATCAATGCTACTATTTTTGAGTAAATTTTCCGGTTTTAATGCACAAAAGATTAGTATTTTCATATTTAGTTGAGATTAAGTTGAAAATGCACCAAAAGTCATGTTTTTTGCATTGATTTGGTTCTGATTTTTTGGATTTTGAATATTGATTTTTGTAAATTGCTCAAGTTCCTTTTTTCTACTATATATGCAGTCATTCCTGATGTTGGAAAATTTCTTACAACTTGTATGGGTTTTCCTACGAGAGTGGAAATGATCACATGGGTGTGTGACACTGCTAAAGGTGTCGGTTTTGTAGCCCAGATAAGATAACCTCTAGGAGCAAACCTAGAGTAATGCTTGAGTGCAACAAAATGGTTGGGTAAACAAAATGGTTGGGTAAACATCGCAATCAAAATGGTTGGGTAAACAAAAATATTTGGAAATTACCCTCTAAATGTTGTGATTGTCCATTTTCATTGAAATGCGCAAGAGATATGACCGGTAGTGAGTGGACACTTGAAGTAAAATGTGGTGCTCATAATCACGATATGGTACACCTAGAAGCTCACTCATATGCAAGTAGGTGAAACGAAAGTGAGTAAAGTATTGTTCATGAGATGTATGTTGTTGGAGTGAAGCCTCGAAATTTTTTGACTACTCTCAAAAATAGACGGCAATAAAGCTACATGTATTAAAACCTTGTATAACGAAAGAGCTAAGATGCGAAAAAAGAGCTAGATGGAGGGACTTCAATTCAATTATTATACCAGTGCATAAAAGAAAGTGGGTATATCAATTTCAACGAATTAAAGTTGGGTGGAAACCACCTAGAGAGCATATTCTCGCACACACAATCTTAATTCGTCTTTGCAAAATGTTTTCAATAGTGTTTCTCTTGCATTGCACATACAAAATGAATAGATATCGACTCCCACTACTCGCTATTGTTGGAGTAACATCGACAAACATGACATTCTTTGCTGCATTTATATTTACGTTCAATGAAACCGAAGAGAGTTATATGGGTTCTTAATTGCTTTAAGTTTATGCTTGATAAATATGCACTCCCGCAAATTTTAGTAACTAAAAGAGAAATAGTGTTGATAATGCAATCAAGGTTGCGTTCCCACATTCAAAGAACCTATTATGCCAAGTACACATAAGCCAAAATATTCTAGCTCATTGCAATAAGTTCTTCACTAATGAGAAGGAATTTGAAATTTGTTTGCTTGAATGGCAATGGGTGGTTGATTGTGATACTGAAAAAGATTTCATCAGTGCATTGCAGTCTATTAAAATGTTTATACTGATAAATATCTTATTGTTTATTCATATGTCATTGCTACATGAATTGTGCCTTGTAGAGAGTATTTTGTGTCTATTTGGGTTGACATGTTTACATTTGGGTAATACCACTACTAATCGAGTGGAAAGTGGTCATAATCAATTAAAGAAATTTTTAGAAGTCTCGATTGGTAATTTAACCACAGTGTGGAAGATGTTTGATCAATTGATTAATTTACAACATACAGAAATTTTAAAAATCATTTGATCAATGTCATGCAAGTCAACAAAGAATACAGACTGATGATTTATTCTAAACTAGTTGCTAGAATTTCATCAACTGCTCTATTGATTATACATAAAGAAGTGGCTAATTTACAATCTGGGAAAAAAATTTGAAGAATGCAAACTTACCAATAAGTATACATTCAGACTATCATGTGCCCGTGAATTAATACATATAGTGGCACAAACCAATTCAGTACCAATTTGGATGGTTCACAAACATTGGAAACAGTTACAACTAATAAAGAAGAATATTGACATAGAAGTGAAAGTTGAAAATGAGGTGGGAAATGACATTAATATAGAGTTAAAGGGAATTCTAAAGAGAGAAAAGAGCGCAAATGTACTCCAAAAACATGAAACTAGAAGAAAATTGCGAGAAATCATGGATCCCACGTCAACCCTCACAATAGAACCAGAAGTTTGATCAAATCTAAAAGGTGATAGAGAAAGATCTCAGTGGTATCAGAGGGTTGTGGTTTTCATGGGAGTGTATCGTGTGGTTTGACTCGTTCGTTCCGTCTCTCGATCCCACATGCCGCACCTCTCCCTCGTTTTGATCTCGTGATTCGCTCTAATCCTGCACCCCGCGCCTTGTTCTGAACCCGCACTAAGCGCTTCTCGCTGGTTCCGATCACACACGCCGCGCCTCTCGTTGGTTCCGATCACACACGTCGCGCCTCTCGCTGGTTCCAATCACGCTTCGGTGATCCGGTGCCTCTTCCGTTCTCTTGTAGATATGGTGCCTCTTCTTCTTCGGCAAAGGAGATTCATATCTGCCTCTTTTTCTTCTCCGCAAGGAGAGGAAGCCCGCGGTCAATTGTTTTTTGTGCTTCGTCGCAGATCTCATTGCTCTTCTACTCGCAGCCCGCCTTCCTCTGCATGTGCCTCGTCCCCCGCTGCATCCCGCAGTTTGTCTAACATCGCCGGCCTCTTAAGCTGCCTCCCGCAGTCCATCTACAACCAACGGTCTCCTCCATCCTCTCTCGAGTGCACTCTTGACCTAGGCAGCTACCTCCTCCCTTCATTGGTTCGATGGCATCATTTCACTCCTCTACTTTTCATCAGAAAGTTGATGTCATTCTTGACGGGTGGAACTACAAGGCATGGTCTGCCACCATCGGTGTGATCCTATGTGGTCTCGATCTATGGGGCCACATTGACGGCACTGAACCTGTTGATGCGCGAAAACGGCACCGGGGCAGCTAACACGGAGGGAGTGTTCGGTCTCACAAGCTAGGAGAGGAAGAGGATGAAGGTTGCGGGGATAGAGGAGAAGAGGGAAGCTTCTGAGTGCTCGAGAGTCGAGCAAGCAGCTTGTCAAGGAGTTGCGGGGATAGAGAAGAGGCTTGATCAACAGAGAAGGCTGATCAAGAGAGGAGGAGGTTGATCAGGAGCTGTCGAGCAGACGATTAATTGGACGGTTGTGCTTGCAGGTTGGTTGCCGAGAGAGCTGAGCTGAGCTAGGAAGAAGGGAGAGAGAAGGGGCCGCTAGCAGCGGCAACAGCAGACTTCGCCCGCCGCGGCTTAAATGTCACTCTTCCGACGGGCTTTCCTTTGACTAATAGCGAGAGTTACAACTTGTCAATACACCTTTTCAACAAAGCAATAAAGGGGTACAAAAGGAAGCTGGCGGCTAAGGGGGAGAATGTCAGAGGAGGTCGCGCGGACTGAGCTAGGGAGGCTAGCAGACCGCACGGCCTAGCAAAGGAAGCAGACCGTGCGGACTGGAGATCCAGGTCGGCAGGCCGCGCGAGTAAGTCGCAGAGACAGGTTCGGACTGAGAATTGGAGTCCGCAGGAGTTGGGTTGGCTGGCTGACTTCGAGCGTGAGCACTTTGGCGATCCTCCGGCGCTAGCCCCCTTCTGAGAGAGGCATGGGGGGCTATTTATAGGCCCGAGGAGGTAACGGCTTGCGGTGACGTTACCCCCGATGAGACGGTAACTTGGCGAGAAGGAAACGGAGTCCGCCGAGTCCGCAACAGGCCGCGCGAACTGGGACTTGTACAGGAGCCGGAGCTGCTGGCAGAAATGGGAGACTCAGTGGCGGATTGCTATGCGGGTTCGCGGAGTCCGCTACTGCCGAGCTGAGGTTGTCCGCCTGCTGCTGGGGAGGCGGAGGCTGGAGGCTAAGCGGCGGACTGCAAGGAGAATCCTGAGAGTCCGCTGCTACTGAGCTGAGGGAGCTAAAGGGGATGCGAGCTGGAGAATACCCGCGGAGTCCGCAAGAGGTTATGCGGACAGGGACTGGCTTCTGGAGGATCTGCTGTCTGGCGGACTGGAAGGAGTCCGCTGCTACTGACTGAGTCCGCGCCAAGGCCGCGGACTGAGGAGGAGTTGACCCTACTACTGGAGAAGGGCTGGTGCTGGCGGAGAGGCGGACTGCATTGCGAGCCCGCGGTGTCCGCCGAGCTCGCGCCTGCTGCTAGGCTGAGTCCGCTTATGTTGGAGATAGAGAGCCTGACTGTTGATGTTGCTGGGGTTCAGCGATGAAGGCGGACTGGAAGTTTTAGATCACACTTCGAGTCCGCCTAGCTCGCGAGGAACTTGGACGTTGTTGGTCTTGTCAGGTAGCCGGAATTGGAGTCCGCGCCTTGTAGGCGGACTGGAGGAGTCGGCTGCCCATGTTGCTGGGGGCAAGGACTGAGCGACCTGTCGCCGGCCTGAGCGGACAGGAGTTTGAGTCCGGCAGTGAGAGACCTGCGGATACAATCTTGCGGTTAAGCTAAAAAGGGGGGCGGCCTGCAGAGGCGGACTACGGAAGCAGTCCGCGGACCCTGCCGACCAAGGGAAGGCGCGCGGCCTGGGGGGTCAGACCGCGCAGGCCGCGCGGCCTGAGCGGACAGAGAATTTTGTCCGCCCAACCTAGGACATCACGGCCTCCAGGAGGAACCTGGGGCAGGCCGCGACGAGCGAACTGGCTCCTTTGGGAAGGATCACCGATTTCGGGGTTAACAGAACCTGCTCTGCCCCCACCGAATGTCAATACTACGGACTGATGTAGGCACAAATTAGGGTTTTCAAAATTAAAAAAATTTTAAAACAAATTAATATAATTGTTATAAAACAATAAAGATGATTTCGAAAATGATTTGATTTTTTAAAAAAAGAGGCTGAGAGTGCCCAAATCGGATCCACGTGCGTACAACGATCGTATCGACGAGTTCCCAAAATTCGTTAATCTTATTTGAGAGATATTCTGTAGCGTCTAACGAGTTGAAACCATGCAAGTTTTGCACAACCACAAGCACAATCCACAGTTAATAATTTATGAGATTAACAAAAATGAAGATAGCGAGAACGTCGACGGCAAGCTCAGATTATCTAAGGGAAAACATAAAATTAAACCAATAAATCAAATCACGAGATTAGAGTAGAGATTACTTCTGAGGGGCAAGCCCAGTCCAGATCCATGGAACACTGCGGCCACACCTTCAGAAACGACGGCTAGGATTTGCTGTCGTCGACACCGTTTCCAGAAAAACTGTTGGCCACCAAATCGCTGGAAGAAGAGACCTGAGGTCGACAGCGAACGGCGGGGAAGATGTCGTGGCGGACTGGCAGTGTCCGTCAGGAGTTCGTCGGCCTCCGGGATGAGACAGCAGGCAGAGCTAAGACTGCACGCGTCTGCTAGGGCTCGACCAGGCGGAAGCCACTAAAATCGGGTCGGCAGGCGGCGCCGGGCGTTGAACGGGAGGAAGGACGACGCAAACCCCAGGCGGTTGAAGTTGCCTGCGCTCGGCGGTCCCTGGTTGCTTGGACTGAGGCAGAGGGTGGCGAAGTGTTGTCGTCGGGAAGGTTGGAGCGGCGGGAGAAAAGCGTTGGACGGGACGGGCTATACTGACAACGCAGAGAATCAATTTTAATTCGATTATTCTGCTGTCCGGGGTTAGTCTTTTGTCCTTCCACTGGCAGTTTAATACAACAGCACAAAATATACAGTTTTGACAATAATATTTTCCTTTAATCACCTTTCATTAATCACTCACAATTGTTTTCCACGCATTGATTTTATACAGCAGCACAGAGACAATTTTGGCAATAGATATTGCTTTAATTGGCCTTGATTAATCAATCACAATTTCTTATTTATAAGAACAATAACTTGGACCGGCTCCTCCAATAACACCACAAGATTGACAAGAAATACTATTGTTATTTTAAAAGAAATAGATTATTTCTTGCACTTATTTTATGTGTTCTCTAAAATAACATAAGTTTGCCTTTAACGTCCTAACTACCTGAATTATCGAACTTTTTTATTTAAGATCTCGTCAGACGGTCAACCCGACGAGCCGAACAATTTCAAATAAAGGCAGGGGCGCGATCAAAATACACGATAATAAATAAAAGCTGAAAAAATTAAAATGTGTGACTTATGATGAGACGAAGGATGCATCACGGACACTCCACCGGCTGCCAGTCCCGCAGACTCTCTTTCACTGCCAATACGGCCACTTCCTCCCAACGCTCCGACCGGGCGAGGCGGTGCTCTGACGACTCTCGCGCGATAGTCGTCATCTGTCGGTCCTACGAGCTCCCCATTCGCATGACTGTCTATGAGTTACATACGGCCAAGGCAATTTTGGATCACTTACGTCGCCTTTATTTGCCATCTAGACAGTCTCTACACTACTCTCTATTTCAGACCCTTGGTGTTTTCTACCAACATGATCAGTATATATAAGCTTTCTTTGTTGAGCTCCTAGACCTCTGGCGTCAGTGTGATGAGATGGCACATTCCCCCTGCATTACCTACACTCAGTGTATTACTACATCCAGGGATCGCGACATTCATCGTATGTGTGAGTTTCTTATGCGTTTGTGCCCCGAGTTCGAACCTATTCAAGCACAACTTTTGCACCAGGATCATCCTCCATTTCTTAGTGACACCTTGGCTTTGATGACTGCTAAGGAGACTCGTCTCAACTCCTTGGACACTACTGCTCCTTCTGGTGTAATGTCTCATGCTGTTTTGGCTGCTCCCGAGTTTCTACCGCAGTCCTCTTTTGTGAGTGCTCCACTGCTACCCTCGCCTGTTTATAGTGCTTTGGTGCGTCTTGTTCCTCATCCTCCTCCTCTAGCGTCTCAGTTTGGTGTGTCTTGTCACATGTCTGTCCACTACAACTATTGTCAATGTATTGGTCATGTCAAATTTGAGTGTCGCAAGCTTCAGAGGGCTCAACAGTCTAGTCAACAGCGCGCTCATGGTGCACCTTCAGCTCACTTTTCTGCTTTGGCACAGTCACTCTGTTTTTGAGCTTGCCCAACAGATTGCCCAGCTGCTCTCTTACAATTCTTTATCTCGCTCCTCTGCCTTTGTGCTCTCATAGGAAGTTTCTATCACATCTTCCTCTCACCTGGCTGCCTTCGCCGCTATAAGTATCTCTCCTTCTGATTGTTGCTTGACTTTGTAGCCTCTTTTCACATGACCTGTGATGTCACTCACCTTTTGTTTTATCAGCTCATCTCTTCTGACCTTAGCATCATGGTAGCAGATTGTACTAATATCCCCATCACCAGTCGTGGTCTCTTTCATACCGGTCATTTTCATGTTTCTAATGTTGCCTACATACCCAAGTTATTCATGAATTTTATATCTATCAGCCAACTCACATCCCATGGTTGTTATTTTTGATGAGTTTGTGTGTTGTGTGCAATATCGTCCGACAGACACTCCTTGGAGCTGATCGTCATCATAGTGGGGTGTACGTCCTTGATCGCCTTCATCTTCCATCCACTCTATCGCCACCGGTGGCTTCTACGTTGTCTTCCTTCGATGCCCTTCTCTCAGTGGAATTACCATCTCTGTAATCCCAGTGGCTCGCATCTAGCTTCCCTCATCAACCATGGTTTCCTTGGTCATGTTTTTGTTGATCGGTCTCACTCATGTACGGGTTGTAAGCTTGGTAAAAAGCTACAACTCCGTCTGTTTGATCTAGTTCTTTATGATGTATGGGTCTCGCCCCTTTTGTATCCAAGGAAGGACACCGATATTATATTCTTTTTACTGATGATTATTCTCGTTATTGTTGGGTGTATTGTATGCATTCTCGTTCTGAGTTTTTCATATTTATTTTTTTTCTATGATGTGCACCCAGTTTTTTGTTTTCATACGTATTTTTCATTCTGACTCAGGGGGGTATCTCTATCATGCTTTTCGCGATCTGCTAGCAACTCGCGACACTCTCCCCCAGCTTGCTTGTCCTAGTGCTCACACTCAGAATGGCACTACTGAAATAAAGTATCGCCACATTAATGAGACAGCTCGCACCCTTCTCATCTTCTCCCACACTCCTCATTTTTAGGCGGAGGCTATTTTCAATGTTGTTTATCTTATTAACTTGCAATCTTCCACTTTTCTTCAGGGCTAGAGTAATGGTGATTGTATGTACTCTTGACCCCCATACTACACTCATCTTTGTGTTTTTGGCTGTTAGTGCTATGTTCTACTCGCTTCACATGAGCGCACCAAACTCTCTGAGTCTCTGCTCAATCTGTTCATTGTGCTTTTCTTGGATACAGCACGAAGCACAAGGGTTATCGATGTTATGACCTTATTGCGCGTTGACTTCACATCTCACGTGATGTTACCTTTGAAGAGTCTCATCCTTTCTTTGTGTCTTTTGTCCCCCCGACCTCACACTCAACTGTTACTCCCTCTGGCATGCAGTTTCTCACTCTTCCTCATGTATTCTACCCTACGGCATGTCCACCTCCTCTTCCCTTGTCATTGTCTACTCAGTCACCTCCACACCCCACTCCTTTGTTGTAACGACCTAAAATAAAAATCCGCATAAAAATATTTTGAGTTATATCCCCGATGATGAAAAAGGAACATATTTTAAGATTTATTTTTGATTATTTTTTTTTGTTTGGTTTGAATTTCCTTTTCGAGTGTCAATAGCCGTTTCGGTTGGGGTTGCCCTTTACTTATTATGGGCTTGCCGTTTATATTGGGCTGGCTTTGAACATTAAGGCTGGCTGTTTTTGTTTTGTGGGCTGATGTTGGGTTGGCAACAAAGGAAATAGGGTTGTATTTATGTTATGTTGGAGGAATTATGTGTTGGCTGCTTGGTTTGTTGGCTGGCTGTAATTCTGTTGTGCTGGCTAGGTTAGGTGTTGGCTGGATGGCATGTTGGGTTCGATAAAAAACACCTGGAGCGGTTGTTGGCGTGACTTTGTCGCTTAACCGCTTAGCTCATTGTTATAAAACGAGCTCAGGCCGCTTCTTTTCCCGCGCTGCTTTCCAGTCGCCTTCCTGCTTCTGCGATTTCCCGGCTTCTTCTTCCTCGGGCTGCTCTGTGTCGGCAGCAAACGCTTCTCCTCTTTCTTCTACTCCATCTCCTTCTTTCTTTGTACCTCTCATCGACGGAAGCTAGGTCAAGCTTCCCGTGACGACGCTGTTTTTCCTCTGTCGTTGTTGTGCCGCTGATTCTTCTGGGCTGACAACTCTGATATGCCGATTAGGGTTGTTGCTGCTACCGTTCTTCTGTTGTACTGATTAGGGCTCTTGCTATTGTTGCCTTCTCCTCCAGGGTTTCTTCTTCTTTCTCTGGCTGACTATTTCTCTGCTTCTCCCTGCCTCTGTTGTTCTTCAGTTGTTGTCTCTGCTCTTGATTTAGGGTTACTGCCGCTCTTGAGCTGCTGCCTCCCTGCTGCTACTTCTGAGCCACTGCCTTCTTCTTCCCCTTGGCTGGTTTGGGTTATTTCCTCACTACTTTGTTAATTACTTTACTCTTTGGACTGTTTTGGTGCTAAATTGTTGATTTGGGGGCTGATATGTGCTGAACAGCAAATTTTGATGAATTTACAGGGGGTGGTTTACCCAAAATTTTAAGCTTTGTTGGACAGAATTTTGAAGGGACAGATGTCCATTTGGGGGCTGGTTTAGTCCATTTCACGGCTTATTTATAGTTGTCCGGCAAAGTTTATAAGTGATTTAATATGTTGATGTTTTCCGATTTTCGATGTTTTTAGCGACTATAAATTATTTGCACGATTAGAATGTGACGCAACTGAAATAAAAAGTACGTATAATTTCAGTGGTTCCCGGGACTCAAAAAGAAAGAGGATGGCGTCACAAGATAATCGTGATAACAATGCAAATAAAAGTGTGGATAAAGGCAAAGCTGTGGTGAGTTTTTTATTTCCTGAAGTAGTTTTATTCAAGTAATTTTATTACTGTTTTACTTTCTGAAATAAACGATGTCTGTGCATATGAGTTTAACTCATTAAAATATCGCTATGGAACAAAATGTGGGTGAGGGAAAAACATAAAAGCCATACACATTCTGAGGGGATGTTTTATTTAAAAATAATTTTCTTATATATATAAATGTACGTCAAGAACAGAATAATAAAATTAGACATGGGGAAATGCAAAGGTTTCGAATCCTATGATGTAGAGCAATCTACGGATGGATTCACCAGTAGGGGTGAGCTTACGGAAAGCCCTTAAGTGGGAAGCCCTTAAGTGGGTGGTGGCAAAAAAGATGCATAACCAAAGCATTTTTTATTTTATGTAATTAAAATAAAAGGCTTAAGGGTTAGCATTATGAAATACTATCGAAATTTCGCTTTATTGTACTGTATGCATATTGTTATCATCCTCATTGTTTGCATGTACAACGCTTCATTTTTTTTTGAAGTTGCATTCGCAATAGAAAGAAAGAGGAAAAGGGACCGCAAAAACGAGTCAAAAAAACAAGGATGTTCTCCCGGTGACTCTGAACAACCTCAGATAGAACCGGCGGGAAATCCTCAAAACAGGTCTAAAGAAAAGTACAGGAAATAGCATAGCGAGAACAAAAATCCGCAGCTCGATTGGCCTCCCGCGGAGCATGTCGGAACAGGACACGAGGAAGCTCGAAAAGGAATCCCAACACATCAGCGTCCGGGAAGTGGGCATCCCAAAGGCATGTACAACGCTTCATGAAATACTTATCTCACATGGTCATATTTTTTTATGACTAACTCATTGTGGACCTATTTTTTTAGGCAACATGAGCGTCTCCCAGTGCTCCTAAGAGGATTCCTTCAGCAGAGTTAGCGAAGGTATATCTAAAGATTTTTGTAGGCATTGGAGAAGTTCACATAAAGCATAAGGACTCTTGTAGAGACCCGTATTGTGACTTCTGTATTGAATATAAGTAGTACGCATGTATTTCTTTTATCAAGTGTTGTAAAAATAATAAATGACGGAATAAAATACTGGTGTTTATGTTCTTTGTACTATGGTATTAAATATTGTAACCATTTTTATTCAAAACTGTTGTCCGATCCTTGAATCATTTGAAGAACCCGGAAGTTGGGTCTCTACATTTGTCACACACTTCTCCCTCTAATGAGCTGTCTATTAGGAACTGTGTCCCTCCTCTTCCATATCACTACAGTCGTCATCTTCTGTTTATTCTTTTGTCTCTACTGCCCCCAGACTCAGTGCTAGTCTACTCCAATGAGTGTTATGTGGATGATCCTCCAGCACGTCACTACCCACTTCATGATAGAAATCCTCATAACCGTCTTAGCCTTGCTAACCTACCATTGATACCTTGATAGAGAAAGATCTCAATTGTGTATTCACATTAACAATAGTGTTATACATATATACATATATATGTGTGTGTGTGCGCAAGTGAGGGTGCTCACAACACCCAAGGTGAGCCTAAGTTATCTCCATCATATATAATGTACATTATATCTAACAAAAGGAAGGCCTAAAGATAGCTACAAAAAATTTCAAAAAGATTACATATCTACTAAGTGGGGAACTATCACTATTTGAGCAAGTCTTGTAAGTTGATAAAGAAAAGATCTCGCCCCAACACAATCCACGAGGGAACTGGAAAAATGCTTTAAAAGGTACGAAAAGATATGCCCTCAAGCATATCCAAATATATCATTGACGTGGTGAATGTAATGGGAGATAGATATTGTGGCTATAATGTTATTATTTTGGCAATGGATATGGGGAAATTGGCAAAGGGTGTGGGTTGAACTTTTAAATGAAATACAACAGAACGAGAGCCTATATAAAGAGATATATGGAATCAGAAGATATAATGAACATTTTGCTTCTTTAGATTGTACAGTTGTTCCTACATCATTGGATAAGGAAATGACTATACTTGACAGGGGATTGATTGTAGATTTGTGTTACAATATTAGATTCGTCCATTTCTTTTTTTTTCCAGTCTTTTACATTCCAACCATTATATTTGGCATCTCCAACATTTCCAAGAACAATTTTCATTGGGTTAATCAATGGAAACCACTTTGTACAACTGTTAGTGCATGATGATTGTCCACTACTGCCAATATTCTCAAATTGGATGAAATATTGTCAAGAAATTGCTACTAAATGGGATCCGACTGTTTGGTACGTAACAAACAATAGTAAAATATATAATTTTTCTTGTGTTTTATATGTTTACTAGCTTTAACATTATAATTTCATGTGCAGATTTAAAGTTTGTTATAACAATATGAATTTTAGCTATACATTATAAATGAATTTTAGCTATATATTATAACTTCTCTTTACTATGTGTACATATTTCAATATAGATGTGGCGCACCGGTTAAGGTGTCTTTGTGTGACCATGAGGTTACGGGTTTGAGTCCTAAAAGCAGCCTTTTGCAAAAATGCAGGGTAAGGTTTGCCTACATTTCACCCTTATGGTGGGACCCTTCCTCGTACCCTCGTTGCACGGGGATACTTTCTTGCAAAAATGCACGGTAAGGTTGGCCTACATTTCACTCTTATGGTGGGACCCTTCCTCGTACCCTCGTTGCACGGGGATACTTTGTGCACTGGGCTGCCCTTTGGTCTTTTACTTGAATTAATAGAATTTTATTTTACAAGATGAACCTTTTTGAATGATTAAACTTCAGTTTTTGTACATAAAATGATGTGTTTTGTAATTTAAATGGCAGCTATGGACTTTATACTTGATTTTACATGCTTAGCTAAATTTTGAATATTCATGTTACTCTACGAATAATACTTTGGTTTGACATTAACAGCCTCGGTCTGACAATAACATTATCGGTATGTCAGTAATCTTGAGTTGTCATTAGCCAAAGTAGGTCTTCTAATAACATCACTTTTAAATTTCATGTTTTAAATGCATTTCATGTTCAAGTATGACAACTTTCATTTGTTATTCAAGAGCTATATAATTTCAAATTACTTTTTTTGGTATAATAAATCATGATTTTCTGGTTATATGCATATTTTCCCCAAAAAGCAAGACACCTTAACATTGGATGGACAATTAAATTTCACGTTTTATATGTAGTAAATGTTCAAGTATGATGCTACGAAACCACGATAGGGGATAACGTACAAGCGCCGTAGTGAGTCCAACACGTAGTCATGTTATCTTTTATTTCATAATCATGTATATTTTTATGTATCCGCACTTTATTTTGTATTTGAGAATTCCTTGATTTGTTTGGGCCCCAACCGGTTATAGAGTGGGGGTGTGCTTTGGTTTGGGTTATGAAAAGTATTATCCAAAACTCTCTCACTCTCTTTAATTCTCTCTATCGCTCTCTTTCTCTCATTCTCGTCTATTGCACTGCCTAACCAACGGAATCCCGTCTACCGCATGGTCACTCCACGCGAGCTCCCCTCTATGTTCTCCCTCTCAGGCGAGATAGGTCGAGATAGGTTCTAGAGGGCGCAAGAAGGGACACAGGGAACTCCTACGGGGTTTCTCCCTCGATCGTCCTCGTACTCGCTCCCAAACGACATCATGAATCAACTTGGCATCAGAGGCATCGTCCTCCGTCGCTACCCTACCGACGAAGCAGCAATCGACCCCGCGCACCCGCCGTGATATCTATTCAGAATTCTTGTTTGTCCCCTGTAAACCACGTGCACTTCACCTACAGTTGTGTCACTTGCTCCATGCGTGAACTAGACGATCCTGGTGGGGGCTTCCCCTATCGGTGTTTCCCTCCTCAACAACACTGGAATCTTGCCCGCGCACCCTTGCGCCTTTCCTCTCTCTTGAACAATACCAATGGATGACGAAAACCTCAGCGGCCTCACCTTGGTTACAATCTTGGAATCCTTTCAGAATATGTGGCCCTTCGGCCGGACAGTCTCCACCTCCACCGCGTGTCGCTTCGGATTCCTCTCAGGCAAGACACGATTTTCCTACCCCTTGCTCTGTTGGAAGCGAAATCTACCGTTTTGTGAAGATGGACTTTCCGATTTTTTACGGTCAGAAGGACCCTTTAACTTGGCTCACACGTTGCTAGTAGTTTTTTACCAATCAACATGCATCGTGGGAGGATAGGATTAGCGTTGCATTCTTCGATCTCATGGGTTCTGCACAGTTATGGATCTCCCAGTTATAGCAGGAGAAGTCTCACCTCTCGTGGGAGGAGTTCAAGACTCACTGCAACCTCTGCTTTGGGCATGCACTTTGTGATAACCCCATTGCCGATCTCATCTCACTCTCGCAAACCGGGTCCATCGATGACTATCTCGAGCAATTTCAGGTGCTTCTTACTCCTGCCTTGTCTGTCCCGGCGGCACATCGAGTGCCCTTCTTTATCATGGGTTTCTACGAGCGGCTACGTTTGGATGTCGGGTTCCAGTCGCCTCCAGACCTCATGACAGCCATGAGTTTAGCACATGTTTGTGAGAAACACTTGTGGATGGACCACCCGTATTTGGGGCGTTGCTCTGGTGAAGGACCCCGCAGGGGTTTTGGCCCTTCCACTCATTCATCTAGATGTGGAGTCGGCAAGGGCAAGGAGGGGGGCTGCCCTTCTACCATTTATCGATTGTCACTGTAGGAAATAGCCAATCGCAGGGCTAAGGGCCTCTGTTTCAACTATGATGAATCTTTCAATCGTGAGCATCGATGCAAGTGTCTCTTCTGGCTTGGGGTGGCAGACTCCTCTGATGAGCATGTGGAGGAAGAGGATTCAGCAGACCCCCATTTGGGGGATACGATATAACTACCAATCTTTGTGGCGGGTTAGCAGTTCGTCACTCTCATGGACTCTGGCAACACTCATAGCTTCCTTAGCGACCTTACTGCGCAACATCTCCACCTTTATGTGACACCCCGTCAGAGCCTCCACGTCTTCGTGGTCAACGGCACGACAATGGCTTGGACAGGGGTTTGTCGTGATGTGCCTATTGTGATGGAGGGCTACCATTCCCACGTGGATTTCTTTGTGATTTCCCTCCGGGGCTTTGAGGCCGTGTTAGGATTTTGGTGGCTCCGTACCTGGAACCCCTTCTGTGGGACTTTGACATGCTTATAATGAGTCGATGATGCGGTGGCCGAGGCCCACAACAGACCATGTGTCAAGGACGTTTGATGAACACTGACCAGCGCGTCTTCCTCACTCTGACCGATCCATCCAAGCTCGTCGATCCTCCTTTGCGGCACCAGGACTACCGCATCCGCCTCTTGTCGAATATGACTCTCGTGGTTGTCCTCCCTTACTGTTATCCTTTTTTGCAAAAGGATGAAATCGAACAACAATGATCTGTCATGCTACGACAGAGCATCATCCGCCACAACGTCTCCCCCTTCTCTTCCCTAGTTTTGTCGGTGCACAAGAAGGATGACACATGGAGATTTTGTGTGGATCACCGCAAGGTAAACGTGAGGACAATGAAGGACAAGTTCCACATTTCGATAGTTGAGGAGTATGAGTTGCACGATGCCAGATACTTCTCCAAATTGGACTTTTGCTCGAGGTATCAGGGGTACATGGCCCCATCGGATGAGGAGAAGACAGCCTTATGCAGCCACCATGGATGCTTTGAGTTTCTCATGATACCCTTCGGGCTCACCAACGCTCGTCCACCTTTTAGGCTCTCATGAACGAGGTATTCCACCACTTACTGTGTCGCTGTGTGCTCGTTTTTTACGATATCCCGATATACAACACTATTTGGGAGGCCCACCTAGTCCATCTTCGCAGATTGTTTCAATTGGTTCACGCCCACCAACTTTTCTTAAAGCGGGCGAAATGTTCTTTTGGGACTGATCAAGACGCCTGCTTGGGCCCAGTGTTTGCCCTATTGGAGCTCCCACGGACTACTATCGGTGTTTCATCCAAAAGTACAATGTGACTACAACACCATTGTTTGCCCTTTTGAAGAAGAATCCTTTGCGTAGGGGGGCCACGACAACTGCTTTTCGAGCTCTTCAGCAAGCCTTGGTCTCGGCTCTCATACTTCGCCAACCAGACTTTGGACAGGAGTTCATGGTTGGGTACAGCGCCTCGGAGCAAGGTTGTAGCATCGTGCTCCAACAAGGGGGCCATCTAATTGCATATTTCATCCCGAACGGCATCATCAAAAACTCCAGACTTACGAACAAGAGCTGATCAGTCTAGACAAAGCCATCCAACATTGGCGGACGTAATTATCGGGACCCTCCTTCCTGATTCACACCGATCACTTCAACTTCAATTATCTCTTGGAACAACGCCTCACCACGACCCCGCGACATCATTGGATCAGCAAACTTTTGGGCTCCGATTTTTGGGGAGTAAAAGGCAAGTATCTTGAATTAGGCCGATGATGCCGTCTCACTCCGCTACCACCAGGATGTGCTTATCTTGGTCATTTCCCAACCGACATCTTTTGTTCTACGCCGCCTTCAACATGAGATTCAGGACTCCCCGATCCTCTTAGAGCTTCTCCACCGCATTGAGGGGCGGTTGCCATTGTATTGGGCCGTATTTGACGGCCTCATATTCTACAAGGATTGGATATACCTATCGGCTAACTCTCTATTTATTTTTGATATTCTTACAGGCGCCCACAACGCCACTCATGAAGGGGTTCAAAAGAACCTTCAATGGATTTGGGAAACTACCCGCTACCGACCGGGCTTCTGCAGAACATTCCAGTACCCAAACATATATGGACCAATATATTTATGGATTTCATCGAAGGGATACCCACATCGTGAGGCCGATCGGTCATTTTTGGGGTGGATAGATTTTTCAAGGGCACACATTTTATCGCCATGATCCGCCCTATTAAGGGGGATGGGATAGCACGCACCTTCTTTGACCAGGCCTTTCGTCTGCACGGCATTCTTGAGAGCATTGTGTCCGACAGGGATAATTTTTATGTCGCTATTTTGGCAGGAGTTATTTGCACTATGCAATACCAAACTTGCACTCTCGTTGGCATACCATCCACAGTCAGATTGGTAGACCGAGGTGGTCAACCGGGCACTCGAGAATTACCTGTGTTGCATTACAGGGGACCGCCCAAAGGACTGGTTACGATGGCTTCCATAGGTGGAATATTGTTAGAACACGTCCTATCACCCCGTCTACGGACGAAAACCACCACGCCTACATACATCAGCACCTCAACTCAATCGACCATCATTGCCAATGAACTACAAAATAGCGATCAGATCCTTAGTCTAGCCCACGAGTGCCTTCTGCAAGTTCATGCACGCATGGAGACCACCTAAACCAGGGACAATGAGAGTTATTCTTTGCCCCGAGGGATTCTGCGTGGCTAAACGTCGCCCTTATAGCCAGTCGACCATCGCCAAGAGCCCATACCACAAGTTGAACCCCAAGTTCTATGAGTCGTTTAAGATTTTACAGCGGATCAGCGAGGTGGCGTATCGTATCCAACTATCGGTTGTACACGACGTGTTCCATATCTTCAGCTGAAGTCGTTCGTGGGGGCTCCACCACCCGAACCCTTAGTACACTTGTCTACACAGCTTCACGACAAGCTTGAGGATAAGCTTGTTGTCGACCCAGGCGGAGATGTTACGAACCCACGATGGGGAATAACGTGCAAGCGCCGCACTATGGCGCACAAGGAGTCCAACGTGTAGTCATGTAATCTTTTATTTAATTATCATGTCGTAATGTCCCGGTCTACTGTGGGTGCGCGCTACAGGTCTGCAGAGCAAAGACCTCAACCCATCTTCACGGATCTGATTGGCCGCAACCGCTAATTTCAGTGGCGAGTTGTTGAGGCTTGGGTTTGAATCCCAGACATCCTGGATAAGGGATCTCTAAAGTGGTCATCGAAGCAAACTCTGAACACTAGATATGACCCCAAACAAGGGTCAAGGTCGGCCAATGAGACGATGGGGGATAAGCTTAATCGTCGAGAGGGAAACAGCTCGGATCACCAGCTAAGGCCCCTAAATGACAGCTCAGTGATAAAGGAGGTAGGGGTGCAGAGACAGCCAGGCGGTTTGCCTAGAAGCAGCCACCCTTGAAAGAGTGTGTAATAGTTCACTGATCGAGCACGCTTGCGCCGAAGATGAACAGGGCTAAGCGATCTGCCGAAACTATGGGATATCACCAACTAAGCTGCAGCCAATCAGATCAGTGTAGATGGGTTGGGGTCACTGGTCTGCAGACTTGTAGCACACCCACAGTAGACCAAGGCATTATGCATGTATCTTTTTATGTATCGGAACTCCCTGACTTGCTTTGGTCCCAATCGGTTATAGGGTGGGGTGTGCTTAGGCTTGGATTATGAAAAATATTATTCAAAACTCGCTCTCTCTCTAATTCTCTCTTTCTCTCGTTCCCGCCTATCGCACACCCTAGCCGACGAAACCCCATCTACCGCACAGTCAACCCACGTGATCTCCCCTCCATGTTCTCCTTTTCTGGCGAGATAGGTTCAAGAGGGCAAAAGAAAGGTCACGCAAAACTCCTACGGGATTTCTCCCTCGAGTGTCCTCGTACTCGCTCCCAAACGACGGCATGTACTATATGACAATTGCTATTTGTTATTCAAGAGTTCTAACGTATCAGATTTTTGGTTTTATGTAGTCTACCATCATTTTAAATTATTACATAGAAAATCCAAAATTGATTTCTCTCTGTAAAATAAATCAAAATTGTTGGGTCATACTATATTTTTAAAAAACTACAGAACACCCTAACATAAGGTAGATATATTAGATTTTTTTGTTTTCATACGTGTGCTTTCAAGAATGATCCATGAGATTGATTGCTTATGTCCTGTGAAAATTCAGATTTTTATGTAAGTAATTACTTCTGTATTTAGGATTCCTACATTAAAAAAAGGTGGCAGGTGGCTGGGGAACTATGCTAGAACTGCATGCAATAATGACAACACGTACTTCGGTATGAAAAATCGCATGTGTGAAACACAGACACTACTTGAGGATATTTAAAAACTCTAATATACCATGAGTTACAAAGTTCATAACATAAAAGAGAAGGGATAGGTTAAAAGTTGACCCTCAATAATGGAGATTATAACTTCACCATATGTTTTAGTTTGTATGGCCAACCCAGAATAGATAGGATTATAGGAATGATGAATTCGTAGACTAGTAGGATTAGCTAACCCAAAGATAGGTGGAGGTAAGTAATAACTACACAAAAGAGTAAAGGTACACTATTGATTTTACTAATAATGTAAAATATAAAGATGAAATGGTTGCAATGAAAAAGAAAAAAGGTAACTCTGTGAAGACTACTAGGAATATGATTTCATAGAACCAAACGATAAGTAAGAACATACAACCCAGGATAGATAGGAATGAAAAATTCATAGACTACTAAGATTAGCTAGCCCAAGGTAGGTGGAGGTAAGTAATAATCATACAAAAGAGTAAAGGTACAGTTTATTGATCTTACTAATAAATAAAGTAAAATATAGAGATGAAATGGTTGCAATGAATAAGACACCAAAGGAAACTCTGCGAAGACTGCTAGGAATATGATTTCATAGAACTAAAGAATAAGAACATGAACAATCATACTTTGAACCTAGAGGTTTCTCTGAATGTTTTCTCTTTCCCACTGCCAAACCAACTTCACCAGGCACGTCAAGTTGAATTGTGGTATCTGTACAAGAAATCATTTTTTCTTTACCATAGCTTCCACTGCCTTGTGGGTCTTTTTGAGACTTGTCAGCTGACAAAGGATCATTGCTGAAAGGCAAACCATGCATCCTAATAATTTGAGAAGTAATAACAAAAAACAAAAGGGTGAAGGTGTAGTTTACTGATATTACTAATTAAGCGCATAAAATATAGAGATAACATTAAAAAGACACTAAGGATAAATAAATCTGCGAAAACTACTAGGAAATGATTTCATAGAGCTGAATTAAAAACACAAGTAAACATACTTTGAGTCTAGAAGTTTCTTTGAACGTTTTCTCTTTCGTTTTGCCAAATGAGCTTCGTCGGGTGGGTCTAGATGAACTGTGGTTGCTGTGCAAGAAATCATTTTTTCTTTATCACAGCCGCCACTACTTGGTAGATCATTTTGAGATTTTTCAACTGACAAAAGATCATTGCTAAATGGTAAATCATGCATCTTAACCATTTGAGAATCTTGGGTAGGACTCTGACCATCGAAAGGCTTGCAACTATCCTTCTCTTTGACTTGTTTCTTATTTACCCTAGTAGAATAAAATATTAGATTATCATTAATAAGGCAATTTTAAGAAATTGTGTCCATAATAATATAAGTATCTGCTCACAATCCACATTGCATATTTATACAAGAACGGGACAGAATTCATATGATTAAGAAAGATAAAATAAGTTAATCTACAGAATTATGTTAACTTGATTAAAATAGGACAGCCCAGTGCACAAAGCATCCCCGCAGCGATGGTCCGGGGAAGGGTCTCACCACAAGGGTGAAATGTAGGCAAACCTTATCCTGCATTTTTGCTAGAGACTGCTTCCAGGCTGATTACATTAACTTTATTAACGAGAAAAAAATAGAAAAATGAAATAACCTCAAACACATCGCCAGGCATTCAAAAGGAAACAAAGGTACATTGCAGCAACCTCAATCCAATACTTCACTATAGAATAAACTAGAAATTAAAAAAGACCAAGAAATTTAGAATAACTTAATCATTCTATCACTTGCTAATTGTTGCCTTAAAAGGAATAATTGTAGACTAACAAATACTTCCAGCTGATTAAGTTACACAAAAGCATGGGTATCTCGAGATCAACAAGCAACCATTAAATTAGCCAATGCAAATACTAGCTACAGAGAGTAAATGTTCATTCCACCTTTCAAGCTCCTCTCCTAAGTGGAAAGTAAATTTTCATATGTAGAAGGCACAACAGAGGACTACATTATGGATTTTCATCTAGCCGAACATTCTTACAGTAATTAACATCTTCAAATGAAGAAAATATCGTCCTACGATTAGTAATGATCATAAAATATGTGCTTGAGTAACAATGATATGATTTGATGCACCTTAAGGAGGAGGACTGTGTGAAAGGTAAGTTGGGCTTATTAAATATACATATATTAGAGCATTAACAGTTGGGATTTGGGAAAATTTATTATTTTCAATCTAAAGAATAAATATTACCCAATACCTCTATATATACACAAATGCAGGAGAACCCAAACCAATATTAAAGGAGTGAGACTAAAAATAATAAAAAGAAAATGCACTTTTATAGTGGGCATTTACATTGGTCTTTAATTCAACCCTCCCCTTCAAGATGGGAGTATATGACGAGCATTCCCAATTTGAGATATTATCAGTGAAGGTGTCACAACTCAGGTTCTTGGTAACGATATTTGTCAGCTGATCTTGAGATTGAACGAACAGTATGCAGATATTGTCTTTCTCCGGGTGATCCTTGATGAAATATCTATCAATTTCAACATGATCTGCTCAGTCATGTTGAACGAGATTACGAATAATGTTGATATGTGCTTTATTGTCACAATATAAACATATGAGTTTCCATTTTGTAGACTTTAATCCTGCATTACAGACTGAAGTCATAGTCCTTGCACATCCCTTGTAGCATTGCTCTGTATTCTATGTCTACACTGAACATTGCTACCGCATTTTGCTTCTTACTTCTCCAGATGACGAGATCTCCCCCCCCCCCAAGGAGCAATATCAGGTAGTGGATTTTCGGTCATCTTGACATCTAACCCAATCAGCATTCGTGCAAGCTTTAACATTCAAATGCATGTTCTAGGAGAAAGGGATTTCATATCCAAAAGACTTCTTCAGGTACTATAGCGCTCGCATAGCAGCTTCTTGCTGTCTTAATCTAAGAGAACTGGAGCTATCACGGTTTCATTTTGATTTCAGTCTATTAAACCGTGAACCAAACCGTTAAGGTAACAATCCTTAAAATTAGAACCAAAAGCTTATTTAGTCTGACCAGTTCCGGTTCCGGTTCCATCATAAGTTTCGGAATCATCGTGCCTATGGTTCTGGTTCAACAAAAACCAAAACCAAATTATTCACTAGAGGTCCGGTTCGGTCCGGTTCTATGCTATTCCGGTTCGGTTTCGGTTCGATGACCGCACGCAATGGCAGAGTAGCATATCTCCTCCACCTTCCCTCTCACAGTCGGATACACCCAATCTTCCATGTCTCCCAACTTTAACGGGTGATAGGTGATCACAACGTTGAAGACTCCCTGCCATCACATTTTGGATCGGATGCTCCATCATGTACTTGTCAGAAGCTATACTGGACCGCACATCGGAATCCATGATCGGCCGAGCACAGGTGTTGGGGCATGGCAGCACCGCCCTCACTCCGACGTGACCAGGTGTGACCGCGATGACTTCCGCACCCAATTTCCAGATTTCCTTGAGGACAAGAAAAAAATTTTGTATATGGGTATTGTTATAGAGCCGACCCCACTATAGTGGGATAAAGGCTTGAGTGTTGTTGTTGTTGTATAGGAGGCCGGTGGAAGATGGTGGAAGCCGTGAAGGGTATTTAGTGGCTGCTAGGGGAGTTGGGAAGATTTGGGACGAGATTAGGAGATTTATGGTGTCTGGAATGAGGTTCCAGAGGCTGCCTGGGCAGATTCTAGGTCTGATTGTTGGAAGGGTGAGGCAGTAGCACTCAAGGAAAAGGGGGACCAGAGGATGTGTCATTTAAGGGATATGAGAGGGGAGAGTGGTTGTAGATGTGGTAGGGGGCAGGTATGTGGACCTGGGAGATGGGAGTAGCTATATCGGAATTGGGGGGATCGTTGGAGGGGAGGCAGTTATGGAATGGGAGGTGCTATTTTGGTTTGTCATGGGAGTGGGGCTGGTTGTATTAAGAATGTGGGTGACGGTTAATGAGTGGAGAGTGGGGGTCTCTGGGTGGTTTAGGATAATTTCAGGGGATTGATAGGGCAATTAATGGGGTATTTAGGTGATTATTAGGTGGTGATGGAGGTTATGTGGTAATGGAATGTGGAGGTTGTAGAAGTTATGGGGAGGAGTAGCGGTGGTGGTGATGAGGTGTGGTGGCCGACATAATGGTGGACAAAGGTGGTGGCGATGTTGGCCGGAGGTGGGAAAAAAGAAGATTTGAGTGGCCACCGAAGGTTGGGAGGGGAGGAAAATGCCTGAGCTTCGGACCCGGATTCCAGCTTCGGCACTGGTGACCAAGCGGAGGATTTTTTGTCCAACATACAATTCCTTTCAAATTAGTCTTTTACCTCCATATATAGACCAAGGAAGAGACATGAACGAACATGATTCTCCGATCATACCAGCCTCCAAAATATGCAAAGTAAAATATCAAAAAATACATAACAATACTAAGACTCCTAGAATGACAATCCGCTCGAAAAGAACAAACTCAATCGTCAATGTCACTCCCTTGGACTGCGCCATGTGGCATGATACCCATCAAGTACATGTGAAGATTTGTCAACGAAATAATCTCCTTGTACAACTTTGAAGCTTTGTATTTAGTGATTTTTTCTTATATTTTTCTTGCTTCTAAATTTCTAATAAATATTTCTAGTAGAAAGTTGAAGGAGCGAAATTTTGTTCAAAGTTTAATTATAATTAATTATTAGTGTGGTGTTAGCGTGATTTTTTTTGGCAACCTACATTACAAACTCTAGACCTTAAAATGTCTTGCATTATCATCATGTTGCTATATGATATTGCATTTGATGAACTCTCCATTTGATATAAAGATTATGCAAAAATGTTGTTGAAAGATTTGTTTTGATTGTGTGAATAATGAGCGGATGTGAAGTCTATGCATAGTTAGTTTATTAATGTCATGGATATAATTGTTAGATTGTTGCTAGTTGAACTTTGGTGAATAACAACTTCAAGTAAAATGACGTCTTCTCATGCATACCCACTTTGCTTCGAATATATGTTCCATGCTAACCAGGCGACCAGCTGCTTAACATGTGCATGCTTTATGCACATGTCGCCATTTTCAGCATTGAAGTACCTCATGGGAGGTGATTTAGGCCATAAAGAATAAGATAAATTACCTAGTTTATTTGCTTTGCAAACTCACTTTATAGCATTGATGTAGATCCAGCTCTAATTGAACTAACCCCATAGGAGCAACATAGTTGGTGCCAAGGTTGTCAAGATCTCGATTTTGCTCGTAAGATCGGACGATCTTACGAGTTTTACGGGGAAAACGAGTCACGAGCTTTGCTGGATCGGGCTCCCTGCAGAAACGCCAGGATCGCCGTTTATGATCATAGGATCGTGCGATCCTACGATCATATTTGATCCTAGCGTTTTAATCCCGCGCATTACTTCTTCCCAATCCCGCATTCTAGGTCATCCCCGATCTCGTCGCAGTCGGCGCTCCCGCAGCAGGTGCTCCCGCAGCAAGCGCTCCCACAGCAGGCGCTCTTCTTCTTCTTTTTGTATATATATTTTTAATTTTTATTATAATACGATCTTGCGATCCGTGTCGATCATACGTCTTACGATCTTATGGATGCCTCCCGATCCTAAGTAAGATCTCGATCTTCACAACCTTGGTTGGTGCTAAAGTAGAGCCATTTTGGCATATCAAAGTAATGCATATGGGCTTAAAGCTACTATTTGGTTAACTGGAAAAATATAAATTTATGTGTTTTAAATATTTTGAAATGTTGTAAAACCACAAATATGATCTTAATAACTTTTGTATAAATTTACTTGCAATAGCTCTCTTATAAACAAATATCAACCAATATAAAAATCTAACTCCCTTTTAAACCACAACATGCAACATAATTGGAATGGTTATTTTCATTCTCACTCACATGGAGCAGCTGGGCTAAAATCATTCTTCAAATAGTTAATAGTTCCCTACATTATCATCAAAATATAGGCATTTGATAGTAAATATAGAACACCCTAAATTTAATACAAAGCATCCACAACCACTACAATGTTAGTGGTCAATAAATCAGCCGCCGATGACATCACGGAATTATACTGAAACGGTGTACAGTAAAATTCCATTACCATTATCAATGCACAACATTCAATAACTTGTTCAAGCGATAAAATGCAAATATTCAGATATAGCTCCTAAAAAAAATTTACTTTGAATAGAAAAAATATGCATTTGAAAGAAAATGAATGTGGAAAAAAACTCACGTGATTATATCCTTGTCAGTGATGATGCAAGTTGATTCAAATGAAGGTAACACAAAATCACCCATCTGTAGAATAAGATGGAAAAAGGATGATTTAGTTGCCAGTTTGTGAAAGCACCATAAATTAACTCCCTTACAAAATATTTATCTTTGCAAACCACGTATTTCCCAGATAAAGCAAGGACCCTATAAATGAAATACCTTTAACCAGTAACAAAAATAATAGTGCATAAAGAAAATATGAAGAACCGCCTCAAATAGAAGGCGGTGAACAAATAAAATTATGATATTATGTCATTCAAACAGAATCACAATAACATTCAATCACATTTATTGGGTGAGTTTCAAAGTAACTCTACATAACAACAAATGTGGACACAGAGTGAGACCATGGAAAACTATAATTTTCTGAAGAAATTTATCAACAAATAAAGTTTCTTTTTCATTCCAATAATTCAACATTTAATTTCATGCTTTTTCATCCTCGCTTTCACAATTTAGTAGAATGAACCTTCCACTTTAAACTGCAAACAAAATCCAATCTCAGCTCAAAATCTCGCCTTGAGCCAAAATTTGGCCCTCAACATTCTCAATTTTCACCAACCCCCAAAAAAATCTTACTATAACTTTTTTTTACTTTTCACACGTTGCTTGAACAAAACATGCATGCCAAAGAAACAATGAAAAAACAAAGATCAGAAGGCTACACGCCAGAGAGCACAATAAATTTCTAATAAAGCTTGAAGCCTTATAAAATAAAGAAAACAAAACAACTCGAGAATCTCTGCAAGCCATTGCCTGCACGCGTTCTCATTCTTTTCACAAACCACAAATCAATTGGCATAAACAATAAAATGTCTTCTTAAATGCCTTCTTTAAACGCTTTTCTTTTGAAAAAAAAACATCCAACAACTGGCATTACATGAATCGCGCACTCCAACTCGTGTACCATCCAAAATGCAAGCCAAGAAAAGAAATATCAAAAAAATGAGAGAATCGGCTGCTTACAGAGAGGAAAATGCTATCCTGGAGGCCAAATCTCCGGCAGATGTGGGATGCAAGGTCGCCGACGGTCTCGATGCCGGGTTTGAGGAGGAACCAGCAGCGGCGAAGTCCCTGCGACCGCAGGGACTTATCGAGGAGACGGCGATCGTCGAACAACAGGCGAAACCGGACCACATAACCGTCATCTTCATCCATGATCGGAGAAAAATGCGGAGGAGAGGAGATTATCCTGGGTTTCTACTTCGGCTTTGAAGAAGGGATTAGGGTTTTACTGGATTTCACGTTCGCTTCTTATCAAGCTTCGCGACATCTGGCTTCCTCGAAAATCTCAAAGACCGCCTAGCGACATGACTGAGATATATACCTGATCTCTTTTTGGCGGGGCGTTTTTGCTCCAGTGAGTTTGGAGAAAAACGTCAATATTATAAAAATGCATATTTGATATGACAATGATTATGATTATCAATAAGGAAAAAAAATTTATTTTTAAAAAAATATTATGTGAATTACTTTAACATATTTTTAAGTGCAGAAATAAATACTGATAATTGATATGATATCCTGCGGCTTATTGTAATGAGATGTCGTCAGGCAGCGAGGAAATGGTTGTTCGTCGGAGAGGAGAGAAAGAGTGAAAAGGGGAGGAGAGAGAGAGAAACAGGAGTGGCTCGGGAAGAAGAAGAAGAAGACTGGAATCATATTATTGCTTGGAAAGTAATTACAATGGTTAAGAGATATTTATATCTAAACTCTAATATACTGGCCGTTAAAGCTGACACATGTTGTCAGTTCATAACCTCCTCTCTCTGACCTATTGTGTTGCTTCCTATAATATAAGGCGGTATATGAAGCGCAACATTCCCTGCCCTGCCTGTAAAAGCTGCCCGGCGGTCATTGTTGCTCGTGAGATGAATGAGCTTCTAAAAGAAGTCCTTTCACAGCAAACCCTAATCCTTCAAAAACCTGGTGCGCCGGAGAGATGAACGACGGCGGCGGGGTATTAGCGGTAACTGGCGAAGGAGCCAGAAAGCTTTCCGCAGCGAGCGGCGAGTGTTGCTGGTAGCCGGCTTTGGGTTGTCTAGTAGCTCTGTATCTCCTTGCATCTCCGAGTCTTTTCTCCTTTTTTTTGTTTTGTGCGGCTTTGTGTCTTTTTGAGAAGGGAACATGACTCATGTAAAAGAGCAGGAGGATGATTATGCACAGTTTTTATGATTTTTGAAGGGATGACTATTGATGAGTTTTGTTTTTCAACATCCCTTTGATGCGGTTTTGAGGAAGCTTGTTGTATTGTTCGTTCCCGTATAATTTTTCTGGCTGGAAGATCCTCCTGCATGCAAAACTGTAGATCAGTGTTTAAAATATTTGGTTGATTAGGGATGACAGTCAAGTCGGTAAGGATGTCAACTTCCCTGGGCGGCATGGTTGTATTAGAGTTTGGTATTTGGTCCGACGTTTTTTTTGTGTCTCGTTGAACATCGTCCTATAAAATCAGGGGATGTTTAATGTTTTCCAGAGTATGTTTATTTGGGATGACATTTTGGAAGGTTTTGGAAGAAGCTTCCCTGTGTGGGATGTCCGTCCGCCCGTGATTTTCCTGCAAAATTTCAGGATGAGGCGTATTGTGGGAAGGAATAATAGAGATGACAAGCTGGGTTTTATTTAGAAGATCTTCCCTATTTTCGTGTTCTGATTGAACATCCGTGCATGAGCATCGTTGTTCGAGATGATGAAGGATAGTATTGTCCAGGTCAGATAGTGTCTCCCAAGTAGCCTCCTCTGGAAGCATGCCTTCCCACTGGATCAACCCTTGGTATAGAGTTTGCTCCTCCTTTTGGATTGATCTCTTTTGCAGTATATCGATGGGATGTCTTTTATTAGTGCATGTCAGATCTATGTCCGGAATAGCATGAACTGGATAAGAGGCGCTTGGAAAATATTTTTTAAGCAGAGAAACGTGAAAAAACGGGTGCAGTTTGCTTGACTCGGGAAGTTCTAACCTATAAGCTACCAACCATATTTGTTCTAAAACCTTGTAAGGGCCAAAGTATCTAAGTCTGAATCGTTTACATGTTTTCTTATGCAGGGATGTCTGGCGGTATGGATGCAGCTTAAGTAGCACTAGATCGCCTTTCTGAAAGGCGATTTCCTGACGTTTATTATCTGCATGTTTTTTCATTTTATGTTGTGCGCGTTGTAAATGTTCCTTTAATTGTAACAGTAAGAGTGCGCGGGGTGTGTTATCAGGTAGTAGCTGGTCGGCCGGATCACCACCCCACCCGTGTTCCACAAAATTCGGTGGTGGTCTGCCAAACATCGCTTCAAAGGGCGACATTCCAGCTGATGCGTGATAACTTGTGTTATAATGATATTCGGCCCAACTTAATAGTTGAGCCCAATGCGCTGGGTGCTGATGTGAAAATAAACGTAAAAATTGATTAATGCAACGGTTGACTCGCTTAGTCTGTCCATACGTTTGCGGATGATAGGCCGAGCTAAAACGTAATTTTGTCCCGTTGGTTTGAAAAAACGATAGCCAAAAAGAGCTTAATAATATGGTATCCCTATCCGAAACTATAGATTCGGGTAGGCCGTGCAACTTACCGCAGTGTTCCCAAAATTTGTGGGCCACTATGGGAGCCGTATAGTGGGCTGGTAACGATGCAAAATGTGCACCTTTGGATAATGTATCTACCATGACCAATATGGTCGTAAATGTTTTCGATTTTGGTAAATGTGTTATAAAATCAATTGATATATCCGCTCAAATGCGGGAGGGGATTGGTAAGGGTTGCAAAGGGTCATACGACAAAGAATTGCGGTCTTTGCCCTTCTGGCAAATATCGCAATGTTGTATATACGTTTGCACTTAGTGTTGCAATCCTAGCCAGTAATAATATTGCCCTAATCGTTTAGTGGTCGCAGTTATGCTAGAATGCCCTCCAATTTTAATATCGTGTGCTTCACTTATAAGGATTGTGTGTAATATCGAGTCGGGAATATATATTTTTGATTTAAAGAAATATTTTTAGTTTAGTATTTTCCAATCGGGTAGTAAATCTGGGTTCTGTTGTAGTTGCGAAAGTATCTCCTTAGCTTTGTCGTCCGTTTTGTAGAGCGAATCCAAGTCGTCAAACAAGTTTGAATATGCGAATGATGGGTTTTGGTAGCTGTTAATTGAGGGCTCTTCTGCTGAATCATAGATTCGGGAGAGAGCATGGGCAGCGATGTTTTGTCGACCCGGTCTATAGAGAATAAGATAGTTAGATCTCAACATCCTTGAAAGGACTTTATGTTGTTCGGGTAAGGTCATTATTTGTGAGTTCAGATTATGTAGGGTTTCGTGGTCGGTAAGGATAGTGAATGTAGAACCAATTAGGTACTGTCGCCACTTACCTACTGCAGATGTAATAGCTAATAATTCCCTAATATAGGCGGACTTTGTTTGTTCCTTGGCAGATAGCTTTTTGCTGAAAAATGCAATTGGATGTCCCTTTTGGCTTAACACTGCCCCTATCCCAACCTTAGAAGCATCACATTCAACCGTAAAAGGAATCGTAAAATTTGGTAGTGTCAAAACTGAGGTTGTAAGCAGTAAGTCTTTTATTTTTAGAAAAGCGTCATTAATAGTGGCTGTCCAGGAAAAACTATTTCGAACTAATAGATCAGTGAGGGGTGTCATGATATTGGCATATTGGCATATGAATCGCCTATAATATCCTATTATGCCTAGGAAGGATCGTAGTTGTTTCTGTGTTTGGGGAACTGGCCATGCGGCAATTGCCGCTAACTTACTTGGATTAGGGAGAACCCCCTTGGAAGAGATTACATGTCCCAGAATTTCGATTTCTGGAACAGCAATTATGCATTTTGAGGGTTTCAGGGAGAGTTTATTGTGTGAAAGTATTTGGAACACTTGTTGTAGATGGCTGACATGTAATGTCTCATCGCGGCTATAGATCAGGATATCGTCAAAAAATATAACTACGAAGCGTCGGAGGAAGGGTATTTTGAATGGAATCACATACTGCGTTGTGTTGATCCATGTACAATATGTGGCGCCGATCAAAATCTTGTCATGTAATGACAGAGGTCACAGGTGGGGCGGGAGGATCGGTTGGAGTGGAAGTTGCCTGTAGCCCCTCCATAGAGAGGCCCTGGCTCTCAACGAGAGCACCAACTGTAATGAGACGTCGTCGTCAGGCAACAAAGGAATGAGTGAATGACTGTTCGCCGAAGAGAAGAGAGAAAGAGTGAAAAGGGGAGGAGAGAGAGAGAAACATGGGAGGCTCGGGAAGAAGAAGAAGAAGACTGGAATCATATTATTGCTTGGAAAGTAATTACAAAGGTTAACAGGTATTTATATCTAAACTCTCATATACTAGCCGTTAAGGCTGACACATGTCGCCAGGTCATAACCTCCTCTCTCTGGCCTATTGTGTTGCTTCCTATAATATTAGGCGCTATATGAAGCGCTACACTCATACTATATTAAATACTGACCGCTGATCAGTATTTTGATCAATCATGTTATTTCTGTAGAAAACCAACGGCCGGTATTTATCTTGCACATATTCTAGGTGAGAGTAACGCACACGGTATTTTTTCGATAAATATGAGGCTCCACTTATATGGCCAATCACGACAGTATCCTAATCTTGATGGAAAAAAATTTGGTGTGGTAACCGCACAGAAATTCGGTGTGCCTTTAAATACCCTAGGCCCGCATCCTTTTCAAAATTTGTCGCGTTTCTCACCTCTACTCTGCCCTTCCGTTGTCGCTCCATACATTTTTGAACCCTAACATTCTCCCTACCCCAGTTCCCAGCCACTGCTGGAGAAGCATCCTCCCCATCGCAGGCCTTGCCGAAGTCTTCGCCCCACCGCAAGCTGTTGTAGTTGTTCCGCCCCATTCCTTAGTCGACCACATGGAATATTTCTAGGGTATGTGCTTCCTGCAATTTTGGTGTTGAACATGTTAGATTGTTATCGTTGGTTGGATTTACCAGTTGTTATGTAGTTACGATTGAGTGTTTTTTTGCTCTCGAATTTTTCTCACAAAATTTTCCAGTCCAATTTCTATTGTTTTTTGTAGTTGGAATTATTTCCAACACTTAACCGGTTACAATTTTGTGTTGTTTACAGTCGATTTTTCCTCCAGAATTTTTCCAATCCATTTTTTGTTGTTTGCAGTCAATTTTTGATAGTTGGATTTCTGTTTGTTAACTTGTTACAATTTTGTTTTATTTTACGATTCTTCTTTCTTCCAAAATTTTTCCAGTACAATTTCTGTTGTTTTTGACAATCAGAATTCGGTCCATGTGTTAACCGGTTATAATTTTGTGTGGTTTTACATTCATTTTTAACCAGTTAGAATTTTTTACTATTTACAGTCGAATGTATTCTCGGTTGTTATCTAGTTAGAATTTTGTGTTGTTTTATAGTCAGTTTTTATCCAATCTCATTTTTGTGTTGTTTTGCTGCTGGATTTCCTCTCATATTGTTATTACAGTCATATTTTTGCTAGCAACGCGAGTAATATTCTGCTAATAAGCATCACAATTAAGGCAGAATTATCTAATGTCTGATTTGTAGCATACTTTTCAATCTAATAAAGTTATATGTTTATTGAATTGTTTCTCAAATATAGTGTCGGGCAGCCCTTATTTCAACTGTCGATGTGCAGTATCAACATTTCTTGCGAATGTCCAACCCCTACTTGAAGTCTTATCTAAGGAGTCAAGGAATGTTCTAAATGATGTTTGATTCCTTCCTCTATTTAGTATCCCGGAGATACTACAAAACATACATCTTTTGTATATTCTAAGCATCTATAATTAAGAAACAGGCTTTCCTCTTAGACAATTACTATGTTTCCTCACTGTAAATGAGATTGCGCTTATTTTGGGGTTCTCGAATAACATGCTAGACTTTTCTTTTGTTAGAAGACCGTTTGCCTTGGTCACCTAAAAAACTTTTTGGAGAGATGAATGGTCTTGTGGTTGAAGACTGGTCTCCGACTTTAGAGAAAGACACGTAGACATACTGGTTAGATATCTAGTGGTTGTCTTCTTATTCCCACGGGGACTAAAAATCCCCACGTCATTGATGTCCATAAAAGGACTTGAAGAGTTTCTGAAGTATAATTGGCCTAAGGCCGTACACAAATTCTTGCATGGCCAGCTCAATGAGTTGAGTAGCAAGAGTGCTCGACGAGAACCCGACGAAAACTTAGGCTATTTTGAAGGATGCTATGTGACTGTTTTGTTATGCGAGACATTATTTTGTGTTATTTAATCATTTAAAGTGTTCTTACCATACACTATTGAAGGTATGGCTCTATGAGCGCACGAATATTCAGTTGGTCGTCGACTTCATAACACGACCTAGGATCTGTCGATGGTCCTCAAAGTTGAGTTACAGCTCCAAGATCTGCTTTAATCTCTCACGCACTCTCAAGTTTCTCTATTTCTTTCATTAAATTTGTGTGTTTGTTTACTCATCACGAGTTTCTCAAAATTGTAATGTTTGTACTACAGGTGAGAACAAAATTTGCACATATAACACCTCAGGTGAGTGCCCTTCTCGGGGAGGAGGAAGATTCAGACTTTGAGCCCATTAGGAAAAAACCAGAGAAGGTACCACGTTTTCAAGTCACCATAAGTAATTTGTAAATATAGTTCGTGAATTTCATATGTCTACTTCACTTTGCAGGTAAGGAAGAAGAAAAAAGTGGTGAGGTTTAACATCGATAAAGGTGATAGAATGGAGGAGCAAAAAGAAGAGGAGGTAAAGTGAAAGAAAGAGCGGATGTTCCTAAGAAGGGTTAGGAGGGAGAAGGAGGAGATGTTAACGGCGTCCGGGGTTTGAGAGGTATGGAGGATCGTCTTCGCTCTGTCACAGATGAGGTTAGGAAGGACGTCCAATCTCCGAAGGATTTATGTGAGTCCTGGTTCGAACACCCAAGTGGTGGACCCACTCCATTTGTAGCTCCATCCCCCGAACCATGACCCTCACAATCTCCCGAACCTTCTGCAGTAAATCCTACTATTGATATCACTCATGTTTCTACTCTTGAGGTGACGCTCGTTTAGGCCACACCACCGCAGAAGGTTTATAAAATAACTAAGGAACATGGTACACCGAAGAAAGGACCAATGGTGCAGTCTGAGGAATTATATTGTGGTAGAGCTCTAATAACTACCCCACAACGTAAAAATATTGAATTCGTCCTTACGCGATTTACATTAAGGCATTTACCTCATGCCTATAATTCAAAATCTTTGACGGCCTTAAAGATGAATAATTTGTTTCTCCTTTTATCGCAGGAACCTAACAATCTTCCATAGCGGGAATGTACATATGACTAGGGAGTTAGTGGGTGACTTACTTGGTGTTGGTTAGTTGTCCGACGTCCATTTGAATACGTACGCGCTAGCACTGAGTGCCAGAAGTAAGAGATTACTAAAAATATTTAAATCTTTTTTATACGTATCTCCTGGTCATACAGTAAGATTCTTTCACAAAAAATTCAATTTCTCTTATGTAAAATGATCATAACATAATCTACTATATAGTATTACAAGATACGCAAGGTCAATAACTGCGGAAAAAGAAACATTTACACTCGGTAAAATCCAGGTTCGACCATGAAAATGGATGGGAGGGAGAACAACAAAAACCTACCTGCAGCTCGGAAATGAGGGGACCGAAAACTTGCAGAACGCATACGGCTCTGTAGCCTGGAAAAGAGGGAGAACACCATTATCCCGACTAATGAAGGGGAAGATGGCGAATGGAGAAGAGCTTCCGCTATCTTCTCTGCGCAAATTTTTTCAGCGAGGGAAAGATGGAAAGAGGCAAAAAATCAGGGAGAAGGCGGGCCCCAAGTATTTAAAGGCGCACCAATTTTCTGCGCGGTTACCGCACCAAAAATGTTTTCAATCTTGATAATGCACAAGGCGGGTCTGCGTGAAAGTAGTTCAACCACGACATTACCCCGGCTTGACTGCACTCTTGCCGCTAGCAAACCCCTAAACGCTATATTACACCCGCCGGTAGTTTTGTTTCTTATGCATGAGGGTTTGTAAATGAGGATGAGAGCACATTTTTTGTTGTTAAGAGATTTGTCTATACAAAAGCATATATTTTAAAATAAAAAACATATAATTTAATTAGATTGAAATTTTTGTAAAAAAATGATAAAATCAAAAAGCAAATGCTTAATCAAATGATGTTTTCCCTTTTAATATAATATAGATAAAAGAAGAAGTTCTTAAGTGAAGGCGGGGGTTCCCGAACAACACGGTTCATAACTACCGTGGTCATGACTGTCATCGATTTGCCAAACAAAGCCTTGAGCTTTATTTCATGATGGAGATTGATGTTTATTTATTTAGGCTCCGTTTAGCACGGCGGTGGCTTCAGTGACTACGGTGCTTCTAAATCGTTGTTCGTGAACTTCCGACCTCGCGTAAGGAACTTCGTCAACTTTTATGGTCAAAACCAATCATCTTATTTTTTATTACCATTGTCATACCAAACATGCATTCTCTGCCTTCTGTTTTTCCTCTTTTATTTGAAAGTTTTCTTCTCTCTTTCACAATTCATTACTCATTAGCAATTTTTGTTTCTCATTGTTGACCTTTTGTAACCTATTTATTTATGATTTATATAATATCTATACTGTATTAAAAAAAAAATATGTCTTTGATTAAAAATTGGGCTTTCCCATTTTACACTTTGTTGTGGGCTAACTTGATGCCCCGATCGGACCGGATTCAATTGGACCGCCTTAGCTTTCGGGGGGGGGGGGGGGTCGAGCTCGCACACAATCAGAGAAAATGAAAGGTTGACTAAGGATGTGATGACGTGGAAAAACCCCTCAATCGGGTAAAAAACCACGCGACCGGATCTGTGCCGGTCTAAATCCACTAGCTGCTTGTGATTACAATGCGTTTTGAGAATCGGGGCGACATGCCGCTCCCGTTACAACTTGAGGTGAGAGAAGAGAACTACAGCTCCCCGCGGGCAACAGGTTGCGTCGCGGGAGCGCTTCGGGTACTAGAATTCGAGCGGTGGCACTGATGCTCTGTAACTTGGAGTGCGGGTCCGCCGCGCGCCTACTTGCAAGGATCGCCTTCTTCCTTCTGCTCGCTCTGGGACTTAGGTGTTTCCCGGCTGGTGGTGCACTGGTGGCTCGTGGTGGCTCGCGGTGGCTCGAGGTGGCTGGAGGATGATCTGAGGGAGGAGTCCGACAGAGCTCTGACCTGAGGAAGAAAATGATCAGGAGCCGAAAGATGAATTATGATGAGGCTCTGAGGCTCCTTTTATAGCCTCCTGGGGAGGATCATGACGGGCCCCACCACTCATATAGTGGGTTAGTGGGTGGTTACCCACCAGATCAGATGGTGAGGAAAGCCCACCACGATCGGACGGTGGGTAAGCCGCCGACGGCGGTGGGGCGACCGTGCGTCGGCGACGACTGACCAAGGGGCGGCCTGGACCGTGGCGAGGCCGGCAACTCCGGCCAGGCCGGCGGCGGTCTGGCTTGCGGCCTGGCTGCGGCCAGACAGGATCCCGCGGCCTGGGTGGCGGCGGCCTGGCCAGCAGGCGCGACCTGACCAGCCGCGACTTGGCCAGCGGCCGGCTTGCCGGCGGGAGCGGCTTGGCCGGCGGTGCCCTGGCCGCAGCCTGGCCGGCGACCTGGCAAGCGGCGGGCTGACCGGTGGGAGCGGCTTGGCCGGCCGCGGCGTGGCCGGCAGTGCCCTGGTCGCGGCCTGGCCGGTGATGGCCGCCCGGCTGGCAGCGGCCGGCCGACGGCGGCGGCGGCCCGTCAGCGATGGCGGCGGCCGACCGATGGTTACCTCCCAAAGGGGGTGGTTTCCCAAGTGGAGAGAGGGAGTGGGCCCCACCCCCATGTTTTCCTCATTATGGGAGGTGGGGTTTGTAATACACCCCCCCCCACACACACACAAATCTTTTGTCCGGGTCGGCCGGAGGGTACTACTGGGCCAAGACACCCACCTAGTGCTCCTTAGGGGAAACGATCAACCTTATCCAAGCACTAGATGACCGTCTTGCTCGGCTCGAATCATAACATTCACAACCCATCAAAGTATAACAGAAGCATTAACATGAAACCATTGCAGATAAATATATAATATCAATATCACAGAGGTTCTAGGACCGAAGCCTAAGTGTTTAAATAAGCACGTGGGCTATACATGTGCTATATATAATCCTCATATACTCTCTCTCTCTACGCTGCTCGGTGGAACTCATGTCTCTAAACTCTGGGGACGGCGGGGGTGCATCTGCTCGAGTATACCTAGCTGTTGGCGTAATCTCCTGTGGCAGCGGGTCACTACGGTGCTCCACCTCCTGTGAATGGTTAATCAAATAACTGTTAGTCACAGAGCTAAGTGGAAACAAATCTCCTCCCCGGATCCACATCCTGGGGACGAGCACCCACCCACCCAATAAAAGTAAATAGCCGAAGCAAGAGAGGGTTAGCACAATATTTCATATATGAACAGCTAGGTGCAATTATAAAAAGTGCAGTATAACCGGTAAAAGCAGCAATAGTATAAATCGGTTATAACAAGGCTCTACTAGCTCATCAGCACATCAAGTTTAAAATCCTGAAATCTATCGCAAGCATTCACAGCCGCGCACACACCGCAGACATTCATAGCCGCGCACACACCGTAGGCATTCATAGTGGTGCACACATCGCATGCATTCATATCTGCGCACACATCGCAGGCATTCAAAGCCGCCCACACACCGCAGACATTCAAAGCCGCGCACACAACCCTATGTCGACATAGTTTGGACCGCTTCTGTTCCAGCAGGGTAGCGAGCCCCGCAGGCCTCACCGATGTGGCCGTCGGTAATAGTGGCCAGTCCTGCCACTTCTGGGGGTGATCGTACCACACAACCCCAGGCCCTAACGTACAACCATGTGTACTCTTGGATGTGAGAGACATCCGACGAATCGTTTTGGCCGACCAGCGGAGGAAACCCGACAGGAAATATAACGGTCGGTCACTCGTGGTACTCATCTCCCTGTCGCCTTGAGTCGTCAACCTTCCCGTACCGGTATGAACGGTCTGCGGAAGGGGCTGACCCGCCACTATTTCACCGCAAATAATTTACAATCAATTAAACAAAAGGAAAACAATACAACATTGGGTCTACGTCGGTCTGCCCTACTAGGCTTTAGACCTCGGGCGTCGACACTCGGCTCTACTTTTGACAAGGAGCGTGGGAGCGCATTATTTGGGGCTAGACCTGGAGGACTACTTCAACTACGGTTATCCCCAACTAAGGCTAGACGACTGCTCGTCAGAGCATGACCTGAGATTATAATAGTAAATTGCAATGGAAAGATGTGCGGTGATTATGCTACTTAATTAAAGTGCTGGAATGAAATATGACCAGTACGAGACTGGAGTAGTACTGAAATGAAAGTACTGAAATAAGTTTGACCAGTACGAGACTGGAGTAGTACTGAAATAAGCTTGACCAGTATGAAACTGGAGTAGTATTGAAATTAAAGTACTGGAATAAGATTGACCAGTACAAAACTGGAGTAGTACTGAATTGAAAGTACTGAACTGAAAAGAATAAAGGAACTGGACCAGTGCAAGACTGGAATAATCATAAAGAAAATGGTTAGTAGTCCAATCACTCCATCTAGGAGGCTTCTGTTCCATCTCCGTTCTCATGAGATATTTTCCAGTTCCATCTCCATCCAGGAGGCACATTCAGTTCCATCTTTGTTCTCAAGAGAGATTCAGTTCCATCTCCATCCAGGAGACACATTCAGTTCCATCTCCATTCTCAGGAGAGATTCAGTTCCATCTCCATCCAGGAGGCACCTTCAGTTCCATCTCCGTTCTCAGGAGAGATTCAGTTCGATCTCAGTTTTTAAAGTTTTCCTTGGGTTACACTCATTATTAAGATCTGATTATGAGTTGATTGCGCTTTATTAATCACGACTTAATCGGATCGGGGCTTATCAGGAGTTACACCCTCATTATTTATCGAGAATAATTTGCAACTCACTACTCGTACTCTCACTTTCCGAGCATGCCTAGATCACCCAAAAGTCGAGCCGCTCGACAGTTTCACGAAGTCTCAGATCACACAGAGCTTGGTCACTTGCCTCAGCCACTCTCGTCGATAAGAAAATTTGAATTTATAATTTCAATTAGAAAATATAGTTGCGCGTTCCAATTTTCGTTTTCGGAGAGAACGAGCGTAATAAATACCGAGCGCGATCATAGACTTCCATAATTTGGGAAAAATATTAAAACTTATCTCTATGACCCCAAATTTTGATACAACCCTTGAAAGTGTCTAAAATGAGCCTAGAAAAATTTTCATAATTTTTCGAAGAGTTTTGGATCTTTAATTTGACCAAAATATTTCCATTTAGGCTTTTAAAAATACCAAAACAACTCCAAAAATTCTCAAAAAATTTTGTGGAGGAAGCCCTTAGTTAGGGGAACATTTTTCATGTTCAACATTTTTTCCTAGTAGCCTATTTTCGTCTCAAAAAAAAATCAACCCATTATTTATATATTATACATTTTATAACAATATAATTTATAAAATAAAAACACTGTTCATCTCCCCCCCCGCTGTACTTATCCCGCCGCCCTTACGGGCTTCTCCAGCCGGCCGGCCGTGACTCCCCCACCGGCCAACCCGCCGGTGGGGGGCGCTCACTCAGGCGGGGGTCCGGCGGCCTGCCGCAGCCGGCCGCCGCCGAAGCCATTTTTTTTCTTTAACGGGAGGGAGGAGGGTGATGGCGGCGGCACTCCGGCCGCCAGGAGCGCCATGCAATACGTCCAAAATAGAGAAGGGGGAGGGAGAAGGCTTCCACCTGGGTCTGGCGGGCTCGGGATGGACCGGCTTGGTCATCCAAGGGTTGGTGGTGGTGGTGGGGGAGGGGGAGGAGCTCCTCGGGTTGGCTTTTTCCAGCCACCAGAGCTCCGACAGAGGGGGGGAGCAGGGGGAGGGGGCTACTCTGAGAGCTGTGAGGGAAAGAGAGGGGGTGGCTTTTATAGGGAGGGGGAGGGGGAGCTCCCTCCCTTTGGGTGGTGTGGAACTAATCCCTCCTTAGGGAGGGATTAATCCCACCCTCCAGCTGTCCAAGGACAGCTGTGTAATGCCCCAAAAGTTGAAAGAAGGACGAGCAGCGTCGAGTGCCATTTTGGGGCTTGGTGAGGGTCACACAGCCAAGGACACGGACGTGTCCATGGCCGTGTCGAACCGGGTTCATCGAGAGCCTGGGAAGTCGACGATTTTTCGCTCAGTTCGTCGACTAGTGGGGGACACGCCCTCCGACACGCCCGTGTCGGAGCCCGTGTCGCAGGCGTGTTCTCTCAAGTGTCGACATGGTGGTCTCGACACAATGGTGTCGACATAGAGGAGGTGTCAACATAGAAGTGTCGACACGGTGGTGTCGACACGAGGGAGGTGTCGACACAGGTAGGGAACACGGCGTAGGGCATGGGTGTGTTCATGGTCGAGTCGAGCGTGTTCGACGTTTTCCCACGAGTCGACGAAGAGGCAGTCGACGATCGTCGAGACGTCGAACACGGCCTGAGACACGGGCGTGTCCCAGGCCGTGTCCTTCTAATGTTGTGAGACGGGACTTGTGAGGGGTTGGACACGGCCTGGAGCCCAGGCGTGTTCAGGTTGGACACGGGCGTGTCAAAAGTGACACAGGCGTGTCAAGGACCCGTATCCTGTTTTGGGTGCGACGGTTTCGACGTCGATTGGGGAACACGGCCTTGGACACGGGCGTGTCACGAGCCGTGTTCGGCCAAGGTGTTTTGTTTTTCAGTTCGGATCGTGGCCGCTCTTTCCCTTCTTTTGGGATCTGATGGTCCAGGGTTGCCCTTGCTGAGTTAAGTCCGAGAATAGGGTTAGAAACCCTCATTCTTCTCCAAGCAATCTCTTTCTAAGATCTAGAGAGATGGGAGAACAAGGAATAAGGTGAAGGAAAGATCCGGCTGTTGGAGAGGCTTTGGTGCTCCAAATCGCGAGCCGATTCCAGATCCGTGGAGGCAAGATCGTTGCGAAGGTTTTCATCCGGCTAAGTTTTCATGGCTAGGAAGAGGTGTCGGAAGGTAACGACACTTCTCTTGGTTTTAGGATGCATGTTTTAGCATCTTTTATTTTCTAGTTTTTGGGCACCAAGCTCTCAAATGAGAGGGGTTTGGGTCGCCAAGGTTCAAGAGGAACCTCCGGGTCGATTGAGTCTGTCCCCGGTATGTTTTTACATTAGAGATCCACTCCGTTAGTGGATTAGGTATGGTGGGTGAAGCCATAGTCGCGACCGTTAGTCCGACTCGGTGATGTTGCATACGAGCTTTAAGGATTCGTAGAGATCCGTGAGGCAAGATGCCGTTTGTGATGTTTTCCCCTTTTTATCGAGTGCGTACGTGTAGTTGGAACCGGACAAGGTTAGCTCCTCAATGGCGGTAGATGGTTTCCTTGGTGGACAAGGTTAGCTCCGCATTGGTGGTAGATGGTTTCCTTGGTGCGCGGGAACGCTGCAGTACGAATGAGGGACTAGGGTGGAATTGTCTTGGATTGTGATGTGTCAAGGCATGGTTGTGTCTCCCTGGTCGGCTGGCTATCCTGTGACGTGCACGTCATGTGTGGAGAGTGTCCCGACGAGACTAGTACCCTTCTATGAGACTGACGAGAATGTCAAGCATGGGGCAAGCCCGGGCAATGAGGCCATGAGCGGATGGAGTCCAGCAAGGCTTCTTAGGATCGGTCAGTTTGTGTTTGTTGGAATCCTGACATGAGAAGTCAGAGCTTGTAGGCAAGCCCGAGTCTAAGACTTTGAGCGGGTGGGGCCTTTGCAAGAGTTCCGTGTGGCGGCTTGTGTGTCGTTGGGGGAATGTTGGTAACCCCTTTGTTTGCGGCTTTATCCCAATGGGGAATTGATGAGTACCCATATGATATGATGATGTGCTAGATGCATACGCGATAGGGTGCCTTGGGTGAAGCCCGGGTTTTTTCATACATGCTGTATAAGTAGGCTCTTTCATTATATGCTCAACAATAGAGAACGTGTATGTTGTTTGAGACATCCAAGCATGTTCTTAGTGCATTACTTGCTATTAGATATATTGTATACGAAGTGCTGAATTGCAGGTTGGAGGGGTTCCCCGGGGTCCGTTAGGGGCGACCGGGAGGAGATGTGTTGGTTACACAATTTGAGGTCAGCCTTTACTGACCCACGTTACAATCAAATTTTTACAGGGAAGGATCGCAAGCAGGAGCTAGCACGTCGGCAAAAAGGGCCTAAGCCTCATGAAGTGTTACCGTTTTGATGTAGCTCTACTTTTATGATATTGTATGGTTGATGCTCATGTTTTCCGGCTTGCATGCCGAGGTAGTCTAGGAGTGCTTATGCACATTTATGACTGGTGTTATTATTTGAGTTTTGGACTCACTTTTATTGTAAGGCTTTAAGGCCGCTTCGATACTCCTATTTGGTGTGGATAACTTCTAGTCTGATTGCTTTTTCCGTTGTGATGTGGTTATGAGTTTTGAGATCGGGTAGTTATATCATCTTATAATACTGAAGCTGTGACGTCTGTATGTTGTGGGGCCCCGGCCGGGCCCATATTATACGGCCATTACAGGGGAGGTGTTATAATTTGGTATCAGAGGCAGGTTTGATTCGAGGTCAGTGCGTATAGAAGTTATCCTCATATGAGTAATGCGGGACCATGAGTGTCCTTATGTTTGAGTTTTGCGATTAAAGACTGATCCCTTCCTTTCTTGCTTTTCTTAAGAGTGCAAGCAACGAGGCTGGTACGTCGAGACCAAGAGAAGAGCTTTCAGCGAGCAGTCCACATCTCAGGGTCCTTTGGGCATGGGTGTAAACCCGGCCGACTTCTGCCGCATGCTTACAGAAGAAATGGTGGCAGCCCAGGCTGCAGCAACAGCTCAGGTAGCAACCCCTGCTACACCGGATACGGCGACAGCGGCGCCGGGCGGAGAAGCCAGGCGAGTAGAGCCTTTGTCAGAAAGGGTGGTTGTCGGGCATGGAGACCGGCAGATGAATTACTTTTTGAGCTTCCATCCCCCGACATTCAAGGGTGTCGATACCCCGACTGATGCGGAGGACTGGTGGGCACGGATTCAAGAGCTTCTGAGGGCGGCAGAGACGCCAGAAGAGAAGAAATCTGAATTTGCGGCCTTCATGTTGGAGAGAGACATAAAGTTGTGGTGGGTGAGCCATAGCGACCGCCAATTTCCTGGGCGCACCCCGTCAATGAAAGAATTTGGGGATGCATTTCTAAAGAGGTACATTCCCGTTTCTACGAGGCTGACCCTTCAGAGGCAATTTCTGCACTTGATGCAACGGGACAAGATAGTGGACGAGTATGTGCAGTAGTTCACCCGTTTGGGTCGTTACGCGGGTATGACGATGGCGGATGATGTGGAGAGGGATAACCACTTTTACCAGGGGTTGAGGGAGAATCTAAGGCAACCCCTCATTAATATGAAAAGAGCTGGTTTTAACGAGCTCATTGAGGCCGCCGGGACGTTAGAGAGTGATCTAGAGCGAAGCCAACGCCGCAAGGGTTTTACACCCAAGTAAGGAGAAGGGAAGCCTTCTCCATCCCAAGGAAAGTCGGAAGGGAATAGATGGAGGAAGAAGCCTCACCCATACAAGTCTGGTGAGAAAAGCAAGTGGACGTCCGGAGGGTCTCACTCTAAGGGGCCAATGACATGCTTCAACTGTGGCAAGGTGGGGCACATAGCTCATTTTTGTAACCAAGGGGGTGGGGAGCAGGAGACAAGACAAGAGCAGACTGTGCGCTCCGGCCACAGTGCCGCAGAGAAAGGGAAGATGGCGAAGTCGAGCGCTTCTCGGTTCCAACCGGTGCAACCAAGGGCTTACAACCTTGGACAGCAGGAAGCGATCCGCCAACCCGACGTGGTGACAGGTATGAGGAAGTTTAAGTTTAACATTGCGCTCATACGTTTAGACCGTTATGGTTGATGTCTATGTTGTACGCTTTGTGTTGGTTTCCGGATATCCCGCTAGAGTACTGTTTGATACGGGAGCGTCGCACTCCTTTCTTGCGGAAAGCTTTATCCGGAGGATTGGAGTTGAGTCATTTTTGGCGGACGCGGAGCTGAAGGTGTGCATGCCCAATGGGTCATCCATGACCATTGGAAAGAAAGGGCGCATTGGTTGGGAGCTAAGCGGAGTTGACTTCGTGTTGATAGCAGTGGTCTTACTGTTGGTCGAGTTTGATGTGATTTTGGGAATGGACTGGCTAGCGGAGCAACGTGCCAGTATTGATTGCCTATCCAAGGTGGTGACCCTAAGAAGCAAAGGGCAGACGGAGGTTAAATTTGAGGGCCTTAATGGAGTGGCCTGTTCTCTGATTTCGGCCTTGTAGTTGGCGCGGGCAGTTAGCCAGGGTGGAGTAGCGCTTGTAGCATTATTGGAGGTTCGCCTTTCCAGGTTATCGCTTGGGGAAGTGCCTGTGGTGGCAGAGTTCGAGGATGTATTCCTGGATGAACTTCCTGGAGCGCCTCCTCGATGGGAGATCGATTTCTCGATTAAGTTAGTACCGGAGGCTAGACCGGTGTCGCATCCTCCATTTAGGATGACACCAAAGGAGTTGGCTGAACTCAAGGTACAGTTGCAGGAACTGTTGGAGCAAGGGTATATCAGACCCAGTTCTTCACCGTAGAGCGCGCCGGTGTTGTTCGTAAAGAAGAAAGACGGTAGTATGCGGCTGTGCATAGACTACCGAGAGCTGAATAAATTGACCGTCAAGAATAAATATTTGATTCCTCGGATAGATGACATGTTCGACCAGTTGGTGGGGTCGGTAGTGTATTCAAAGTTGGACCTGAAGTCAGGATACTATCAGTTGCGGATTCGGGATGAGGACATACCCAAGACAACGTTTGACACGAGGTATGGACACTTCGAGTTCTCGGTGATGCCGTTCGGGATGACGAACGCATCTGTATTCATGGATTTGATGAATCGAGTATTTCGAAAATACTTGGACTCTTTTGTAGTTGTCTTTATTGACGACATCTTGGTGTATTCCAAATCGGAAGGGGAGCATGAGTCTCACTTGAGAATGGTCTTGCAAGTGTTGAGGGAGAACCGGTTGTATGCAAAGTTCTCGAAGTGCGAGTTCTGATTGGAGAAGGTGGCATTCTTGGGCCACGTGATTAGTGGGGATGGGGTGGCGGTAGATCCAACAAAGGTGGAAGCCATCAGAGATTGACCAATTTTGAGAACCGTGGCAGAAGTCCGAAGTTTTCTTGGACTATCCGGGTATTATAGGAGATTCGTGGAAAACTTTTTGCAGATAGCTCTACCCCTCACCTCACTCACTCGTAAAGACCAGAAGTTTGTGTGGACTCAAGAGTGCAGTCAGACATTCGAGGCGCTGAAGGAAAGACTGATGACGGCTCCAATCATAAGTCTACCGAAATGGACCGAAGGATTTCAGATCTTTAGTGACGCATCAGGATGCGGTTTGGGTTGCGTGTTGGTGCAACATGGCAGTGTAATAGCCTTTGGGTCTAGGCAGCTGAAGCCCCATGAGAGGAATTACCATGTCCATGACTTGGAGTTGGCGGCGGTATTATTTGCGTTGAAAATTTGGCGACACTATGTCTATGGTGCGAAGGTAGAGATCTTCACGGATCATAAAAGCCTGAAGTATCTCTTAGATCAGAAGGACTTGAATATGCGGCAGCGCAGGTGGGTTGAGTTCCTTGGAGACTATGAAGTGGAGATCCAGTATATGCCAGGCAAGGCCAATGTGGTAGCCGATGCATTGAGTAGAAAATACTCTGGGCAAGGGAATTGGATTGATGCTCATGATGAGCGGTTGGTACGGGAATGAGAGTCCCTCAGCTTGGAGTGCGTAGCAAGAGGCGAGACTAGCGTGGCTCGATTAAACTGGATTAAAGTGCAGAACGACTTGTCCGATCGTATACGGGAAGCGACCCGTTTGGATGTGGAGTTTCAGCCATTCGTGGTGGAAGCTCAAAAAGGCGAGAGTAGCGCCTGAGAGATGATTGACGGGATTTTGAGGAAGGACGGAAGGATTTGTGTACCGCAGTTTGACAAGCTCCGTGAGGAGTTGATGTTTGAGGCTCACTTTACAAAGTACTCCATTCATCCGGGCAGTACCAAAATGTACTTGGGTATGAAAAGATCTTTTTGGTGGCCTGGACTGAAGCGGGACGTAGCTTTGTATGTGAATCGATGTAAAACTTGTGCCTTGGTGAAGGCCGAGTGTCAGAAGCCGGGCGGGTTCCTAAAGCCTCTTCAAATCCCCGAGTGGAAATTCGATGACATCTCCATGGATTTTGTGCATGCGTTACCTAGATCACATTAGGGTAACAACGCGATTTGTGTGATTGTGCATCGCTTAACCAAAGTGGCTCACTTCATCCCAAACCGGAAGGAGGACAGCGTGGAGAAGCTGGTGGAGTTATATGTTCACAACATTATACGGCTACATGGGATCCCTAAAAGTATAGTCAACGATCGTGATGGACGTTTCACGTCCAAGGACTGGAGGTTGGTTCAGAAGAGTCTGAGCACAAAGCTAAAGTTTAGTACGACTTTCCATCCTCAAACTGACGGGCAAACTGAAAGAACGAACCGTGCTATGGAGGATATGCTGAGGATGTGTATTCTTGACTTCGGCATGAAATGGGAGGATCACCTCTTCATGGTGGAGTTCGCATATAACAACAATTACCAAGCAAGTATAAAGATGACGCCATACGAAGCTCTGTATGGAAGGCGGTGTCGAACACCGATGTCATGGGCAGAGGCGGGAGACACCAAACTATTGGGAAGAGAAGTGGTGACAGATGCTTGTGAGTTGGTACAGACCATTCAAGAGTGCATAAAGGTGGCTCAAGATCGGCAAGCAAAATATTTTAATGGGCTCCACAGGAAGTTGGAGTTCGCGGTAGGCGATTGGGTCTATTTGAAGATCAAGTCGTTCAAAGGCGTTTCACGGGTTCGCCGACTCAAGAAATTGAGTCCAAGGTTTTTGGGACCTTTTGAAGTTGTTGAACGGGTGGGAGAAGCAGTGTACCGGTTGGCGTTGTCCGTAGAGTTGAGTGGATTGCATGACGTCTTCCATGTTTCCGTCTTGAGGAAAGCCTTGGTAGAGGCTAGTGTGGTGATCGAGTCGGCATCAGTGCCGATAGAGGAAGACTTGAGGACGCGAGTCCGTCCAATTGCTATAGAGGACTCAGAAATTCGGCAGTTGCGGAACAAAGAGGTCAAACTCGTAAAAGTCCGACGGGACAACTGCGGCCGTGAGGATCTCTCTTGGGAGCGAGAACAAACCATACTGGAGGAATATCCAGAGTTTTTCCGTTCAAGTATCATTTAAATTTTGTGAACCTCTTCTTGCTTTTTGCTAATTTCGGGACGAAATTCTTTTAAGGGGTAGAGAGTTGTAACGCCCCAAAGTTGAAAGATGGACGAGCAGCATCGAGTGCCATTTTGGGGCTTGGTGTGGGTCACATGGCCAAGGACACGGGCGTGTCCATGGCCGTGTCGAACCGGGTTCATCGAGAGCCCGGGAAGTCGATGATTTTTCGCTCAGTTCGTCGACTAGTGGGGGACACTCCTGCGTCGGAGCCCGTGTCGCAGGCGTGTTCTCTCAAGTGTCGACATGGTGTTGTCGACACAATGGTGTCGACACAGAGGAGGTGTCGACACAGAAGTGTCGACACGGTGGTGTCGAGACGAGGGAGGTGTCGACACAGGTAGGGAACACGACCTAGGACATGGGCATGTTCAGGGCTGTGTCGAGCGTGTTCGACGTTTTCCCGCGAGTCGACGAAGAGGCAGTCGACGATCGTCGAGACGTCGAACACGGCCTGAGACACGGGCATGTCCCAGACCGTGTCCTTCTCGGGTTGTGAGACGGGACTTGTGAGGGGTTGGACACGGCCTGGAGCCCAGGCGTGTTCAGGTTGGACACGGCCGTGTCAAAAGTGACACGGGCATGTCAAGGACCTGTGTCCTGTTTTGGGTGCGACGGTTTCAGCGTCGATTGGGGAACACAGCCTTGGACACGGGCGTGTTACGAGCCGTGTTCGGCCCAGGTGTTTTGTTTTTCAGTTCGGATCGTGGCCGTTCTTTCCCTTCTTTTGGGATCTGATGGTCCAGGGTTGCCCTTGCTGAGTTAAGTCCGAGAATAAGGTTATAAACCCTCATCCTTATCCAAGCAATCTCTTTCTAAGATCTAGAGAGAGGGGAGAGTAAGGAAGAAGGTAAAGGAAAGATCCGGCTGTTGGAGAGGCTTCGGTGCTCCAAATCGCGAGCCGAGTCCAGATCTGTGGAGGCAAGATCGTTGTGAAGGTTTTCATCTGGTTAAGTTTCCATGGCTAGGAAGAGGGGTCGGAAGGTAACGACACTTCTCCTCTTGGTTTTAGGATGCATGTTTTAACATCTTTTATTTTCTAGTTTTTGGGCATCAAACTCTCAAATGAGAGGAGTTTGGGTCGCCAAGGTTTAAGAGAACCTCTGGGTCGATTGAGTCCGTCCCCGACATGTTTTTGCATTAGAGATCTGCTCCGTTAGTGGATTAGGCATGGTGGGTGAAGCCGTAGTCGCGACCGTTAGTCCGACTCAGTGATGTTGCATACAAGCTTTAAGGATTCGTAGAGATCCGTTGCGGCAAGATGTCGTTTGTGATGTTTGTGATGTTTTCCCCTTTTCTCGAGTGAGTACGTGTAGTCGGAACGGACAAGGTTAGCTCTTCAATGACGGTAGATGGTTTCCTTGGTGGACAAGGTTAGCTCCGCATTGGTGGTAGATGGTTTCCTTGGTGCGCAGGAACGCTGCAGTACGAATGAGGGACTAGCGTGGAATTGTCTTGGATTGTGATGTGCCAAGGCGTGGCTATGTCTTCGTGGTCGACTGGCTATCCCGTGATGTGCACGTCTTGTGTGGAGAGTGTCCCGGCGAGACTAGTCCCCTTCTGTGAGACTGCCGAGAATGCCAAGCATGGGTCAAGCCCGGGCAATGAGGCCATGAGCGGGTGGGGTCCAGCAAGACTTCTTAGAATCGGTCAGTTTGTGTTAGTTGGAATCCTGACATGAGAAGTCAGAGCTTACAAGCAAGCCCGGGTCTAAGACCTTGAGCGGGTGGGGACTTTGCAAGAGTTCCGTGTGGCGGCTTGTGTGCCGTTGGGGGAATGTTGGTAACCCCTTTGTTTGTGGCTTTATGCCAATGGGGAATTGATGAGTACCCATATGATGTGATGATGTGCTAGATGCATACGCGATAGGGTGCCTTGGGTGAAGCCCGAGTTTTTGCATACATGCTGCATAAGTATGCCCTTTCATTATATGCTCAACATAGAGAACGTGTATGTTGTTTGAGACATCCAAGCCTGTTCTTAGTGCATTACTTGTTATTATATATATTGTATACAAAGTGCTGACTTGCAGGTTGGAGGGGTTCCCCGGGGTCCGTTAGGGGCGGTCGGGAGGAGATGTGTTGGTTACACAGTTTGAGGTCAGCCTTTGCTGACCCACGTTACAATCAAATTTTTACAGGGCAAGGATCGCAAGCAGGAGCTAGCTCGTCGGCCAAAAGGGCCTAAGCCTCATGAAGTGTTACCGTTTTGCTGTAGCTCTACTTTTATGATATTGTATGGTTGATGCTCATGTTTTCCGGCTTGCATGCCGAGGTAGTCTAGGAGTGCTTATGCACATTTATGACTGGTGTTATTATTTGAGTTTTGGACTCACTTTTATTGTAAGGCCTTAAGGCCGCTTTGATACTCCTATTTGGTGTGGATAACTTCTAGTCTGATTGCTTTTTCCGCTGTGTTGTGGTTATGAGTTTTGAGATCAGGTAGTTATATCATCTTATAATACTGAAGCTATGACGTCTGTATGTTGTGGGGCCACGACCGGACTCATATTATACGGTCATTACAGGGGAGGTGTTACAAGCTGTAGGTCTCTCATTTTCCCCATGTGGGGAAAATGGATGGGCCCTTATGGGCTTGGGCCTTTTGGTGGGAAAGAGAGAGAGAGAGGGAGAGAGAGAAGTGGGTGGGCCTCCACTTGACCTAGGAAGGGGCTTGCTGGTTGGGGGCCCAAGGAGAGTGAGGGGGTATGATTCATGGGCCATCCTCCTTTGGGGAGGAGGTGGGCCCCTCACTTGGAGAAAAATCCAAAAAATGGATTTTTAGGAGGGTTTGACCAAGTCAACCCTAGGGTAGGTCCCCCTTGCTGGTCAAAGTCAAAATGGGTCCAAGTCATCGGGGTCGGGTCAAAGTTCGGGTGTCGTGTCATAATTGGTGTGCGCACGCTTTTCGGTGCACGACTACGCTTGATTTGACCACGGGTTGACAATTGTCATCGAAATTGACCAGGACGACTTCCGTTGACTTCGTATTGACCACACGAGTCCAACGCCACTGACTGGGGTGAATCGGAGTCTGTTTGGCGAAAGTCCAAAATTTGCGCGTCGTAGTACGCTAAAATGACCGAAGTGTGTAAAATTATCGTTAGACCTCGTATCGTGACGTGAAGGGTCCCGATGCTCCTATTTAGGTTATATGAGGTCACGAGAATTGACAGAACTCAATTCGGAGTTCTCAAGGTCGATATCCCAAAATCTACTCTCGTTGCGTTTTACGAGGAATGACCACATCCACTATATGACCTAGGGGGTCCAACTGAACGAGTTCTGATGCACTCGTATTGAATATACGAGATCACAGGAACTGACATAACTCAAATCAGAGTTCTCTAGCTCTATTTCTCGCTTAGGGTTTGTAACACCTCGCCTGTAATGACCGTATAATATGGGTCCGGCCGGGGCCCCACAACATACGGACGCCACAGCTTTAGTATTATAAGATGATATAACTACCCACACTCAAAACTCTTTGCACAACACAACGGAAACACAAGCAAGACTAGAAGTTATCCACCACTACAAGAGTAATAAAAATGGCCCTTATGGCCTTACCACATAAGAGAGTCCAAACTCAAATAATACAACAGTCATGAAAGTGCATAAGCACTCCTAGTCTACCTCGGCGTGCAAGCCGGACAACATGAGTCTCAAACATACAATATCATATAAGTAGAGTTACAAAAGAGGGGAACACTTCATGAGGCTTATGCCTTTCTGGCCGGCGAGCCAGCTCCTGCGTGCGATCCTTGCCCTGTAGAAATTATTAGTAACGTGGGTCAGCAAAGGCTGACCTCAAATTGTGTAACCAAAACATCTCCTCCCGGACGCCCCTAACGGACCCCGGGGTACTCCTCCAACCTGCAAGTTAGCACTTCGTATGCAATATTCATAAGCAAGAAAAGCAACTAAAGAAACAGGCTTGGATGTCTCAAACATCATACATGTTCTCTACTGTTGAGCATATAGTATTAGGGCCTACTATGCAACATGAATGCAACACCCGGGTTTCACCCAAGGCACCCTATAGCGTATGCATCTAGCATAACATCACATCAATTGGGTACTCATCGTTTCCCCATTAACATAAAGCCGCAAACAAAAAGGGAAACACAATTCCCCCCAACGGCACACAAGCCGCCGCATGGAACTCTTGTCAAGGCCCCACCCGCTCAAGGTCTTAGACCCGGGCTTGCCTGCAAGCTCTGACGTCTCATGTCAGGATTCCAACAAACACAACTGACCGATTCTAAGAAGCCTTGCTGGACCCCACCCACTCATGGCCTCATTGCCCGGGCTTGCCCCATGCTTGGCATTCTCGTCAGTCTCATAGAAGGGGACTAGTCTCGTCGGGACACTCTCCACACATGACGTGCATGTCACAGGATAGCCAGCCGACCAGGGAGACACAGCCACGCCTTGACACATCACAATCCAAGACAATTCCACCCTAGTCCCTCATTCGTACTGCAGCGTTCCCGAGCACCAAGGAAACAATCTATCACTCATGCGGAGCTAACCTTGTCCACCAAGGAAACCATCTACCGCCATTGAGGAGCTAACCTTGTCGGTTCCGACTACACGTACTCACTCGAGAAAAAGGGGAAAACATCACCACATCACAAACGACATCTTGCCGCAACGGATCTCTACGAATCCTTAAAGCTCGTATGCAACATCACCGAGTCTGACTAACGGTCGCGACTACGGCTTCACCCACCATGCCTAATCCACTAACGGAGCGGATCTCTAATGCAAAACATGCCGAGGACGGACTCAATCGACCGGAGGTTTCTCTTGAACCTTGGCGACCCAAACCCCTCTCATTTGAGTGTTTGGTGCCCAAAAACTAGAAAAGAAAAGATGCTAAGACATGCATCCTAAAAACGAGAGGAGAAGTGTCGTTACCTTCCGACTACTCTTCCTAGCCATGGAAAAATAGCCGGATGAAAACATTCGCAACGATCTAGCCTCCACGAATCTGGACTCGGCTCGCGATTTGGAGCACCGAAACTCCGCCGGTGGCCGGATCTAGGCTTCTTCTTCCTCCTTACTCTCCCTTCTCTCTAGAACTTTAGAAAGAGAACCACTCAAAAGAAATGAGAGTTTCTAAGGGTCCAATCCCGTGGATATCCCATCAGGAACAACCCCCAGTCGTTGGATCCCAAAATAAAGAAACGAACGGCCTTGATTCGGGCCTGAAATACTAAAACTGGGCCGAACACGGCCTGCGACATGCCCGTGTCCTGGGCCGTGTCCCCCATTCTCCGTCAAAACCGACGCGCCTGGAACTGCACACGGGCATCAGACACGCCCGTGTTCGACCCGTCACGCCCGTGTTCCAACTGACACGGCCGTGTGGTCGGCCGTGTGCCTCCATCGACATAGCCCCGAAAACAACCCGAGAGTCACACGGGTACTGGACACGCCCGTGTCCTTGCCCGTGTCTAACACAATACGCCTGGGCTCCAGGCCGTGTTCACTGTCTCGACACTTCGTCGAGCGAAGTTTGTCGACTGACTGACACGGCCTTGGACACGCCCGTGTCCTAGGCCGTGTGCCTTGTCTCGACACATCGTCGAGCGAAGTTCATCGACTCCTCGGGCCGATCGTCGACACGGGCTCGACACGCCCTGAGACACGCCCGTGTCTCAGGCCGTGTTCTCTGCTCGACGATCGTTGACTCCAAAAATCGTCGACCTCACGACCAAATCGTTGACTGGAGCCTGATACGCCCTGGGACACGCCCGTGTCCCAGGCCGTGTGCCCCTTGCCAGAAACCAATTTTCCTTCTCGACGAACCCGAAATTAAATGGTACAAATTTTGGGGCTTTACAGGGTTGTCTCCCACCGGGTCACGAGTAGGGTTCAGGCTACTTTTATTGGGCCCACTAGGGTTCTGGTGACCCAATAAAAGTCGGGATGTTACAGGGTTGACCAGTCAATCCCATGATCTCTCATTTTGGAGGAGATCATGAGGGAATTCTACTTATAAATGGGGGTGTAACCCATCAATTGCCCCCCAAATCCTTGTTACTCGAGAGCGAAGTGAGCGAGAGTTGGACGATTTTCCCGCTATCCTTCCTATCCTGCTGTCATGAGCACCTCTAGCTAGAAGATAGAGGCGGCGAAGGGCGGTGCTTCCCAGGTATCAGGAGCAAATTTAGGAAAAAAGTGTCAGCTGGTGAAGATGTCGAACGCGGTCGCGCGCGTCCTTGCTGCGCGACCGCAGGACGCGCGTATGCGCCCATGTTGGGCGTGGCTAGGATGCACGCGACCAGGTCGTGCACGCACTGGCGGGCCACACGCGCGACCAGGCCGCGTGCGGCTGGTCGCGCGCACAGGTCAAGCGCGCGGCAGGCCGCGCGTGCGGCAGGCAGCGCGTGCCCAGGCCGGGTGCGTGGCTGGTCGCGCACACAATAGGCCGCGCTCGCGCGGCAGGCCGCGCGCGCGGGGGCTGCGCGTGCCCCGGTCGGGCGCGTACTTGGCAGCGTACACACAGGTCCTGTTTTGCACGTTTTCCTTACCCTGCGCGTCGTTCGGGCTGCGTGCGCTCGGATGCGCGCCTCCAAGTCTTCACTCTTTGGGCAAACCTGACCTTTTTATTTTTGTGTTGTGCAAGTTTCGAAGCGTTCTTCCAGTCCGATACGCCTGCGCTCCTCTTTAACCAAAGACGGTGTGGATATTTGGAGGAAGAAATATGAGCTTCCTGCCAATTTGGAGGTGAAGATCCCACGTGCCGAGGAGCGAGTCCAGAATCCTCCTTATGGCTGGCTGAAGATTTGCGAGGTTTCTCTGAGGTCCGACTTTCATTTTCCGCTGTGCGAGGAGGTGATTGAGATCTTGAAGTTCTGTGGGGTGCCAATTTCACAATTTGTCCATGTTGGAATTGCCTGAATTATGGGCTTAACATCATTCTTTCGCGAGCATGGGAGGATAGCTTTCCTTGGACCAATTTCGAGATTGGTGTGACGTTCGCTCCGATGATGGCGAAACGGGTGGAGGTTCGATACAACAAAATTGGTTGGAGTTTGAGGCTCGAAAAGATCGTCGGCACGAGAACACTCTGTTTGAGTATGTTAGTAATTCATGGGGCCTTCCCGAGGTGTGGGACACGCTACCAGACTGCTGCCGTCGAGTGAGGGGAAGGAAAGAGAATTCTCTCTGGTGCTTGTGTTTGCAGAGCCTCGTGAACTAGCCAACCGACACTTTAATATTTTTGTCTATGGGGGAGAAGCGTTTGCTACAGTGTGGTATCTCTTCGGACGCAGCTCAGATTGTTGGACTTCTCAGGAAGGGGGACGAAAGAGGAAAGCTGTGGCGGCCCCTCCCGTGACCTTGATATGGTGGCAGCGGTGGCCCCTTCTGATGCATGTCCCGAGTCGACTCTCGAGGTGCAGATACTTGCGTCCCCAGTTCCTCAGGTGTCTTTGGAGGCGGTGGCCCCTCAGTTGTCCTCTTCCTTGAGGGAAATGAGTGATGTAGTAAGTGCCTTGACTTGTTGTGGAGATTTTTTTGTTATCTTCATTATTCGGTGCTAACTTCCGCCCTTTTCTTTGTGCAGATAGAGACTCAAGCCTAGATTGCGGTAACCTGGAATGACCACTATGTGAGTTTGAAGGATGGGTACCTTGCCGTTCAGGAGAAGCTCCGGTTGACGTCGAGCTCGCTTGCCTCCTTGAAGGAGCATGATAGGGACATTGCGCGGTTTCGCCGGACTGGGTCAGTGCTGAAGTCCGAGCTAGAGGACGCACGTGCGACTTTGGAGGTGGAGAAAACTCTGGTGGAGAGGACCTTGAAGACCTTGAAGGAGGAGACCTTGGGCTAGAGGACGCACGCACGTGCGATGTTGAAGCACTTGAAGGAGGAGACCTTGGGCTTGAAGACCCAGTTACAGGTGGCACGGGAGGAGGTCACTGCCTCGACACTCAACTACGGGCGGCGAAGACCCAAGTAGAGATGATGTCCTCCGACAGCCATGTGTCGGAGCTGAAGGCCGCAGGACTTGCAGAATACCTAGACTCGCTGGACTACATGCGAGACTGTGGTTTGGTTGCAGAGGGGGTTTGCAACGAGATTTGGTCCAAGGAGGTGGAGCCCTAGATGGACGATGTTCGTGAGCTAGCGCTTCGGCGCGGTGTCTCGAATGCCTTTCGCATAGTTAGCAAGAGTTTGAGATGTGACACATCCGGCCTCAGCTTTGCAGACATTTCTGAAGATGAGTGTTCTGGCTCGGACGACGAGTAGTATGTAACGCCCCGAAAATCATTATCGAGCCATACATGCACCAAAAGTAATTTTGGTGCCTGTATAGGGGTACACGACCTAGGACACGGGCGTGTCTAAGGCCGTGTCTGGCATGGTGTTTTGGCTGTCTGTATCCCGAGAAGGACACGACAAGAAACATGGCTGAATGACACGGGCGTGTCATTTGACACGGGCGTGTGCCTACCCGTCAGTACCCGTGTTCCCTAGAGTCGTGACGGTTGGCGTGACGGTTATTCATGACACGCCTCCGGTCACGGGCGTGTCCAAGACCCGACACAGGCATGTCAGGTTGAGACACGGACATGTCTTGCCCGTGTGGTTTTTCTAAGTTCGACGATCGTGCAAGGATCGAGGCACACGACCTGGGACACGATCGTGTGCGAGGCCGTGTTCGGCCCAGGCTTGAGGATTTCTATGCAGATCTGAGCCGTTCGTTTTCTTTAATTAAGATCTGACGGCCCAGGCGTGTTCCTGCTCTGTTAAGACCGGAATGGTGGTTTAACTCATCATTTCTCTCCCTTAAGCATTCTCTTTCCAAGGAGTTAGAGCAAGGAGGAAGAAGGAGGAGGATTCCGGCCGCCGGCGGAGCATCGGAGCATCGTTTAGAGAACCGAGAGCGGATCCGTGGAGGAAATCCCGTGCGAAGACTTCTATCTTTCTGTATTTTTCCCATGGCGCAAAAGCGTACTACACAAGGGTAACGATTCTCTACTTGAGCAAGTGAATCTCTCTCCTTTCCTTTTTGCATAGGGAAACCTCGCTCCCGCGAGTGTGCGGTGAGTGGTGCGGTGTTCCTTGCTCTTGGGGTTGACGGGAATAGTCCCTCTTGTGTTGCATATAGAGTCAGGAATCGAAGTATGGGCATAAAGCATTGTGTGTGAAGCCTGTAACACCCCCATCTGTCGCATGGCATATAAACAGAAGGTCCAGCTGGAACCCACGCCATATACCACAGACAGTCGGAAGGGTTTACCAAATGAATAATCAAACCAATCAATTAAAGACTACTCGTCCTAACCACAGAGCACAGAGCATTTTTGTTGAAGAACCAAACTTAAAATCTATTATGTGTTTTTAAAACAAGAAAGAACCCGAATACTTTTGAAACAGGTAAATGGACTTAGAAAATTTTCACCCAAAAAAAACTTAAATATTCCCCAATCCTCCACTCA